>OZ023321.1:14572471-14731849 GCA_964007375.1 Ophion obscuratus | reverse complement strand
CCATCGAGCTCAACATTTTACGAACATATAATATCGTCTCCACATCGAAAAACTTTAAACGCGTTTTTCGCGAAATTATGTTTTTCAAGTCGGTGACCAATACAATTCAAAAACCACTCGATGGATTTTGATGAAATTTGGTGTGCTTATCGATAGCATTAAAAAACTAGTCCTCAATCGAAGAATTTTCATTTTTGTTGAAAATTTATATTTTTTTAAAACAATAAACGAGCGATTTTTTGGTCAAAAATCGAAAATTATCAGTCGGAAGCCGCCATTTTGTTAATTTAAAAAAAAAGCTTCGATTAAAGACTAGA
Source organism: Ophion obscuratus (assembly GCA_964007375.1). Taxonomy (NCBI): domain Eukaryota; kingdom Metazoa; phylum Arthropoda; class Insecta; order Hymenoptera; family Ichneumonidae; genus Ophion; species Ophion obscuratus. Next base: position 14,731,532 of record OZ023321.1, on the reverse strand, counting down.
TTTATTATTCAACTAATGATTTTTTTTGGTTTTTTGATTTCACATGATCCAGTAAAATTTTATGACGGTCACCGCAAAGCACTACATGCCGACGGGGGTCCGACAAAGATGGCGATATTCTTATAAATAATCAATATTTTTCTTTGAAAATTTGTACAAGTCAAGTTGAAATATAAAATAAAAAGTCCGTATCACCACTTTTGAAAAAGAAAATTAATTACTATAAAAAAAAAATTATTGAAAATGCTCGTTTTTTCACGCCTCTGACTGCATCTCACTCCTTAAGGTAGATGTAAGAAAAATGTTCATAAACAGATCGGAAACTTTGTGTAAAAAACTTGTAAATCCAGTTGTGCAAATACAACTCGATTATTATTATTATTATTAATAAAAATAATAGTGAATTAATATATTAATTGATAACATTAATAATTGATATTATTAATATTAATGATAATCGATATTTTCCATTCGCGTCAGGGTTCTAGAAAACTCTGGTATATTTTAAGTTATCAGGATCTAGACCCGAGTAAAAATGATTGTATATACTTAGATACAATTATATAAAAATGATATACAATCATATATATTTATATATAGGTTTATATATAATTGTATATAACTCTATACATTCGTATATATAATCCGATATAAATGTACTTCCATCAAATTTGATTTGATAAAATTATATATAGTTCTGTATATAATGATATATGGAGATACTATTTTGATACGGACTTTATATAATTAGATATAATATCATATACAGTCATATATAATTCAATATAGTGTTGTATATAATTGTATATATACGTGAAAATTTTATTCACGGTATATAAAATTGTATATGACTGTATATGACCCGAGTAAAAATGAATGTACATATATAATCATATATAATTGTATATTAATTGATCATATACAATTGTATACAAAAATTGGCCCGATAGAATTGAATATATTTGTATATAAACGTATACAATTTGTATACGTTTATATACAAATTTATACAATTCTATCGGGCCAATTTTTGTATACAATTGTATATGATCAATTAATATACAATTATATATATATATATCTATATATATATATATATATATATATATATATATATATATATATATATATATATATATTAATTGATGATCAATATTTGTATAAGTTTATATACAAATATATACAATTCTATCGGGCCAATTTTTGTATACAATTGTATATGATTATATATATTCATTTTTACTCGGGGAGGCGAAGAAGAAGCTGTACCAAGTGACAAATGAGTGCATTGATTTCATCCCAACGATGCAAGCTTCAAGATCACGATGGTGAAAATAAATGGAAGAATTTATACTTACAGCTGCACCGAGCAATCCTGGCAAACCTGGGGCTCCCATTAAGCCTGATTCTCCCCTGGGTCCCGGTTCACCACGCGTTCCCTTTGAGCCAGTCAGTCCCGTTGGTCCTGTAAGGCCCATCTCACCCGGAAAGCCTGCAAACGGAAATCAGTCCTGCAACGCCAGTATGTCATCGACATTCTTGGTGATTCGCGAATGAAGGAATATCATGCAAAGTCGATCATCCGCGATGAGCACACGTGAATCGATATTTTTACCAGCTGGCCCGAGCGAGCCTTGATCTCCTTTGAGTCCCGGCCATCCGCGATCTCCTTTGAGTCCGGGTAATCCCACGAGTCCTTGGGGGCCGGGGAAGCCTTGCGAGCCTTGAATTCCCTGGGGCCCTCGTTCACCGATGTTTCCCGGAGCCCCTGGTTCCCCAGGTTGCCCGGGTGCGCCGGAATCGCCCCTTTCGGCTGGTTCGCCGGGGGGTCCCGGAGGGCCAAGGGGTCCCTGCGGGCCACGTTCGCCGAAGCGTCCCGCCGGGCCTTCGGGCCCGATCGGGCCGGCAGAGCCGCGATCACCTTTCTGGCCGGTTTCACCTTGAGAACCCCTGAGTCCCGGTAAGCCCACCAATCCCATTGCACCGGGGTGACCTTTGTCTGCTCTCGGACCGGGTAGACCCTCGAATTGGAAACATCAAAATCCTTGGGCCCGTTTTTCAAGATGAAGTATCCAAATATTGGGGTGAAAGTCACGATGAGAACTTACGGGCAAACCATCCAGACCTTGAGCTCCACTTTCTCCTCTGGCTCCTGGAAGACCAGCAGCTCCTGCAATACCTCTCTCCCCAGGAAAACCGCGTTCCCCGCGGCTTCCAACTGAACCAGGCAGGCCCGAAGGCCCCGGTTGCCCCGGCTCTCCATCTTTACCCGGGGGCCCTGCGTTTCCAGTTGCTCCTGGCAAACCCTGAGGCATCGTTCAAAATTCAGTATAGAGTCCTTACTTCTTTCTGTTTTGTCGATCTGGCTGCAAATATGAGCTACCTGGAAACCACGGGGACCGGGTTGTCCCTGCTGTCCTCTTTCTCCGTCCGGTCCCGATGGGCCCGGAGACCCCGGCTGTCCCACCGGGCCCTCCTTACCCGAATCACCTCGCGGTCCCGGTGGCCCGGGGTTTCCCGGTTCACCATCTTTGCCAGATTCCCCCTGCAAGATGAACAATTACGATGGTCCATGAATCTCGATTATAATGGCGATAAGAAAGATGTAGAGAACGGAGAAAAATTGGTCGAGTGAAGTGTAAGCTACACTGAAAAGACAAAATCATTGATCCAATATCATCGGTGTTGTTAAATGAAATTTCATTGATTCAATTGTAAAATTGTTGGTGTAAATAATCGGATTTATTAGTCCAAACAAAACGCTATTGATTTTGATAACATGATAAAATTAAAAGTTTTTTTTTTCATTCAAAAGATATATTGTTAGCCGAGAACAATATATTATTGAAACTATCTACAAAATTATCGCGAACAAATTATATAGTTTTGAATGCATTTTCTGCAACGAACAAAAAAAGCGTTTCAATTCATAACACGAATATTGTTGATTCGAGTACACAAGAAAAATTGAATTTCGCTCGTTTGATTCAGATAAAATTTCTATTGAGCCTGCGTTTCCAGTTGCTCCTGGCAAACCCTGAGGCATCGTTCAAAATTCAGTATAGAATGACCTCAATGTTATTTTATTTTTTTCACCATATCCGATATTGAATTTCAAGTACGTTATTCGTTAGAATATTAATATTTTATATATTAATATTAATATTTTATTATATTATATATTATATTATAATATATTAATATTAATATTTTATATATTAATAAATTTAAATATTAATATTAATAAAATATTAATAATTAAAATTATGCGAAAATAAAATTTGTTTCTTGCGCATTTGGTTGAAAAAATTCAACCAAATCATGGCCGAGCGCCACCGAAATTATAGGTGTGAGGAAACCCGTAGTTCTCGGAGTAACCGCTAGAAGGCGCACGCGCGCTCGTTTCTCGTGAGCGTAGCGTGAACCGAAAATCTACTTAAATGCCGGAGAAACTGTGAAGAGTATCGCTTCTTGGCCAGTGGCTAAGATCAAAGTGCAGTATCTGTTCTTATCAGTTGAATATCTGATATTCTCTCCATGGATATTCCATTGGATATCTGATATTCTCTCCACTATTATCCTGGATGATCATTCCAATGCTCACTTTTTATTTAAGATAAAAAAAATTGAGAACCTTTCCATTTTTTTCATAAAAAGAATTCGATCAAACACTTTATTGTAACAATTCTATCCTATTCCAAAGAACTGCATGCGATTTTTCAAATATTTCAGCAATTCTCGTGAGTGTACATTTATTTGAACCAACAATCAATAAATGTTCGCAAGTGCACATAGAATCATATTAAAAACGTGACTTCTCGAATTCACAAATATATTCTTTCGATTGCAATGAACATTTATTTCATCGAATATATTTTTTTCTAGCAGAGACTAAATGCGTTCCTACAGATGACACCTGCACTTTGTGGCAAAAAATACCATTATTTCGGATGCATATTGTTGATATTTCAATCATGATACACACGTTGTCTCTTTCTCATACTAGTTGCATGATATTGCACTTTTGATATTGTACGGAGTACGAAAATGTTACGTCTCATGGCATATTCGTTTCGATGTACTAAAGAAATAATTCATTCTATTGATTATATTTTTATACGAAATAAAAAATGTTGTAGCAACCGCTTAATTATTTCATCCATACACCTACGGATTGTATATAGAATGATATCAATAGAATATAATTTTCGTTGAAGGATAATGTAGATATTCAGAGACAGAAGAGATTTTGAAATAAAATAATGATATTTAACTCAATCACATTTTCCAATATTTTATAGTATTGTAACAATCTCATATATCGGTGGCACTCCGCGGTCAGACATTTATGTGGATCAACCAATATATTTTATTGATTCAATTGGTTTTTTCTCTCAGTGTATTTTTACCGTAAATCCTTTGTCCCCCGGAAAGCCAATGGGTCCAGAAAGCCCCTGCAATCCCGGTGGTCCTTGTTCTCCAGGTTTTCCATCGGCACCTTGTATTCCTCGATCCCCAGGATTGCCAGGTTTCCCCGTCGAACCGGTGCGGCCTATCAGTCCCCGTTGACCCTGCAATCCCGGTGCCCCAGGCCTGCCCGGGTCCCCGCCAGCTCCTTTGGGACCCATGGGCCCCATGGATCCACGGTCACCGGTTTGTCCTGCAAAAAATATGGGACTGTAAACGAACCCTTGGCACCGTCACTGTACTGTTACTTCGGTAAATCAACTGAGCGTGTTACGTTGTTTCAATGATGCATTGAAATCGACGATGAGTCCAATACTCATTCGAAAGTTATTTTATCGTGAATGGACATTGGACATGCAACTGTACGTTTTTTACTGACCTTCCAAAGTGTCGTATCCCATTATTTGGTTGAATTCAAAGTTTCTTACCTTTGGGACCGACTGGCCCATCGGCACCTGGTAGTCCTCGGGGTCCGATTGGTCCTCTCTCACCTTGGGGACCGGAAGCACCGGTCAGACCGCGCATTCCTCGTTTTCCTCTCTTTCCTTCGGACCCTGGGGCACCTGGGAGCCCTCGAGGCCCTGGTGCTCCGCTGTCGCCCTTTGTTCCAGCGTCTCCCTTGTAGCCTCTCTCACCAGGGAGACCCTTCGAATTTTCGTTTTCGTCAAAATGATCGATTAAGTTGAATTCATTCCGAAAATTGTTAATAAATAAGAATCGTTGATGAACAAATGCCAATAAGTGAGTGTTGTGATTAATCTTACAGCTTGTCCTTTGGGTCCTAAGGCTCCCGGACTTCCGGGAGTTCCTGGTTGACCCCGAGCTCCGGGAAACCCGGGGGCACCCACCAACCCAGCTGCTCCGGTGTTTCCTTTCTCGCCGGGGGTTCCATCTTTGCCCTGAACTCCCTGAGGCCCCGATTCCCCCGGTTGACCCGGTCTTCCCGATTCACCTGAAAATTCATCAGGCTTAAATCACGAGTTCGATAAGAATTCATATTCAAGGCGTTAGGCTACAGTAACGGGTATAAAATCATGTGCGAATTTAACCATTTTTTTTTTCGTATGAAAAAGTGATTCACTCATAAAATTAACTACACATCTATTTACTATGAATATCAAGCTGTTAGAAAATATATATATTTTTTTTCGATGTACAGAATAGCCGACTACTAATATTTTCTTTTGTTATCTTTTTTTTAGGCGCTCCGCGGCGTGATATTTAGCGTCCACAATTTTTTACTTAGAACAAAAAACAAAAATTCTCGTCAATCTACATTAGAATACCTAGAGAAGTACGTACGGAATTTAAAAAATGTTGTTTTATTCAAAAGTTGTAAGTGTATGAATTAAGGGGAGGGTAGGGGTTTCAGCGTGAAAAAAAAACACTTTTTTGCGAATTTTTTTCATCTACATGGATAGAGTAAATTTATTGAAACCTTTTGTACATTGTTAAGTGTCATTTTTAAGAACATTTCGTGAAATTTGTACGCGAGAATATCCACAAACAAGCCGGTGCCGCGTTTTTCTCGAAACCACTTTTTCAAAGTCCGTATTCACTGCCATTTGAAAACTACATGACCGATTTATTTCAAACTTGGTACACACTTTCTACATATAAAATACCTACCCCCAATGGTTAGTTTGAGATTTTTTTTACATTGAGGGGGTTTTCCACCCCCAAAATGGCGGAATTTTTCGTGAAAATAGCACTTTTTACTTTACATGACCACCAAAAATTCAGAAATGAAAAAAAATGATCATAGACCGTTGGGGAGAGGATTTCATGATACTTTGACTAAATTTTAATGGTACTTGATTTCAGATATTTTCTAGCTGAGATACAGTGAACACTGCAAATCGTGTTTTTCCATAGGCGTTCTTGGAAAAGCTTTGTCACCGGCTTGTTTGTGGATATTTTCGCGTACAAATTTCATGGAATGTTCTTGAAATGACACTTAAAAATGTACAAAAGGTTTCAACAAATTTACTCTATCCAGATAGATGAAAAAATTTCGCAAAAAAGCGTTTTTTTCACGCTGAAACTCCTACCGTTCCCTTAAGGAGTAAGGCCACTGTAAATTTTTTGAAAAATCGATTTTTTTTTATTGGCTTAAAAAATAGTTTAAACGGTCTAGTTTAAAAATAGTTTAAATCCTTTTAACTTCTTTTTTAAATTTTTTCCAATAAAAAACTATTCGCAAAACTTTAAACGCGTTTTTCTCGAAATATGGTTTTTCAAAATGGCACGCAGCATAACTCGAACAATTTTCATTTTTTTTACTTGAAATTTTAACCAGATGTGAACATTTACATTATCTTGAGAATGTCGATCGGAATTTTCAAGAACTTTATTTATTGATTTTTTATTAACAAAAAACTTGCCGTTTTTTTCGTCAAAAATCAATTTTTTTTTTCAAACGCACGCCAAATCCACGAAAATTGATACTTTTTAAAATCCGATCGACATTCTCTAGCTATAGCCCTCTAGATTAATGGTTTTTTTTTGTTCTAGATTCAAAAGTGCACCAGTGGTGCTGCGTGCCGCGGAGCCCTGGAAGCAAAACATGTCCCGGGAAGATAGCTGTGGAACCGCCATTTTGTTTTTTTTTACTGTAAAAAAATGTTATAATAAAGTTTAATGTATGCCCGATAACACCATTAAAAGTTTTTTTTCAAATACCTTCAATTTCGGGAGCAAAAAATTAGTGAAAAAACCTTTTTTTTTGGGCCGTTACAGTGGCCTTACTCCTTAAAAATGAATTTTCAGTGAAAAATTTCGTTATAACTGCTCATAAACTGCTCATAAAATGAAAAGTTTTCGATTAATCAGAAATTCCGTACGTACTTATCAGCGAAATGCAATTAGGAACATAAGTTTTAAATTTAAAGCAAGTCGAGTGAAAATTGTTGAAGTTATTTGTCACGCCAATTGAAAAAAAGCTGTTTCGAGAAGTTTCGAGTAGTGGGCCATTTTATACATCGAAAAAAAATTCTAACAGCTTGATCTTCATACGAAATAGATGTGTAATTAATTTTAAGAGTGAATCACTTTTTCATATAAAAAAAATGGTTAAATTCGCACATGATTTTATACCCGTTACTTTGGCTTAAGGCCTTAAAAGAGAATCGATCATCGAATGATAGCTGCGTACCGCGGGGACCTTGGAGACCCTGGCTGCCTTTTGGACCTGTGACACCTTGATCGCCCTTGGCTCCGGAGCTTCCTGGGAATCCGGGCGGTCCAGGTTTACCGATAGAGCCCTGCATTTTGTTTCGTTTCGAATATCAATCGTTAAAGTTCACGACGTATATTTACGAATATGTTTCATTATTCGCGATGTTCGTTTGTGTGACCTTGAAATAGGCGCCCCCTTCCGGTGCGCCCATTCTGCGCGTTTGTTCATCGTGTGCGTAAATGTGGGGCTTACTCGTTGCAACTTACCGGTTGTCCGGGTGATCCGGAAATTCCGTCTATTCCGCGCAGACCTGGTGAACCCGGGGGTCCCTCCCGACCTCTCTCTCCCCGAGGCCCCGCTGGTCCCTGCGTTCATAGAAAAGCTAGAGAATGTTTCTTCCGCCGCGAGAGGATTTAATTAATATCATTATTTACCGATGACCCGATCATCCCCATTGGTCCCGGCGAACCGGCTGACCCCTTCTCGCCAGGAAAGCCCTGTTCACCCTTCGCACCGTCCAGACCCGGAAATCCACGATGGCCTTTGGCACCCGGAAGTCCCGGCATTCCCGACAAACCTCGGGGTCCGGCGGGTCCCGGAGAACCCACGGGACCGGCCTCCCCGTCGTCCCCAGGTTCACCCTAATCGATATCATCATTTGTAATGATGTTTCACGTAGAAATAACAGAACCTTCGAAGCTTGGGATTTTGTCGTTACTTTGCGTATTACGTAGTGCCGGATTTATACTTTTCTTAAGGGGTAAGGCCACAGTAACGGGTATAAAATCATGTCCGAATTTAACAATTTTTTTCGTATGAACAAGTGATTCACTCATAAAATTAATTACACATCTATTTAATATAAATATCCAGCTGTTAGAAATTTTTTTTCGATGTGCAAAATGGCCGTCTCGTGATATTCTTGATAATCATACTAAATAGATGTGTAATTAATTTGAAGAGTGAATCACTTTCAAAAAAAAGGAGAGAGAGAGAGAGAGGAGAGAGAGACCATCATTTTCTACGATAGGGAATCATGTGAATTATTTTTTGGAGTATGTTTAACATCGATAAAAATGCCAATATTCCAAGTAGGCTTGAAACTTTTTGTCACTGACTCACGTCTTTGCCGTTCAAGCCGGGCAAGCCTCTAGGACCCGGAGTTCCTGGCGAGCCTGACAGTCCAGGCTCACCCGCCTCTCCTCGTGTGCCTTGAAATCCTTGGGGCCCTGGTGGTCCAGGCGGTCCTAAAATCGTCGACCAACACAAAGAGTCAATTTTCACGAATCCAATACTGACTCCCCATGCTGTGTAGGTTTAAGTTTTTTTGTTCGAAATATTTAGTATGTTTTCATAAGGGGTCGTCCATTAATCACGTGAGGCTCAAATAGGGGGGGGGGGGGGTTGGATAACATCGCGATTGATCACGCCGGTGGGGGGGGGGGGGGGTGTTGTGACATATCGCGTGTATTTTTTTGTTGTGCAACTACGCGGACAATGCCCCTTAAATATACTGACCATATATATTATTTCGTTATTCATAATAAAATACCGCACTCTATATAGATTGTGTCTGACGTTTCTTAAAAAAAAATACACGTGATGTTGCGGGCGGGGTGGCTCAAAAAGTGGCAAAAAAAACCTCACGTGATTAATGGACGACCCCTAAGAAAAATGGTGATTTTGACTGCATATTCGCTCATTGACAGTTAAATTCCAGCTGAATGCGCAGTTTTTCGTAATAAAATGTGTTAAATTGTCTGTGTTATTATTGGAAAAAATTCCGAAAACGAAGCACTGGAACTTGTGGAAACGTCGAAGTTGAACTTGTATTAAACGTATCTACGTTTCGAAAAATCAACCCTTCTTGAGTGAATGTGGAAACTGGCGAATGTACAAAAAGTTCGTGATTGAAAGAATTACCTGGTGGACCACGTGGTCCGATCGGACCAACCTGCGCTGTCAAGTATCCGTAAGCTTCGGGACCACCGTACAGAGGAGCAGCTGCTCCCGTAGGTCCTTTGTCGCCACTCGCCTGAGACAGGGCTAATTGTTGATAGTACAACGATACCTACATCATATCCGTTCGAAAATAAAGCAAGAAATTATAAACGTCGTTAATTCACGGGAATCATTGTGTAATTCTCGTAAACAAGAAATCTTTTTCGTAATGAAAAAAAAAACGTTCTTGCAATAAAAACATCGTCTTCGTAATCCAAAAATCGTTCTCGTAATTAAAAAAAAAACCCTCTCATGATCAAAAATCGTTCTCGTAATGAAAAATTGTTCTCGTAATTTAAAAAATCACGCTTGTAGTAAAAAAAATCATTTTGGCAACAACAAAAATCGTTCTGGTAATGAAAAATTGTTCTCCCAATTAAAAAAATCACTCGCTTAATAAAAACATTGTTTTCATAATACGTAAATTGTTTTCGAAATAAAAAAAAGTTCTCGTGATAAAAAATCGAAGAATCGTTCTATTTTTATTTAAATGCGATTACATTGAACAGTTGGTCAACAAGTATTCTTTGAAAATAAAATAAAATGAGATAAGCACAAATAGAAAGACGTGAACGGATAGAGCATTTAGTAAAATGAGACTTGCGTCAGGAACCGGTCCCGGTGGTCCTGGAAGACCGGGTATTCCAGGATTTCCAGGCTGTCCAGGCAATCCCGAATCTCCTTGACGTCCGCTGTCTCCTCGTCTTCCGGGCTCCCCCTATTTATGATTCATTTTTTTTTTCAATCGAAAATGATTCGTTCATTTGAGACATGGAGATTTCCAGCGCCGGAAATTCGCGAATTTTCATTTATCCCCAGCGTTTGGAACTGTGATACGTGTGTCAGTGTACTATTTGCGAAATTGTTGAAATTGAAAGATCCAGGTGACTTACACGTGGTCCCGCGATGGAATTCACTTGATTGCTTTCACCCGGAACTATTTCGGTTGATCGCTGGAACAATTGAACGAATCTTGTATTTCCTCGATTACTTTTCTCATCCAGCACTCTATCGCAATAATTAGGGTTAGGCGAATGCACTGGACAATTTTCATACACTTACCGGACTGTCAAGATCATCCGGGCGTGAATCAGATCGAGTTGAAATCTCTGAGAAAATTCATTGATATAAGATTTGCCTCGGGGACATTAATTGTAAGTCTGTCTAATTGTCGATCCATGGTCTCAATCATCGTTCCAGTTTCATTCGTAATTGATAATTAATACTCGGGCTTCGCGGCTCATGAATATGTATATGTCATAATTTATAATCGATAGTTGAATATAAGGAATAATTGATAGTGGATCGATTGGTTGATTTATAAATAAAAAATAATTTATAATTATTCGTTACAAATAAAAAGTAAATAATTTATAGTTGAATGATTGATTAATTTATGAATAAAAGTAAATTTATAATTTATCGATTAATTGATTTATAGGTAGAAGTTAATTTATAATTGTTCGTTACAAATCAAAGGTAAATAATTTATTCCTACTGCATGTGCTTACTGCGGTTTCGCAGCTATTGATTTTTCTAATGTTCGATAAAACGACATGCAAATGGAAAAATCTGAGATCTTGGTGAATTACCTGCACAAACTGGGCAACACTGTCCCAAAGGCACGTATTGGTCTCCCTCGCACACGAGGGTCGGGCAAACAACGTCGTTGCACGAATCGTCTTGAAACAAAACGAATCATCGACGCATAAAAGTTAGCGAACTATCGGTTGGACAAAATATGTGATCAATTATCGAATAAGCAAATTCACGAAACCTTTACGACACGACGGTGTTTTCGTGCAGTCGACTTGGCCTCGCAAGCAAATGCACGTGGTGCATTTGAGGGGAGACCATGCCTCGCCGTGTCTTCTTTTCACTCCATCGTACTCGCATTCCTCATCCAGGCGCTCTGTGCAAAAGTACGATTTTTTTGCGTTTCAATTCTAGGACGAATCGTCATTAATGATTTTTTTTTATTTCAATTATAATTGGGGTGTGTGGCGGTACCATTTTCGGGACCATCCGTGGATTCTTGATCCGCTCGATCGGTAGCCACTTCCGGTCTCGAGGAAACAGTCGTTTCCGGTACGAGGGATGGATATCCTGTTTGTTTTAGATGAAATATTTCGTGTAGATTTTTCAAAGATAAAATCTTTCTTGTAGATTCAATATTGAATTTACTAGTAATCAATTAGTGAAGATCGGTAATAAATCGGTAGAGATCAGCAATAAGTTCATAAAGATTGGTAATAAATCGGCAATGATTGGTAATATTGTAAATTGGTGAATATTGATAATAAATCGAAAAAAAATCAGTAAGAAATCGGTAAAGATCGGTAACGAATATACGGAGGAAATTAATAGCCAATAAATATCATGTTGATTCAAGCTGAAATCGAATTAATCGAAAATACAATTTGACAGAAAAGTAACCGTTTTCAAGGGGAATTGACAACAACTTTAGATTAATAATCCCAGCTATAGGAAACACAAATTTTTCGAGGCTCGTTCCTCTCGTACGAACCTGATCGGTCGAGTCCCTCGGGAGTTGTTTCATCGGTTGTATCTACAAAAGATAAAGGATATTATCTGTCGCTACCGGAAGTGCTCGTTCACCGATCTACTTTCGCCGATCCAATAAATAGACCGCGTGCCCAACGAAAGTGTACGTAACTCCGATTCGCGTTGCCAATTACGATAATTGATTAATGCAATTTGTATGCCCGGATCACGCTTCCTGTTTTAATTCTCATTAATTGACGATGACAAGTTAAACATTGACTCCGACCACTACTTTTTTTTCGTTCCAATTCACGCGTGATCGACGTTTATTCGTTTTTCTCTCTCTTTTTGCACATCTGCCATGAACAGTGTTGGACGCGCGATCGATGTGCGGCTTCGACGATCTCCCGAGTACGTCTGGCCCAGGCCACTACTCGGATGGGTGACCGTTCGGTCGCGCACTTTTGGCACAGGTTTTCCACAGTTTCCCTGTGCCCCTCGTGCAAATTCGACAATGCATCACGGAGTGGGCTGTGGGCAACACTCCGAAAGTCTTCGACGAACCGGAAATAGGCAATTGTAAAATTCCCCAGGGCGTACGAAAAAAGAAAAACACTAGAATTTGACGAAAAATCCTGTCTCGCGAATTTGTTCAACTCACCGTTTCGAGCGTCCTCGTAATCGTCGTAATTCTCGTAGTAATCGAACCCGCTGTAATCGTCAGTGGCAGCGGCGGGTTGCTGCGACTGCACCGGTCTCGGACGGTGCCTTCGAGTTTTCGCCGAGTCGACGAAATGCCCCGCCAATAATTGGGCCAAAGCGAGGCCCGCGAGAAGGACGATAACGCGATTGAACATTTAAAGGGCGGGAACACCTTTGGATCGGTTAGGCCAAAAACTTCGCGACAACAGAAGGGTCGCAACTTTTCTTCTTTTCCTTTTTTCCTCTAGCGGAGGCGATATTGTCTTCGCGGTACTTCCTAGAGCCGTCTCGCCTCTTGCTGAGGCTGAGGGCAACTAGACTCGTCGCAAGCTCCGTGTCATCTATTTAGCGGAAGCATCAAGCTGCATGGGGAGGTCATCATCCTCATTGCATAGGCACAATTTTCATGTGCATCTTCTCCTCTCTCTCTCTGTCTGTCTCTCTCTCTCTCTCTCTCTCTCTCTCTCTCTCTCTCTCTCTCTCTCTCTTTCTCTCTCTCTCTCTCTCTCTCTCTCTCTCTCTCTCTCTCTCTCTCTTCGAGAGTATCCTCCTCTCTTTGACAAACTGCCCCTTTTTGCTTCACTTTTGCTACGCGCTCTCTTCGAACGTCTCTCTCCTTCGACTCCTCTCCCTCGTCTCCGCGGATTTTTTCTTCCGGAACATTTTATCGCCGCCATGATGAATAATCGCGCCTATTCACCCTCGATTTTTTTTTGTCTCGTCTGTCCTCAAGTGCCGGATTTCTTTTAGGCAAATTTCCGCACCATCGATCTACGAGTTTTGTCCGCGGGTCGATGAGCGACGCGAGTGCAGTCGCACATGGCTCAAGCGGGTACCGTTTCCTCGCGCACAACCGTTTACACGAGCCCCAGCCCCTGTTTATTCTCCGAGCGTATTAATTCACATTTTACATCAACTTTTCTACGTCGCGCTATACAAATTAGTAAAGTTTCCAACGACGTATTGTATCTAACTACAAATAAATGTTTTTTTCATTGCTTTCTGCTGGAAGCATATATGAATTGAATTCGTTGGGTGTCAAGTCGAATGGAAATAAGTTTTTAAACATGAGTTTTTTTTTATAGGTTTATATTATAGATATTGATATAAAAGTTGTTACACTTAATAAATACACTTTCGAATAACATTAAAAAAATTTTTTTTATGTATTTATGTAACTCAAACAAACTTTAAGGGGCTATAGCAGTGTGGACGCTGAAAATATGTGTGATTTTCGGGAATTTTTTGGAAAAAAAGTACTCAATTAAATGTTTTGGAAAGTTAAGGGGTAAGGCCACTGTAAATTTTTTGAAAAATCGATTTTTTTTTATTGGCTTAAAAAGTAGTTTAAACCCTCTAGTTTAAAAATAGTTTAAATCCTTTTAACTTCTTTTTTAAATTTTTTCCAATAAAAAACTATTCGCAAAACTTTAAACGCGTTTTTCTCGAAACATGGTTTTTCAAAATGGCACGCAGTATAACTCGAACAATTTTCATTTTTTTTACTTGAAATTTTAACCAGATGTGAACATTTACATTATCTTGAGAATGTCGATCGGAATTTCCAAGAACTTTATTTATTGATTTTTTATTAACAAAAAACTTGCCGTTTTTTTCGTCAAAAATCAATTTTTTTTTCAAACGCACGCCAAATCCACAAAAATTGATACTTTTTAAAATCCGATCGACATTCTCTAGCTATAGCCCTCTAGATTAATGGTTTTTTTTGTTCTAGATTCAAAAGTGCACCAGTGGTGCTGCGTGCCGCGGAGCCCTGGAAGCAAAACATGTCCCGGGAAGATAGCTGTGGAACCGCCATTTTGTTTTTTTTTACTGTAAAAAAATTTTATAATAAAGTTTAATGTATACCCGATAACACCATTAAAAGTTTTTTTTCAAATACCTTCAATTTCGGGAGCAAAAAATTAGTGAAAAAACCTTTTTTTTTGGGCCGTTACAGTGGCCTTACCCCTTAAGAATATATTTGGCTATATTTGACCTATATTGCGTTATTTTTTCATAGAAAAATATTGAGATCCAAGCGAACTATGCGCTGTCTTTGGAGGCGCAAAAAAAGTTCCTCCACTGCTGACATGATTCCGGCCGATTGAGTAGCTGAAACCGAAAAAGGAAAAAATGTCGTTGAACTGGAAGGTATTTCCGGTACAACGATGTAGGATTTTCGAAAAATATCAAAACTTAACAAAATGGCGTAGTTATGAAAAAAGTCCGTTTTCTTGCCTATAAAATGGTCGTTTTTTTCAATGCCAAATCGTCAATTTTCATCCAATCAAAAATATCCTACGTCATTGTAGAGTAAATATATTCAAGAGTACTCAGTTCGAATTTCAAGTCAATCGAATAATTGCTCTTTGAGTTACAATGTCAGCAAATTTGAACAATCTCATTTCGAGAAAAACGCGTTTAAAGATTTAACCATCGATTTTTGCAAGATAAAATGATTAGAGATACGGCCTTGAAATTTTTACAGGATATTCTTGAACGTATAAACTGTCGAAGAAGGCAAAAAAATCGATTTTTTTTAAAGTATCACACTGGTATAGCCCCTTAAACGCGTTTTTCTCGAAACAACGTTTTTCGACGGCTTGCTGATACAATCTTCGAAACTACTGAACCGATATATTCCGACCATATACTTTACAACTATAGCTATATCGCATATCAAGGATTTTCTCAAAATTCCAATATTTACTATTTTTTTGCCAAAAAACGGTGAAAAAAACACGTTTTGTTTGTTTTGCGAAAAATGTTCGACATTTTGTTATTTTTGCATATATAAAAAAACCGTATGATATGCGCTATAGCGATTAACATACTGAATCTAAAACCGTTTGATTTTTATGTTTCGGACGATGCATCTCCGAGATTTTATCAACAGCGCAGACCTGCAATTTTTCTAGGACTTTTTTTAACTACTATTTTCGTCTATAAATAGTGACTTAAATCAATTTAAAAAATGTTTAAATGTATTTCGAAAGTGTATTTATTTAAGTGTAACAACTTTCTTATCAATATCTATAATATAAGCCGATAAAAAAAAGGTATGAAAATAGCCTTTTTTTGCGTCTAAAGTGAGAAGACCCCTTAATTATAATATCCTCGTATTTGTCGTGTAAGCAGTAATGAATGTTTATGCGGGAGTCTTTTCCGGCCAGTTCTTCAAGATTGCGATTATTATTATTATTAGTTCGTCATTTTTTTAATACGCGATTATATAAAAATAGTACGCGCAAAATACAGTTGTGCGTGTCATTTTTTTACCGTTTCCTCAAGATTGCGCATATTGTAATTATTATTTCGTTATTTTTTATAGATGGATAGATTTTTTATTTAGCCATTTTTGCCTCTCGGGCTTAAGAATATTACATCAATTTACAGCGGTTATACAGTTCTCTCTTATTCTACTCTTAGTCTTTTTCCCTATTACTACATTTTCATTATACATTATTATCTTATACCCCTTTACTTCTTGGTTTGTCCATTCCGCACCTTTTCCTCGAACATTCTCACGTATTCACATAGTATGGGCTTAATTTCTCAATTTAGCATCCCATTCCATTCTATTTATTTCTTTGTTTCTATAAACTGTTCATCCACGTTCTTCCTCATACCTACACGTTGTTTTTTATATTTTTATACGCGATTACATAAAAATGAAACGCATAAAATATTTTTGTACGTATTGTTATTTCTCAATTTTTTCCCCAAGATTGCAAATATTATTGTTGTTCCGTTATTTTTTATATTTTTGTACGCGGGTATATAAATAGAGTACAGGTGGGCTGTAAAAAGGGCCGAGCGTTGTATAATGAGGAATAAAGAATACAATATTTGCGCGTATTACCTTCTCTCAACTTTTACCTCAAGATTGTGAATTTTATTATTATCATTATTTCATTCCTTATTATATTTTTATACGCGATTATATAAAAATAATACGCAGCATATTTTGAGCGCATTATTTTTCCCTTATTGTTTCCTCGTGATTGCGATTATTATCATTTTCATTTCCTTATTTTTTGTATTTTTATACACAATCATATAAATATTGTAGGCCCAAATTATTTTTGCGGGTTTTTTTTTATCTCGACTCTTTCCTCAAGATTACGAATTTTATCATATCATTATTCATTCATTCATTATTTCGTTATTTTTATACTTTCATACACGATCAAATAATACGCACAAAATATTTTCGTGCTTATTATTGCTTCTTGACTTTTTCCTCAAGATTGCAATTATCATTATTATTATTCCGTTATTATTATTTCATATGGGCGACGGGAACGTGGCAAATTTATAAATGGGATCCCTAAATTCCAATAACATTTTAGTTTGTCCTTCGCGTCAAATAACTACCAGTACAATTTTCATTTTCTCGTGTTTCGCGTTTCAGAATTAAAAAATTGGAGATGTCGAGCCAACCTTTTCTTTTGAAAAAAATCGATTGGCACGCCCAAAAATCGGAACTTGTTTATTTGCCATATAAATTTGACCCCCCCCCCCCCCCCCGTCAAAATATCTCAGCCTCTATTGTAAACGATAAGGATTAATCGAGAAATCATTCTCTCTTCACGTCCTTAATTTTCCTCTTCAAATACCACGCGCAATTCGTTTCGCACGAAATTAAGCATCAGCAGCGATTTGCAAGATTTTCGTGACTCACCCCCGCGGATCGTAAAGTCGCGATAAGAGGGCGCTCGAGTTTCTGCATAAACTCAAAGGCTGGGTTGCTCCAATTTAAGAGCCTCGTATAATAATGTTCGCTCGTAGCCGAGGCGTGCCATTTCCAGCTACTCAATAACTTTATTCGAGACAAATCATTATTTTGGCCGCATTCTGACGAGCGCGGCATACTTAAGATGCGTTAACCGTAATAGACCGTGTATTGACCTGGGACCTAGTCATTTGCTTCAAACAACGATAAATCCCAGTCACGCCAGTTTACTATGTTTCAGCCACGAGCGCCTTAATGCATGCGCGCGATCGAAATTTTGCTACAATGACAACTGCATCGACGTCTATTCATTTCTATGCACATGTACACCCGTGTGGTCTCGTGTATTTGCGGAAATGTGAGTTTGAGGACACTTGACTTTGGGGACCGTCTTTGTGGTGGCCACGTGTCGAGTGAAACATTCTGCCAACGATTTGGCCTAATTAAGGCCTTAGGCCACTTGAGAAGCCGAAAAAATAGGCTTTTTGGAGATTTTTTTTCTTCAGAAAAACTACAAAATAAATAGAGATTACAAAAAAGGGTGTTTATCATACAGAAATTATCGTACACAGTGACTGTATACGATAATTTTTTTGAAGCATTAATTTCAAAATGGCGGCTGTGCAGCGTTTATCTCAAAACTGCATTTTTTAAGTTGGCCGGAAACATAACTCAGACAGTTTTCAACCGATTCACTTGAAATGTTGAATATATCGTGAAAAATACGTTGTCTATGGGAGAACGTAGAATTTTTCTTTATATTGTTATTCATTTGTTATTAACAATTATCTGACGATTTTTAGGCTAATTTTGGGAAAGTGAAAAATTTGCCTGAAAAATCGTCAGATAATTGTTAATAACAAATTAACTATGCAATAAAAGAATCCTATGTACTTCCATAGACAATATATTTTTCAAGATATATTCAGATATATTCAACATTTCGAGTGAATCGGTTGAATATTGTCTGAGTTATGTTTACGGCGAACTTAAAAAATGCAGTTTTGAGATAAACGCTGCCCAGCCGCCATTTTGAAATAAATCGCTTCAAAAAAATGATTGTATAGTCACTGATATGTATGATAAACACCCTTTTTTGTAATTTCGATTTATTTTGTAGTTTTTCTGAACAAAAAATCCCCAAAAAGCCTATTTTTTCGGCCTCTAGAGTGGCCTAACCCCTTAATTCGTTGTTAGTTTTCATTTTTTGGGAACTGCACCGAGTTGATTTTCCCTTTTTACGGGGTGTCTCAAAATGACCTGACATTTTCATTTATCAATAAAACGTATTATTTATTTGAAAAGTACGAGTATCTTTATTTTAATATAAGGTACAAATATGGAGGTTATGTGTGGAACACAATATCCGATAAATGGCCGCCTCGTCCCTGTTTGCAAACGTTCACTCTTTTGACGAAATTTTGAATAACATTTTGGAATAATGGCGGACTAATTTTATTAATGGTGCGTCCAATTGCTTCCTTGAGCTCCGGAATGGTCTGTGGATCATTGGCATACACTTTCCCTTGCTAAAAACCCAAAGAAGTCCAATCGCGTCAAATCGCACGATCTTGGTGGCCAAATCACATCGCCGCGGCGCGAGATAACAAGACCATGAAGGCCTGCAATAACTATGCAAAAACAATGCAGCAAATAACAATTTCTATGCGTTGCTCGATCGTATAACTTCCCATAACTAAACCTCAATACTTCCTGATGCCAGTTGTCAAATATTATTACTCTATCTACGCCACAAAAAAAATGGCGCGTAGTTTAAAATGTCAGGTCATTTTGAGACACCCTTTATTGTTTCGGTTAAAGGAATCTTTCACGCCGCAGTGTTGAAAATCAGGAAATTCCTGAAAAAAGCCGGTCCTCGACCCCACCAGCGTTGGTTTTAACGCAAGTTTTATTTTATATATTTTTTTAATTACACAAAGTCTTTTTTACGCACTCATATGGTAAATCTCGGAATGAGTTTTTGGTATCTCGATGGTTTTTACTACCGACGTACAAAGAAATCTTCTTAGAGGGCCAGGCGGTCTTCTAGCCACACGAGATTGAGCAATAACAGGTCTGTGATGCCCTAAGATGTTCTGGTATTTCGAAAAATGGTTGATGGACTATCGTGGAAGCATTATGCCAAAAGAAATTACGGGGTTAGGCCACAGTAACGGGCATAAAATCATGTGCGAATTTAACAATTTTTTTTTCGTAAAATTGATTCACTTATAAAATTAATCCCACATCTATTTAGTATGAATATCAAGCTGTTAGAAAAAATATATGTATCTTTCTTTCGATGTACAAAATGGTCGACTACTAATATTTTCTTGAACCTTTTTTTAGGCGCTTCGCGGCGTGACATTTAGCATCCACAACTTTTGACCTGGAACAAAAAACAAAAATTGTCGTCAATCTACATTAGAATACCTAGAGAAGTGCGTGCGGAATTTAAAAAATATTGTTTTATTCAAAAGTTGTAGGTATTTGAACTTAAGAAATGAATTTTCAGTGAAACATTTTGTTATAACTGCTCATAAACTGCTCATAAAATGAAAAGTTTTCGATTAAGGCAGGATTCTACTTTGAAACCATGAAAAAAACGCTATTTTCGTGAATTTTTTCTGAGAATACTATTAAAGATATCGATATGGGGTTTAAACTGTTCAATAAATACACTCTTTAAGTACATAAAAAAAAAATTTAAATGTATTTTATTCATTTTTTGTACACGTAAAATATGTTTAAAGCCAACGCCTCGAAAAGCAGGTACCGTTGCCGTGGTCGTGAAATCTTCCCGACGGATGGTCTGAAACAAAAAAATCAAATAGTTTCATGTTCAGTATGTCTTCAGGAACCGACCTAACTAGAATATTTTATATACGTGCAAAATTAACAAAATGGCGGCTAAAATACGAAAAAAAATGCGTTTTTTTGGGTCTTTTTTTGCAATAAAAAAATAGTTCTAATCAAAATTTTAAGTTGATTGTAGTTAGGTCGATTGGTACACACATATAGAATATGTGTTCCAAATTTCATAAGGATCGGTTCAGTACTTTTTCAGTTATCACGACTACGGTACTTGAAAATGTCGTTTCGAGAAAAACGCGTTTAGAGTTTTGGTGAGTGATAAATCGTAGAAAAAATTATCTTACCCTCAATCAGCGATGCCTGGGCCATATAATATGCCTTCGACGTGTTCCAGGTGGGTGTTTTCATCCAATTTCAAAGTTTCAAAGTTTCAAAGTAGAATCCTGCCTTAATCAGAAATTCCGTACGTACTTCTCTGCGAAATGCAATTAGGAACATAACTTTTAAACTTGAAGTAAATCGAGTGAAAATTGTTGGTTATTTGTCACGCCAATTGGGAAAAAGCTGTTTCGAGATGTTTCGAGTAGTCGGCCAATTTGTACATCGAAAAAAATATATATATATTTTCTAACAGCTTGATATTCGTACTAAATAGATGTGTAATTCATTTTATGAGTGAATCACTTTTTCATACTCAAAAAAATTGTTAAATTAACACATGATTTTATACCCGTTACTGTTGGCCTAACCCCTTAAAGCAATTCATTAATTATCATTGGATACCAACGTTGCAAACTTCAATCTCGTACAAAGCTTCGCTTCCTTCCATTTCCCCAAAGCAGGAAACATGATCCGTTTCACACAAGTCTTTACAATAATTACTCCATCAGACGTCGACTGATGAAATTCGCAGATCTCGAACATTCACCAGCACATATTGCGACACATTTTCGCTCCTCGCTTTTCCGTTCGCCAGTTGTCACAAGTGCGCTCGTCGTTCCCGATCTCCGGGATAAATAGTCGCGCGAGCTCATTAAGGTCGAGCGCAATGGGAATACGGCATGGACTTCGCTCGAACGGACAACGATTTTGAAGGCATTTTTTCCAATCGAAATTTTCCAAGCTTGCGACAAATTATTTTGTGTATTCTCCGCCATGGTTTTTCCATAGATGCACGCTCCGTCCGGAGAAGGTTCGAATAGTGATTTGAGAAAGAAAGCGGTCAAAGTGCGGGTTGGGCAACGCGTTGACGTTGAATTTCATCGGCTGCGCATAATTGCAATATCGAATTAAAACTAACTTTTTTCCCGCAGCTCGCGAATTAATTCGTCGCTTTTCGAGCAAACGATTGATATGTATCATTTTTTAAAATAGTACCGTAAACACGAGCAGATAGAACCTGGTCCAATTAAAAACCGTTTTTGTCATTGGTTTTCGGATGATTGATTATAGTCTCATCAAGGAGGTTGGAGCGGTTCACTTGAGCCAAATGACGATTTACGAATTTTTATTGAATTATTAATAAATTATTTTATTGATTTTTTGTTATGAAGGAGTCTTCTCATTTTAGACGCTGAAAAAGGCTATTTTTATGAATTTTTTTTATAGGTTTATATTTTAGATATTGATATAAAACTTGTTACACTTAATAAATACACTTTTGAAATAAATACAAATTTTTTAAAATGTATTTATGTAACCCAAACAAACTTTAAACGCGTTTTTCTCGAAACAACGTTTTTCAAAGGCTCGTTGAAAAATAATAATAGGATTGTTATTTAGAAAGAACAATTCCAAAGGCTTATCTTTGAGTCATGATAATTACTACGTACACAATAAATTAACGTACCCATTCAATTAATCGTAATTATCGTAATTAACATAATAATAATAAACACAATTATCGTAATTAACCATTTTTGTATCTATCAGATACCAAAGAGTTGGCTGAAAACAAATAGGATTATTTCAAAATGTGAAATTATCGTTGCTATTTCTTATTGACGAAATGTTGAAGTGCAAAAGTGTTGATTTTTCAAAACGCACGCTCGTTTGGCCGGTACCAACGAAAAGGCCAAGAACTATTTTTTTACTTCTCAAGTTTAAACGTACACCCTTGCGGGTTTTTACGTATTACCCGTTCCCAATTGTTCCTTCCTATCACTTCCTACCGGCACTTTGCTGACCTAATCCAACGTTCCGTCGCGTCCTCAGTCGTCTCAAGCTACACTATACCGCACTTGCGCGAGGGTACGGAAAAACTGTGGAAAACCCGTACCGGTATAAACGGCCCCGCATATTCTTCTGATTCTCTGGTGGACGGACGTTTTACTGAAGTATCTACACCAAGGTCTCCGAAATATTGGACACCGCTCCGAGTATTGGTCATGCACCACGTCGCTTAAGGGGTAAGGCCACTGTAAATTTTTTGAAAAATCGATTTTTTTTTATTGGCTTAAAAAATAGTTTAAACCCTCTAGAATAAGAAAAAAAAGGTCCTGTTAACTTCTTTTTTAAATTTTTTCCAATAAAAAACTATTCGCAAAACTTTAAACGCGTTTTTCTCGAAACATGGTTTTTCAAAATGGCACGCAGCATAACTCGAACAATTTTCATTTTTTTTACTTGAAATTTTAACCAGATGTGAACATTTACATTATCTTGAGAATGTCGATCGGAATTTTCAAGAACTTTATTTATTGATTTTTTATTAACAAAAAACTTGCCGTTTTTTTCGTAAAAAATCAATTTTTTTTTTCAAACGCACGCCAAATCCACAAAAATTGATACTTTTTAAAATCCGATCGACATTCTCTAGCTATAGCCCTCTAGATTAATGGTTTTTTTTTGTTCTAGATTCAAAAGTGCACCAGTGGTGCTGCGTGCCGTGGAGCCCTGGAAGCAAAACATGTCCCGGGAAGATAGCTGTGGAACCGCCATTTTGTTTTTTTTTACTGTAAAAAAATTTTATAATAAAGTTTAATGTATGCCCGATAACACCATTAAAAGTTTTTTTTTCAAATACCTTCAATTTCGGGAGCAAAAAATTAGTGAAAAAACCTTTTTTTTTGGGCCGTTACAGTGGCCTTACCCCTTAAGACCGGAGCCTGAATTCGAAGGTCCGAAAAATCGATTTTTTAAATTGGTCAAATCGACAGATAAACTATTCAAGAATATATTTACAAAGTTACAGAGGCCAATTGTAAATATTTTCGAAGATACGAGGCCAAAAGTAGAGAAGCGATTGAAATTTGATATTGATATTTCCTCCTACTGAAAACTTTGAAGGGCGTTTAATTTTTAAAATGAAAAAACATAAATTTAATGAAAAAAATAAAGCATTAAATTTCACGAAAAAAGTTTCAGAACTTCTTCAACATCTCAAGATGATTGCGGTAGTGGGTGTAGGTTTTCTTTTCTCTTGCAAATAATAAACCAGTACCGACATTTAAAATTTCAATCGATATACTTTATTGGTCTGACCGTACGTCCGGGCTTTTGGTATTATTTACATCATTTACATTTCATCGTGATGACAAAATGACCTAAGAAACGAGCAAAAATGACATTTTTTTTCGATGCACGAATCCACCGTTATTTTTCGTTTACTTTGCGAAAGTATTTCTGTTTGTGGCGTAAAAAAAATGTCTACTCTCGTACAGGACACCAGCCGTCGTAAATATTTGTATTCTCGCGTCAATGAAAAAGACAATAAAAGGCAGAGTCCGATCAACGTAATTTCACACTTGTCGCTTAATCGTCTATTCCCACTATTCACCTTACGCGTTTAAAAAGAAATTTTCGACGTACCTCGCGCGATTACGTGGCTATGTAAAAATACGATGAGAGTGAGTGCGATAAAATAATGGATGGGGCAAAGATTCTTACGACTCTAACTGATATTCGTGGGATACGTTGTCAGGTCGAGGGTCAATACTTTGCTCTCGAGGCATCCTCCAACCTGTAAGGAACGAAACTCGATTATATCTTTTCTTTCGACTAAATTTTTTCGCCACACGAGAAAAACAAATGATTTTTATACTCACGTCGGGGCAAATTCCAATTAGTGCATCCGCGTGAGAGTAAAATTCTTCCTTCAGGGAAATTACGATGGTCTGAAGGGAGCTCGTTTTATCGCGTATGTAACTCGCGACTTTACTGATATTCGTGTTGTCCAGAGCCGCGTCGATCTCGTCGAGCACGAAAAATGGCGCCGGCTGAAAACTGCGAGGAAAAAAGAGATGTCCGGAAATGTTATCTCGCAAATGGGCCTGTGTTATGAGCCATTTGCGGGAGCATTAAGGTCCAACCAAATTGACAAAATAATAATTCTTATGTTATTGCAAATTTATATGATCATCCGTAGATAATAATTATTATAGTTATATTTATTATCATTTCTACGAATAATAATAAGAATTACTATTACAAGCTACTGATAATCAAATAAATTTGTCTCCGACCAGTCGTACATCATCAGTCTGAATCATTTTAAGGGGAGTTGCCTGAGTAAATGGCGAGAAAAAAAGGTAAACTTCCGGAATTTTTATCTCAAAAACTAATGTTTCAATTGGATACGGGTTTTTTCATTGGAAAATATGTACATTGAGGTATGTTTAGAATTTTTTTAAAATAAATTCGTTGTCTGGAAGCGATTCAAATGCGATTATCTCGAAACATAGTTCTCAAAGTCGGTGCCAGATGTATCTCGAAAACGGCTTGTCCGATTTTGTCCAAATTTGGATACAATATTCTTTGATAATTTTTCTCGTTCACCACGTAGGATTTTTTTGAAATTTTCATTTTTGACGGAATTGCGACCGTATTAATTCAACATTCGTTTTTCGTTCGCAATTTCCGACGATTTTGGATTGCATACACATTGCATAAAAAAGCGATGGTTCAATCACATGAAAAACCCCTCCGTGGCGAACGAGAAAAACTATCGAAGAATATTGTATCTAAATTTGGACAAAATCGGACAAGCCGTTTTCGAGATACATCTGGCACCGACTTCGAAAACTGAGTCGAGATAATCGCGTTTGAATGGCTTAAAGTCAACGAATTTATTTTAAAAAAATTCTAAACATACCTCGATGTACATATTTTCCAATAAAAAAACCCGGACCCAATCGAAACATCAGTTTTTGAGATAAAAATTCCCGAAGTTTACCTGTTTTTCGCGCCGTTCACTCAGGTACCTCCCCTTAATTTCTGATTGCGATATTCAGAAATATCGTCACAAAACCCTAAAAAAATCTTTTACTCCCCCGAATAAAGGAGCTTTTAGAGGGCAGTTTTAAAAATGCTTCAAGGCGGGATATACATTTACAACGATGAAAAAATCGATTTCTTTTTTTCTTTAAACGATAGAACTATATATGTAGAATATTTTTGCAGATCGAAGTCTACGGGGAGCTAGACTGCACGCCGATTCGCAATTCTCGCGGCAACCTTGCTGTAATACTCTGCCAAAGCTCCGCCATTTTGATGATAAATGAATTTAAAGAAATTATCTTATATACTTAAATATACTTAAAGTTTGATAATTGTAGAATAAGTATTTCTTAGTTTAAAAAATTCTTCAAAAATGCTTAATTATTTTTCGTCTAAATGTATATCCCCCGTGAAGAGGCTTCAAGCTTTTTCTCTCATTTAATTTCTTCTGCTACGCAATAACTCGTATTTTCGTGGAACGACGCTATTTCGATAGAGGAAAATTCGCCGAAGAATAAAAATGAAGGGCAAAAGAATACGATCGTTTAGTTGTACTTAGGGGCCGTCCATATTGGCATATCCAGTTTGGCAGAATTAAAACATTTTCGGATTTGAGAAAAATTGGGTAACATTAAAACATTTTGTTATAGAATCATCTTTTATTATTTTGTACTTTGGCAATGTTTATTAATATAATAATATTATTCTTCCTTATTCTTTAGTTTTCTTTGGATAGCTCCCACATTTTGTTATAGAATCATCTTTTATTATTTTGTACTTTGGCAATTTTCATTAATATAATAATATTATTCTTCCCTATTCTTTAGTTTTCTTTGGATAGCTCCCGCGGAGTTTTCACCCATTCTTGCAAATCCTGGATCACGGGTAATATCTCCGTATCCTCCCCATATTCATTTTGGCTCGATCGAACTATTTTCATAGGTACGCTGTTATTTGAAGTTCTCGCATATAATGTAGACAAACCTTATGTAATAAATAAATAAATAATGAGTTCAATAATTAATACCATTAGGTACTTGCAAAATATTTTCCATCACTCATGCGGGGAAACCACTCTAGTTGTACAATATACTATTGTACATTTTGAAGTAACTGGTATCACAAGAATGACGTCAATTTCGAAACGCCCCCCCCCCCCCCCCCCCCTCATCCATCATTTACCGTCATCCGCAGACGAACCTCTCCCCCCCAAATTTAGAATGACGTAATATATGGACGGCCCCTTACCTGTGTATGGCAAATAGAAGTGCCAGAGCAGCAACCGTTTTCTCTCCTCCGGAAAGATTGGACATTGGTTGAAAGCGTTTTCCCGGAGCCACGCAATTGTAATTTATTCCGTTGAGGTAGGGCTCTTCGGGATTCTCAGGTCCCAAAAACGCCTGAGCTGATTGATTTTTTGCCAAACTCTGGGGGAAATTTGTTAATTTTTTCGTAAAATTTCAAGGCTGCAACAAAAAGTTTCATCTGCCTTATCTACGAGCATTGATTTCTTACCTTGTAAATTGGATCGATTTCGTTCGCCACGTGCTCGAAGCAAGCCATGAACTTATCGTGACGTTCTTTCTTCACTTTTTCGAACTGTGTCTTGGCCTTTTTGGCTTTCTTCCGCGACTGTTCGAACTCCTCGTTCGTCTCTTGTAATTTTTCCTTCGCCAGGTACAATTTTTGAATCGCCTGCAATCGGAATTAAAAAAATTTCACGGTAGAAAATATCGTGGAGATGGAGTCGTTTCGATGAAAAAAAAAAAAGGTTACGTACCTTCATGTTGGGCGCTTGAATTCGCTGAATCTTGTTCTGAAGCTCGTCTATTATTCTGTTGAGCTTGTCGGTGGTTTTCTTGAGATCATCATCGTCGACGTCCTTAAGATTATCGGGCAGCAGAGTATAGTCTATCGTTATTCGACTCTCGCGCTCGTATTGCTGCTGAGTGCTCACACTCGAATCGTTGTTCGTATCGTTATTCGTATTACTCGTTTCGCCCGCTATGTCCTCCATGTTTCCGTGAAGCATAGGAATTGCAATGTCCTCCATCTAGACAGAAATACCATGGAATGAGTTCAACCGGAAGTAGTGAACTGCAATTATTATCACCGCAGGTGAGATGCTAATGGTATTGAAGTTTGCATCGTTGGAATACAACGTTCTCCATTTTTCTTTCTTCTTGTCGTATTTTTTTTGGTACATTCTGGTTCTTTCGAGCACTGAAACGTTTTTGAAGTTTCTTATTGAAAATGTATAACCATAATCTGCAAAAGAATTTTCAGATAACAATCAAAATACAGAAAAACTTTCTTTGGTTTCCAACGATACAAACTTCAGCACCATGCTATTCGAAAATCCGATTGACAATAATTTTAACTCTTCGCGATCACATGGGGTCCGGGGGACCCCACGCGCGACTTTGAGCCAAAATTACTATAAGTTGTAGGCCAAGGGGGCTGGCCTGCCTTGTAAGGGTGCTTTGGAGTGTCCTTTGTAAGTACTGATTAAGGTCGGACGATTCGCGACAGCATTTTCGTCGTGGTAGTCGATACAAAAAAACCGGAGCGCGCTGGGGTCGTTTTGACCCCTATGTGACCTGCACGTATATTTTTTCGTAAAAAGGTGGTATTCTTCTTCTTCGTGGGATCACTCTACGTAATGTAAGTATGAATATGAGAACGGTACAATTTTTTTTCTATCAAATTTATACGAATTACTCCGAAATGTGAATTCTTTGCGACTTGAGTCTACGTCATTTAAAACTCATTACAATACTACCTGGAAAACCATAAAACCATTTAGAATGTGCAACAAGCACAGAGTTTTCATCTGTGTCGACTGTGGGGCACAAACTTGATTTATTTACGATCTTTTAATATTTTGTATTTTTTAGTATATATATATTTTTTTATATCTTTTATATATATATATATATTGTACTTACACTATGATCTCATAATTTTTCCAGCAGCTGTTGCGAATAATTTGCTAATTTTTCACGATTGTCGTTATTTTTTTACGCCGGAATGGGCGCTCTGCAATATCCAATATCTTTTTTGAAACGCCTACTATGAAGTTACTTTTTCCCTTAAACTATCATATCTTAAGAGTATTACCCTACATTTTTTTAAATCGAAAATTGCAAGTTGTTTAAAAAAAAATTGCTTTACCCACGCATTGATCCCTGCGCGATTTTTTTCCGCCATTTTAAATATCGATTCCAATATTATACTGAGAATGCAACATTCTAGACGGTTCAACCTAACACCCTGAATTTTTATGAGCCATTCGGAGCAATAGAATCAACGTGGCAATCATTCAAACATGCCTGGGGTCACGCAGACCCCATATGACGACGAAGTGAGAGGGCGAGGGATTGGCCTCGAAGGGTTAAAAAATTTCCTTACGAATGAACGTTTGTACCTTGCACTGCATCAGTATAGCGTGCCGATCAGCCTTTCGCTGCTCGATCTTGGACTCAACGGTGTTTAATTGTTTCTGCGCAGCTTGTATATCCTTCGCTATGGAGCCGACTTCCCGCCTACATTTGCCGATCTCCTCGTCCTTCTGATCGACCTCCATCTTCTTGGCGTTTCTCAAGGACTTTAATTTCTCCATTTGCGCCTCGTCGTTGTCGATCTCCGTCTTCTGATTTATCTCCGTTTGTCTCGCTGACTCGAGCTTGTCCTCGGCATCCTGAACGGCTCGTTCCCAACGCAGCACATTGCCTGGTGTGTCGCGATATTGATAAATTATTGAAAACTTTCACACTCGTCGACATGTCGAAACGTTTAATAATTACGCGCGTACTTTCAGTGTCTCGTTGCTTCTCAAAGTCCAGTTGATTGTAAATCCGATTACACTGGTTCTCAAACTCCAAACGCTTTTTGGCGCGCTCCTGTTGCGATCTGCGAGACAAAATTAAACGTGACGGTCTTTTTTTACGGAAAAACATTTTTAATCGCCCGCGAGGGGTAACACGTGTGAGGGCGGGTGAATCGATGGCCTTCTTCAGCCTCAACTTTATTTTTTTCGAGAGTAATGGCCAATTGGTTGCAAGTCTAAATCTCAAGTCTTCATTTTGTCACGAAGAAATCATTACTAAGAGAAAATCTACGGTAGTCTCTTCAATTTTTATCCGAAATTGGAATTTGTTTAGCACTTTCCGACAGATTTTTCCAAACCATTGACAAGTCTTTTCACTGTGAACATTTCTTTAATAAAAATCTTTCGAAATTTAGTTTAAATTCTTGGTAATTGTTTAGGGTTTTATAATCACTTTGGTATTTTGTGTACACTACCAGTCAAACGTTTTCAGACACTTCAGATAATTGCAAAATTATATTACAGTAATATAATCCGTTATATAGAGCTATGGAGTATCTTCGTAAACAATTAACGAAATTAATTATATTATTCTAACATTATTTGGCAATTATCCAGTAATCGAAAGGTTTGCATTTATCTGAAGTGTCCGAAAACTTTTTACCGGTAGTGTACATCTTAAGGTAATCCTATCGCCAGGCTTCAATCCATAGGATTTTCATATATTTTTTTCTTGAGCTTCACTAAATATATTAATAATCGTCTCTGTAAAATTTCAAGGTCGGTTATCGACCTAATCACAGAGAAAAAAAAATTTTAATTGCGTATTTTGTGAAGGAATTCTGAGACGACATACAAAAACCCAATTTCCGGTCGCTACAGAAGTGCATATAATAGTGGGAAGCCGTCCGATTTTTAAGGTATTCCTTTCGCGAAGGGCCGTATTTTGTGGGGGCATAAGCAGGGCCTTCTGAATCGTCGGTAAATTACAATTGCGCTTAATAAAAAAATTAGTTACGATGGATTATTATACACAACGATAAACTAGAATAAAAAAATTCGTGCAAATTTAGTAGATTCAGACATTTGTACATTTATTTGAAACGTCACGGCTACGAAAATTCTTCTGCTAGTCACATTTTTCCAAGTTTTAACATTAATATTTTCTTTAAACGTTCGGTGATCCTCAGTTTTTATTGTCGTTACGGAATCTTTAGACTTTTTCATACCTGTGAGCAGTTTATACCAGGCATCTAGAGTTATTTAGTGTATAAATTATTAGATAGAAATGTGGCCAGGCGTGACATGTCCATAAAGCGCTGTATAAATAAGACGATTTTTAGGGCCGTAATTTTTCCTTAAACGTTCGGTAACTTGGCTTGAAATTTTATCAGTATACTGGGATGCATTTTTTACTTCATTATAGACGAAAATCAGTTAAGTTTAAAATATTTGGGTTCGTGAAAGGAATATCTTAAAAATAACCAGATTTGCATACTTAACACTTGTAGTAATCCAATGCTCTCAGAAAAAATTGCGCTTCATCTTATTTTTATGTAATATCAAGTTTAATTTGAACTTCCGGTATTGGATTTATTACCACTTGCTACGATAAAGAGACGTGACAGCAGGGCAACAGCTGACTGTAGTCCTAACCTCATCTCATTTGAATTTCCACACATATTTCATTTTTCAACCGACATATTTCGCCGACACAAATTTTCCACGCTTTTTACCAGTCGTGACCCGAATGCAATGCTTTATATTTCCCGCACCTGACATTGATTCGACAGATCGACGTTGAAAAGCATGGAGGTTAAACTCGCCTGGTTGAGTAAAAAGAGACGAAGATAGAACCAATGTTGCCGAATATTAAACCTAGAAATACTGCGCGAATCGTTGGAAAAACTATTTTTTCATTTTTCTAATTAAATGTGAATATTCATTAAACAGTTTAAACATGGAAAATTTCTGTTATTACAAATTATTTTTTTTTTGCATATGTTAAAAATATAAATTGAACAAGTCTTAAGTATGATCAGTGGTATGACTAGTGTGAAGCGGTAGGATTACCTTGAGGAACCAATTCTAACTTTGCAGTTATTATTTTTTTTTAATTTCCTATGTTTCAAAGATTCTCTGATGCGCAAACGTTTTAGTCAGATATCTACACCCAGGTCTCAAAAGTATCGGCCCTTTCGGTCACTTTTCACTGTTCAGTCAATCAATTCTTAAAAAAATCAAATTCAGTCGTCATATCAGTGTTCGACCCGGCACAATGGTGTTACTCCTCCAGCGCTCTAGTTTCATACCTCAATTCACGTTCCTCGTATTGCCGAATATTCGAAACCCCAATCTGTTCGCAGAAACTCGCAAAAACGTCGTCCTCCACGTTGTTCATTTTTTCCTTGCTATTTTGAATCTCCTGATCGCGATCAGCCATAGTCTTCTCAATGGCTGCTATGGTCGGCTACAAAATATCGTCATTCAGTATATTCCTCATTTTTTTTTTTTTCATCCGATCGACACTTACCCCGAACTTGTCCAGCTCGCTCTGGAGATGTTTCAGCTCAGCCTCCAAGTCGGCGATTTGTTTTTTCTAAATATCAATCGAAGTAGCAATATTTATCTGGTCGTATGACTTGCCAGCAATTTTCAGAGACAACAATTGTGCATTGATTCTTACCGTGGCAACCAGATCGCTCTTGTTGTACTTCAGTCGTGTCTCGAGACCGCGAATTTGCGACTCGATCGTATTCAATTCGGATTCCTTGCGCGATTTCTTCAAAGATTCGCGCAGTTCTTCCGTGAGTTTTTCCTATGAACAATAATTGAGGTCGTTGAGAAAAGCCTCGGAAACATCGCGAAATTTTTCTCGCCTTTCATCAGCACACAGTTTATCCACTTTTTAAGGGGTTATATACAGTTAAAATTTTCGAAAAATCGATAAAAAAAATTCGTACTGTATATTGATTTAAGTACACACACAGAAAATTTCTTGTCAATCCGGCGATTATTCTCGAAGTTACACGCACATTTGTAATGACGTGTCAGAGCGTTTGAAAGTGCTTTTGAAACTTTAAAAGAATTTTTTCTCAAAACTGTGTTTTGAAGTCGGTGAGCAAGATTTCTCGGAAACGGCTGAACCGATCAGTCTTAAATTTGAACACAATCTTTATAAGTATATTTTTTATTAATTAATCGAAGGTTTTTTCTCGCCGATAAATATTTCCCATTTCATAAACAATTTAAGGCCTAAATTATTGTCAAAAATCGTTTTTTTTTCAGAAGCCGCCATTTTGACAAAAATTATTATTTTGCTTACTCCTTCGATCAATTACAAGATAACCCATTATATTAACGAAATATTTTTGGTGTTTTCATTTTAGGTGACCCAGTCCAGAGATATCGTGCTCACCGCAAGACGCTTTTTTTTAGTGGTGCTCCCGGAGATCAGTTATAGCAGCTTTCGAAATAATTATTTTTACAAGTAAAAAATGTTAAACACAGTTACAAGTTACCATAATATGTGTACAAATTTTTACGTTAATAGATTTGAAAGTCTTCTCAAAAAAAATCTTGAAAAATCGATCTTTTTGGGCCTCCTGACTGTATATAACCCCTTAAGGGATCATCAATGTGAAATTGTAAAAAAATCGATTTTTTTGCATTAGGCGATAGTATAGACAATTATAAACATTTTGAATTTTTTAAAATTTGGACGCAACATTCGTCATGCCATTCTTTATCTTGCTATGGAAGCTTTTTTATCTTCATATTTTTTTAAATGAAAAACTGTCGAAAAAATAGACTAAGTTCGATACTTTTTTTCAAACCGCCGCCATTTGGTCAATTTTTATTTTTTCAAAACTTCCATAGCAAGACAGCGGCTTTCATACTGATTAATAATATTTTTGCAAATTTTGTTTCAGATCATATTTACGGCCACAACCGTGTACACCATGAGGACTCTTTTTTTCAGACATTTACAACCGTTAAAAAAATGTCAATTTTTTTCACCGTTTAAAAATGTATTTTCCGTTCTTCACGAGTGCTTTGACTTGACATTAAAAAAGCAGACTGATCAGCGTATTTTAACCATCGAAAAAGAAATCGCGAAAATCAGCTATTTTTCGACCAGTTACACCGTGATGATCCCTTAATAAATTTCAACAACTTTCACAGTGGCCGATATCATCGTCGATCTCTTACTTTCAACATTGTCAATTGTTAATTGAATTGCTCGGTACCTTTTGCGATTTCAGCTGCGACATTTGTTTCTCGTCCCATCGTTTGGCCTTTTTCGCGAGATCCAAACTACCACCGGAAATAATACCGGCTTTCTGATAAAAGGTTCCATCCAGTGCGACGCACTGTGTAATAAAAAAAAAACCAAGATTGTCAGCGTTGGCTCTCGCAACGGAGAGTGAATTTTGCAAATAAATCTTACGCACATCGTATCGAGCTTTTTTGTCCATTTCATAGGCAACTTTGTTCGCGTCTTCGGGTGTTTCACACACGAGTGCGTTGTTCGTGGCGAATAGGACAGCGCGATCGATGTCCTTGGGCGAGAAGTGTAGAACGTCGTACAGCAATTTGACGTTCTTCGGTTCTTGAATATTTCTCAGGCGTTCTTTGAGAGGTTTGGCTTGGATATAATCGAGAGGCAAAAAAGTCTCGGGTTCGAGATATTGCTCCTTCAGATATTGAATGCATTGCCTCGCGGTTTTTTCCGTATCGACGACTATAGCTTCCATATATTTGCCGAGGACTTTCGTGATGGCGACGTTGTACCGCTTGTGTATGGGCTCGCACATGTTGTACATTCTATCGTACTGCGATCACATCGAACAATTAGTCATTGGTTTCCCGCCCAACGAACGGAACTTCCCAAAACGATGAGAACAAACAAAAAAAAGTCTGAAAATGATATTTTCAACTTACCACACCGGGAAACAGTTTTTTGAAATTTTCCACAATTTCCGTTTTCTTCTTGGTCCTCGAAACCTCGTGCTTGTCGACCTTGGCATCGCCCAATTGCTCGGAAATACTTTCCAATTCTCGTTGAATACTTTGAATTTTTTCTTTGGACGAGCCAACGTCGGATTGCAAATCGGCTCTTAATTTTTTCTGATCCTCCAATGCGGCCTCCGAGGTGCGTATATGCTCCTCCAGTTTCTCGACGCGTTTCACCGCCTCGTCCCTCATGTGACCCTTCTGCTTGTACTTGTTCTCGATCTCGGTCTTCTTTCTGCCCACGTTGTCCAACCTGTCCTGATCGGATTTCTGCTCGCGATTTATCGAATCGAGAAGCTGAAGATAACGGGCCGATTGTTTGCCGGCTTCTTCCTTCAAACGATTGTATTCGCGAACCTGAAAAATATCGACGTTTGTAAAAGTTTGTTTTTCATATTGAGAATTCTGGTGCGTGGACACGAGTGTAAAATCGACAAGTTCTCAACGCGATGACGTTTCCGGGCAGTGAAAATGCGACGAATATCTACCTGCTCGTCCTCCAGTTGAACATCGCGGCCCTGCATCTGCGATTGGCCGGCTATGCTCGCCTCGTATTTGGCCTTTGCCTCCTCGACTTGTTTCAATTCCTCCTGAAGTTCATTGATGTCCTTTTTGTGAGCCTCGTCGGCAATGCGAGCCTGAGCTAGGGATTTCTTCGCGGACTCAACTTTCTTCTGCATGTGAGCGACGCGTTCCTTCGCTTTGATGAACGTTGGACGTTTCTTCGTTATCTCGACCTCCACCTCTCTTATATCCTGCTCAATCTTTGCCAACTCGCGGGACAATTTGCCCGCCTCTTTCTTCTTCTCCTTCAACAGTTCTTCCGCCTTCTCTTTCTTCTTCTCAACCTTCTCCACCTCGTGTTGCTTCTTCTTTTGAGAATTTTCCAAGTTCTCGATCTCTTTCTCATTGTGGAACAGGCGAAACAGCTGCAGCTCCACTTGCTTCTCCACCTACGGATACGAGACATTTTTTTACAACTGGAACTCGCGACTTTTGAGAACGTTTAGTCAGGCAAAGACGTACGTATTCTTCCTTTAGACGTTGATACTTTTCGGCTTCCTCCTTCTCCAGTTTCGCCTCTTTTCTCTCCGCCGCTATGCCCTTCTTCTTCTGATACGAAAACTGAGTTTCCTCCTCCGCCCGTAACATTTCCGTTCTCAGCCTGCAAACAGCGATTTCAAGCAAAAGGAATACGCGATAATTCGCAGTGAAATTACGTATGTCGTTACCTTTCGTATTCGGCCTTCAGTGCACCGGAATTGCTAATTTCTTCGAAAAGAGCAGTCCTTTCTTTTGGATTCTTCATCGCTATGGACTCCACGGCGCCTTGAAACACGAGAAAGTTCTTGGCCTTGACGTTAATTCCGAGCTGCTCCAATTCCGTAAGATATATTTGGCTAGTGACGAACTGGATGAAAGAAAAGAGAATTCTCGCTTAATATTCTCATAGGTATCGCTATTGTCAGATCGGCATATAATGACCACGCATACATTCCCGTTGATGCAATGCTCCGACGAAGAGCCTTGGACGGTGCGCATGAAACTTTTTTCGCTACCGTCCTCCATTTCGAAAACGGCCGTTACAGATGCGCTGGAAGATTTACAAAAGTTATAGTTCTTCCAATGGAAGAATCGACGTTGGCTGCTTGCTCTTGCAGCATCGCCCTGTAGTTTCGTAAAGATGTATGCGAGAGCCGAATGAGAATCGAGCATAATTTCGACACGTTGTAACTACATAGCAAATTGTTTCATTTTCGGAAGGATGTTTTTCATCCCTGAATTATCGGGACCAACAAACCGAAACATTCGATTCCGTTGCATCGTTGTGCTATTTCTCATCACATCCGCCTAAAGCATCCCCCAAAGAGGGACGCAAAACTACTCTGGATTGTTACGCATTATTGACTCAGAAATTCCCGGACAACTTGGTACAACTTGATAAAGTACATGCAGGTTTTGCAAAAATTCCAGGTTTTGTAAATTACCCCGATTGGGGTCAAATGAAAAACACTTTGTTTTCATCAAATATATACTTTTTTACGTTAAAGACCACAAGTCTCGTTTTAAATATACTAGTATTTGTAAACGTTACAAACTGTACGGGAAAATTATATACGTAAAAATAGCAATAAATCATATTTGTGAAAAAAAAACAACTTTTTTAACCAACTTGAATATATAAAAGGAATTCTCAATCCGATCATTCTATGAAAAATTATGTGGAACAGGATAACATAACTTTTATTAAGAAATTTTTATGCCAGTGACAATAAATAAAAAATAAACATACACACTTATCTATAATAATAATGATGCGGTTGTATATCTACAGGTCGAATGCAAATGTATAGATGCTTCACCGTAATTAGTTTTTAGTTCTTTAAATTTTCAATGTTTGGCACGGACATAACTTTTTTTTTCATATAATGAAGAGTAATATAAATATTAAAACTATACAGCAATATTGATTTTTATACTGTTCAGTTTTTTTTTTCACGTCAATTTCATTTTTCGTACTCTTGCAAAAAGTTAATTCTGAGAATATCCGAGAAAATTTCCAAAATACCCTGATTATTCCAGAAGGAAAGAAATTCCCTGAGTTTTCCCTGTTTTCCATATGCGTAATAACCCTGCTACTCCAAATTAAAAGTTGTCCGTTTTCGAGGGATCGGCTGATCTATAATGTCGCAAACAGACTTAGAACTAGCGATACAATATTTATTTTATTTTCTGACTTCCAACGTGCACCCTTGCTTAGTTCTTGAACCGACATTGTTTTTCAAAGTTGTGCATATCGGGAACTAAATTTTGACATCAGATCGAGGGAAGGATAGAGAAAATAGGTCTCGTACTTGCGCGCGACGGGCTTGCCAATAGACGCGCCGTGGATGAGTTCGCTGAAGCGCTTGACGCGCAAGCTACTGGTCTTCTCGCCCATGACGAAGCTGATGGCATCCATGAAGTTGGATTTTCCTGAAAGCAAGGCCGTTCCGATTGTACGAGACGTTAACTTCATATAATCGTTGTCCAGGTTACGTGAAAAAGCAGAGCGCGAAAGCGGAATAAAATTTTGGAGGGAAAAGATAAATCCGTAGACGATGCCATAACCAACCTGATCCATTTGGTCCAACAACAGCCGTAAATGATTTTAGGGGCCCTATAACCAATTTGCCCTTGTACGACTTGAAATTTTCGACCTCTATGTGCTTCAAAAACGCTGGCATTTTGGCACTTGCTTTGCTGTTCCTAACGAAGCACAAAAAAAATATCGACACTCGAGAATTGGTGATATTGGCGCCAGAATCTTTTGCTCCCTTCTAAGGCATTGCAATCATCGCGGTCTTGTCAACGGACTCGCGTACACGTAAAGCTGCACTGAAGATA
The DNA here is from genome assembly GCA_964007375.1 of Ophion obscuratus. Lineage (NCBI taxonomy): Eukaryota > Metazoa > Arthropoda > Insecta > Hymenoptera > Ichneumonidae > Ophion > Ophion obscuratus. The sequence goes on along the minus strand of OZ023321.1, from coordinate 14,693,678 downwards.
ACCGTAAACTGTTGTCCTCCGAAACCGAACGCTTGGAGCGACGCGCACTGCGCTTGCGCGCTCCACGAGCATCGAGGCAGCGACGCACCGAGGGAGGGCACTCAATCACCTCGCCAAATAAAAGTTAGCCTTTTTTCATGGAGACTAGATACAGGAGCCTAAACTCGGCATTTTAAGTTGCCAAAATTGAAGGCAACAGGGATGGCGCTACAATCGCGCGAAGGGTTGCGGTGCTTCACTCGACAACAGACCGAAGGCGAATTTGACTTCACATCGAATTTTGTTTTCGTAATTTTCATGTGGAAAATACTCTGATAATAACATAATAATACTTTTACATGACAATGTTTGTGTGTGTAATTTTCAATTAAGTTTCAAATATATAAGTTGTCGAAAACAACCCTATGTGATCTTTTTATCCTAGAGCCTTTGAAAGTTGGTAGAAAAGTTAGATTTGCAAAAATATTTACGGATTTTATTTTTCTTATTTGGATACTTTTCGGTTCATGTGTGAAAGTAGTCTTTTAGTACGTTAGGCCCACTATTATACTCCGTAAAGAAAACAATCACGGGAGTACGCTTAATAATTTTATTTTATTTACGAACTGTCGTATAAAATTAGTACCTTACAAAAAATCACAAAAACCACAAATAACTTTTGAACCACTGAAAATCGCATAACATACATGGGGGTTCAATCGATAGGTATTGAGGTCCCCCATTCTTATGCGTCGTTTGCTCCACCCCTCGCGTTACACTCTGTATATTGCTGGGCTCGTCCATATCACTACCATGCTATAGCATAGTAGTGAGAAGGCTCCGTACTCTATGCTAGCATACCAATTTATGAGATATCAAACATGGTGGGGTAAATGCAAAAGGTGAAGAACTTTAAAAACTTGTAGGAACATGTGAAGGAATATTGGCAATTATAATGATGATTGAACTTTTAAAAGTTAACAATACTTATTTATTAAGAATATAACAACCATCGAGTTATTGACCGCTCTCAATTTCGCAATTTTTTTCGCAGTCTTTTCGTTCGCGCTCTAGTAACGTGTCAAACTCGCGTTCGGTCTGTGTCGAGTGAAGCTAGCACCGAGATCTTTCGCGCGATCGCAGCGCCATCCCTGTTGCCTTCATTTTTGGGCACGCTTTTTTTTATCGTTTCCCCATTGCAGTTTAGGCTCCTGTATCTAGTCTCCATGATTTTTGGGCACGCTTTTTTTATCGTTTCCCCCATGGAGGCTAGAGTGGAGGAGTCCGATCTCTTATGGAGAGACTTGAAAAAAGTGGCTACAAAAAGTGGACTAACCGGGATGGCGCCACTATCGCTAAAACCTCGAAACACGAGCTGGGTGTGGCAGAGACGGAACAAGTAAATAATGAGAAGTGAGCTGTGCATGAGGCAGAATGAAACTTGAGAAGTAGGCTGCGTGCAAGAGAGATGCAAAATGATATATAGCCAGACGCACGCAAAAGTTACCCCCTCTCTAGCTCTTACGCGCCCATCACACAATCATAGTATGCGTGTCCGTGAGCGAGCGACGCTCGGACATCTTCGGAAAGAGCCGAGCGCGCCGAAGTTTCCCGACCGCGCCTTCGGCACCTACACCAACCATGGACGCCGAGCTCGTTCATGTGCGGCCAAGCCGAAACGAAGGTTTCGAGGGAAAAAGCAATCTGAGCAAGACTCGCGCGTGACGTTACCCGACGGAACGCGCGAGGCTTTTAGATGATTTCAATGCTTATTTAGCTCTTGATTCTCTGCGTTATTGATGTATACAAAAAAAATGTATCGCGCACCCTGATCGCTCATTTTTTTAGTTCATACGTTAATTTAAATATAATAATAAATCCAAATTACAACTTATTTATCTTCTAAAAATTGTTTACGCTTTACTCACACCCGTCCTTATGCCAAATAAATTATAATTCATAAAAGTAAGCGGAAATATATTTATATTCGTATCATTATATTAATTCTCATACTTTCATCAAGCGACAAAGCATTATCCCCAAAAACAAGCCAATCATTCATCCGGCCGCGAATCGTCAGTACCAGAAAGTGCATATTCTACAAGCGATGAGATGGTCCCGTTGGTAACGTTCCTGGCTTCGGTCCGCAGGGGCGCGGGATCGTTCCCCGCGCTCAGTGCTTTTTTTAAAATTATTATTACCATTAATTCTTATTTGATTAGTTATTTTTATTAGTTATCATTATTATTTTAATTAGTTATATTTTAGTGTCGGAAAATTTATCACGCACTCCAACGGCTTATTTTATTACTTTGTACGTTAATTTTAATGTAATAATAAATCTAAATTACAAGTTATTTATCTTCTAAAAAATTCTTTGCGCTTTACTCACACCCGTCCCTATACCAAATAAATTGTAATTCATAAAAGTAAGCGGAAATCTATTTATATTCGCATTATTATATTCCTTCTCATATACTATCATCAAGCGATAAAGCATTATCCCCAAAAACAAGCCAATCATCGATCCGGCCGCGGATCGTAACTTACGAGAATGAATATAATTATAGTCATATTTATAATACGACTATAAATATATTTCCGCTTACTTTTATGAATTACAATTTATTTGGCATAGGGGCGGGTGTGAGTAAAGGGCAAACAGTTTTTTAGAAGATAAAGAAGTTGTAATTTAGATTTATTATTACATCTAAATTAACGTACAAACTAATCAAATAAGCGGCCGGAGTGCGCGATAAAATTTTCGACACTAAAAGATAACTAATAAAAATAACTAATCAAACAAGAATTAATAGTAATAATAATTTAAAACGCTACCAACGGGACCATCCCATCGCTTGTAGAATATGCACTTTCTGGTAAGTACTGACGATTCGCGGCCGGATGGTTGATTGGCTTGTTTTTGGGGATAATTCTTTATCGCTTGATGAAAGTATGAGAATTAATATAATAATACGAATATAAATATATTTCCGCTTACTTTTATTAATTATAATTTATTTGGCATAAGGACGGGTATGAGTAAAGCGTAAACAATTTTCTAGAAGATAAATAAGTTGTAATTTGGAGTCATAATTATATTTAAATTAACGTATAAACTAAAAAAATAAGCGATTAGGGTGCGCGATACATTGTTTTGTATACATTGATAACGCAGAGAATCAAGAGCTAAATAAGCATTGAAATCATCTAAAAGCCTCGCGCGTTCCGTCGGGTGACGTCACGCGCGAGTCGTGCTTAGATTGCTTTTCCCACGAAACCTTCGTTTCAGCTTGGCCGCACATGAACGAGGTCGGCGTCCATGTGTTGGTGTAGCTGCCGAAGGCGCGGTCGGGAAACTTCGGCGCGCTCGGCTCTTTCCGAAGATGTCCGAGCGTCGCTCGCTCACGGACACGCATTACTATGATTGTGTGATGGGCGCGTAAAGGTAGGTTTACACTACGACACTTTGGTGTATACACTCAATGTATACATCGAGTGTCTGTGTGTGAACACCACTGTCTGATCTCGGGACATTTATTGCGACATCTCGCTAGGTGTCGCGTCGAGCGCCGTGTGAACAGGTTGTGTCGGAGTGTCTGCGGCAGTGTCCAAGTTTTCGAACCGGCGCGAAATTATCCAGACACTCGCGACCCGCGGTAAATCAAAATGGCCATTACGTGGAGCAAGGAGAGCATTAAAAATTTGATATTTTTTGTGGAAGGACTGCCTGAACTTTGGCAAATATGTTGTGCTGATTATAAAAAATAGAGTAAAAAAACAGGCAGCACTTCAATGCTTGGCGGAACAGTTTGGCACAATATCGGCTAAAGTTGACAGAAAAATGCATAATTTAAGAACACAGCTTAAGGGGCTATACCAGTGTGAACGCTGGAAATTTGGGTGATTTTCAGGACTTTTTGGACGAAAAGTACTCAATTAAATCTTTTGGAAAATTAAAAATATATTTGACCTATATTAAATAATTTTTTCATAGGTAAATATTGAGATCCAAGCGACTAATGCGCTGCCTTCGCAGGCGCAAAAAAAAGTTCCTCCACTGCTGACATAATTCCGGCTGATTGAGTAGCTGAAACCGAAAAAGGAAAAAAATGTCGTTAAACTAGAAGGTATTTCCTGTACAATGACGTAGGATTTTTTAAAAATATCACAATCTAACAAAATGGCGTGGTTATGAAAAATATCTCTTTTCTTGCCTATAAAATGGTCGTTTTTTCAATGCCAAATCGTCAATTTTCATCCAATAAAAAATATCCTACGTCATTGTAGAGTAAATATATCCAAGAGTACTCAGTTCAAATTTCAAGTCAATCGGATCTCTTTGAGTTACAATGTCAGCAAATTTGAAAAATCTCATTTCGAGAAAAATGCGTTTAGAGATTTAACTATCGATTTTTAAATCGATAAAATGACATTGACATATATAATATAAATGATAATGATATTCTTGAAAGAATAAACTGTCGAAAAAGGCAAAAAAATCTATCTTTTTAAAGTGTCACACTGGTATAGCCCCTTAATAACAGCGCGCAAAATTACGGCTGCCGCCGCACGGCGTTTCTCCATGGCGTCCGTGTGGGTACTGCAGAGACGTGTCAGTAGTTTTGTGTGTGAACACCTGAGACACTTGTGTAGCGACATCACAGTACAGACACTTTCTGGGACACCGAAACCGTCTTAAGGTAGGTTTACACTACGACACTTTGGTGTATACACTCAATGTATACATCGAGTGTCTGTGTGTGAACACCACTGTCTGATCTCGGGACATTTATTGCGACACCTCGCTAGGTGTCGCGTCGAGCGCCGTGTGAACAGGTTGTGTCGGAGTGTCTGCGGCAGTGTCCAAGTTTTCGAACCGGCGCAAAATTATCCAGACACTCGCGACCCGCGTTAAATCAAAATGGCCATTACGTGGAGCAAGGAGAGCATTAAAAATTTGATATTTTTTGTGGAAGGACTGCCTGAACTTTGGCAAATATGTTGTACTGATTATAACAAATAGAGTAAAAAAACAGGCAGCACTTCAATGCTTGGCGGAACAGTTTGGCACAATATCGGCTAAAGTTGGCAGAAAAATTCATAATTTAAGAACACAGCTTAAGGGGCTATACCAGTGTGAACGCTGGAAATTTGGGTGATTTTCAGGACTTTTTGGACGAAAAGTACTCAATTAAATCTTTTGGAAAATTAAAAATATATTTGACCTATATTAAATAATTTTTCATAGGTAAATATTGAGATCCAAGCGACTAATGCACTGCCTTTGCAGGCGCAAAAAAAGTTCCTCCACTGCTGACATGATTCCGGCTGATTGAGTAGCTGAAACCGAAAAAGGAAAAAAATGTCGTTAAACTAGAAGGTATTTCCTGTACAATGACGTAGGATTTTTGAAAAATATCAAAATCTAACAAAATAGCGTAGTTATGAAAAAAGTCTCTTTTCTTGCCTATAAAATGGTCGTTTCTTTCAATGCCAAATCGTCAATTTTTATCCAATCAAAAATATCCTACGTCATTGTAGAGTAAATATATTCAAGAGTACTCAGTTCAAATTTCAAGTCCATCGGATCTATTTGAGTTACACTGTCAGCATATTTGAAAAATCTCATTTCGAGAAAAATGCGTCTAGAGATTTAATTATCGATTTTTGCAAGATAAAATGATATTGACATATATCATTTAAATGATAATGATATTCTTGAAAGAATAAACTGTAGAAAAAGGCAAAAAAATCGATCTTTTTAAAGTGTCGCACTGGTATAGCCCCTTAATAAGAGCGCACGAAATTACGGCTGCCGCCGCACGGCGTTTCTCCATGGCGTCCGAGCGGGTACTGCAGCTGTGTCAGTAGTTTTGTGTGTGAACACCTGAGACACTTGTGTAGCGACATCACAGTACAGACACTTTCTGGGACACCGAAACCGTCTTATGTGTGAACAGAACGGACATTAGTGTCAGACATTTGTGTCGCAATAAGTGTCGTAGTCTATGCAGACCTTTATGTGTGAACAGAACGGACATTAGTGTCAGACATTTGTGTCGCAATAAGTGTCGTAGTCTATGCAGGCCTTAAAGGTAGGTTTACACTACGACACTTTGGTGTATACACTCAATGTATACATCGAGTGTCTGTGTGTGAACACCACTGTCTGATCTCGGGACATTTATTGCGACATCTCGCTAGGTGTCGCGTCGAGCGCCGTGTGAACAGGTTGTGTCGGAGTGTCTGCGGCAGTGTCCAAGTTTTCCAACCGGCGCGAAATTATCCAGACACTCGCGACCCGCGTTGAATCAAAATGGCCATTACGTGGAGCAAGGAGAGCATTAAAAATTTGATATTTTTTGTGGAAGGACTGCCTGAACTTTGACAAATATGTTGTGCTGATTATAAAAAATAGAGTAAAAAACAGGCAGCACTTCAATGCTTGGCGGAACAGTTTGGCACAATATCGGCTAAAGTTGGCAGAAAAATGCATAATTTAAGAACACAGCTTAAGGGGCTATACCAGTGTGAACGCTGGAAATTTGGGTGATTTTCAGGACTTTTTGGACGAAAAGTACTCAATTAAATGTTTTGGAAATTTAAAAATATATTTGACCTATATTAAATAATTTTTTCATAAATAAATATTGAGATCCAAGCGACTTATGCGCTGCCTTCGCAGGCGCAAAAAAAGTTCCTCCACTGCTGACATGATTCCGGTTGATTGAGTAGCTGAAACCGAAAAAGGAAAAAAATGTCGTTAAACTAGAAGGTATTTCCTGTTCAATGACGTAGGATTTTTGAAAAATATCAAAATCTAACAAAATGGCGTAGTTATGAAAAAAGTCTGTTTTCTTGCCTATAAAATGGTCGTTTTTTTCAATGCCAAATCGTCAATTTTTATCCAATCAAAAATATCTTACGTCATTGTAGAGTAAATATATTCAAGAGTACTCAGTTCAAATTTCAAGTCAATCGGATGTCTTTGAGTTACAATGTCAGCATATTTGAAAAATCTCATTTCGAGAAAAATGCGTTTAGAGATTTAACCATCGATTTTTGCAAGATAAAATGATATTGACATATATAATATAAATGATAATGATATTTTTGAAAGAATAAACTGTCGAAAAAGGCAAAAAAAATCGATCTTTTCAAAGTGCCACACTGGTATAGCCCCTTAATAATAGCGCACAAAATTACGGCTGCCGCCGCACGACGTTTCTCCATGGCGTCCGAGCGGGTACTGCAGCGTGTCAGTAGTTTTGTGTGTGAACACCTGAGACACTTGTGTAGCGACATCACAGTACAGACACTTTCTGGGACACCGAAACCGTCTTATGTGTGAACAGAACGGACATTAGTGTCAGACATTTGTGTCGCAATAAGTGTCGTAGTCTATGCAGACCTTAAGAGACTAGAGAGGGGGTAACTTGTGCGCGCGATCTCGCTGCACTGCTTGCTGGGATGCGTATTCGATCCTCTTCCATCTCTCTTACACGACATCGATACTCAGCTTCCGCTCGAGGTTTTAGAGATAGTGGCGCCATCTCGGTTAGTCCACTTTTTGTAGCCACTTTGAAATGCACAGATCGGCCTCCTCCCACTCTAGCCTCCCTGGTTTCCCCATTGGAGTTTAGGCTCCTGTATCTAGTCGCCATACTTTTTTTACGGCTCGAAAAAAAAAGTTCCATTAGTAAAAGTGGAGGGACAAACTTTGGTGAGGTCCCTTACTGGTCCTCCGCGAGATACTCAGACCTGCCGCTAGATGTCCGAAGGCGGCATTGACCGTGGAGAATGCGTACTCTTATGCATTCTCCACGGGATGCTCGGAGCAACCGCTAGATGCCACCAAGTCTCTAAACATTTCATTCGGACACCCCCTTCGCGCGATAAGATCCGCTCGATAACGTGGGTCTCTTCATTACCTTCTGAAGAAGAAGAAAATGAAGAATCTCCCTTACCAACAACGATAGTTGACTTCTAATCTATGGCTTCCGGCGTCGCCAGCGCCGGATGTACCTAATACTCTATGAATTCCCAACGACTATTTTTAAATTTTTTCCAAATATTGAGAAAATGAAAAGAGCTGCTGCAGTGGAAAAAAAATGCTGCGTCGTTGAAAAGGGCTGACGCGATGCAAAAATCAGTCACAATTGTGACAAATCAATGTTCAAGGTCATAGGGATATAGTCGCGATCGATAGGGAGTTCGGGCGAGCGTCAAAGCCGCCGCGAGCCTGGAGGTCACGCGTAGGTCATTATTTCGCAGTCTACGTTGAACGTTCGTGCTTGACTGTCGCGGTTTGTCCTCAGGTGAGACGATTCCTACCAATCTCAAACCTCAAACTCGCATAATATACCATCTTTCGCGGGAACTTATTTCTTCAATTATTGTTACGCGTTATTTTTGTATATTGATCGCTTTCCGCCCGTTTACGATCCATTTTCACACGATATTTTCAAGCTATGCTCGCGTTACGTGTTCGAGGGAGTATCCGGTGCACAAATTTCACGTTGAGGTCTCGAACAATTGTACAATCATTCCTTTTCATCTTCGGCATCGATAAACTTTCCACAAAAACGCCAATGTTCTCGATCAATCGAATGCGACTCGATATTTTTTTCCCCAAGACAATTTTCGTCCCTCGAACGTTCGTGACCTTGTCAAGGTCAAATCATCCAAAAAAATAGTGATGAAGAATTTAATTTCTATACAAGCTGCCGGCTTTGTCCCAAAATGCCGGTACTTAGCGACCGGCCATCGTTTTTTAGGATTTTCGTTGTGATATTTATAGACGCGATAATTATATAAGTACGAAGCTTTCGGAAACAACTGTAGAAAAAATGTCACGCCGATCCATCGGTCTGAGACATCGCTGCGTCCAATCACTACATAAAAAAATATCTGTGTGTAAGTTTCGACAATTGCGTACGTTTTTTTTGCAGAAAACTAACCTCTAAATACAGCACATTCATCATGCCTATCCAGAGCATCAAAGCCAGGCAGATCTACGACTCTCGTGGTAATCCCACGGTGGAGGTAAAATGCGTCATAATATTGTTGATGTTTCATGTGTTTTTTACTGGGGCGATTTGTTCTTAGACCTGACAAATACAAATAGAGCAAAGAATGATTTTAGTTGCGTCTAAAGTAAATTGAAATGCACTGTCGATCAAATCAAAAGTATCTATCTACTTCATTGCCCAGCATGAACCATTGATGACAAAGCCGACGATAACTTGTTTTCCAATGACAGCAATATGCTTTTATAATGTACAGCATCGCAATAAGATATCTTGTATTTACGTAAAAATGAAGTTTACGTAGTTGGAAGCCAATTATAGTTTTCCCATTCATTGCTGTATCTTTATTATCCAAAGGGTTATCCAACAAATTGAGGTTGTAAATCTTTGAGCGGTTAGGCTACTGTGATGACCCGAAAATCAGGGTTATTCAAATAAATTAATGTTGACGGCATAAGTAAGATGAATGAAAAATCATCCGGACATTCATTTGTATGCACATTAACAAAGTTGTGTACCAAATTTCATTAAAAAAATATTCATAACTGAAGAAGTTATGAACAATCTCGTGAAGGACTTTGAACAATCGCGTGAAGGACTTATTAACAATCTCGTGAAGGACTTATGGACATTCTTGTGAAGGACTTTTGAATGTGAGGGGCTTAAGAGGCAAGACACCTTTGGGCAAGGAAAAAATGGCTGGTTTTCATGATTGTTTTTTAAAGGAAAGATGTCTTTACTTTTTTTTTTTCAAACTTCGGGTATGTTTTATTACTGCATTTGGCTATTTTTTATTACTGCATTTGGTATTTTTGTTTCAATAATTTTGAAATAATGGCAGAGGTATGTTGTGGTCTTTGATACGGGCGTGGCGGATGTTGTCAGACGGTGTGACACGTAGCATTGTCAGGGTAAATCTGAAAAAGCCAACAAAGACTTTCCTTTCATCAGCACCCATAGGCAGAATATGAACAATGTGTATGAGTGTTAATGAAAGTAAAATCTTTGTTGGTTTTTTCATTTAACCCATTTTCAATATTTCGGACTTTTCGGATATTTTGATTTCATCCATTTTCAATAATTCTCACTTTTTCTTGGTATGAACCAAGAAAAAGTGAGAATTATTGAAAATTGATGAAATCGTCAGCTTTGAAACAAAAATATTGAATTTTCTGAAAAAAAAAAAAAAAAAAAATGGCCACATATTGCAACAAAAAAATGCTTTTTTTTTTATTTCAAAAATATTTAGAAGCATGTTTTAGACAATAAGAAGGATGTATACCAAATTTGATCAGCATCGGTTGATCAGTTTTTTAGCTTACTGTCACACCAGTTTTGAAAATGCAGTTTAGACGACCGTGCTATGCATCCGCCATTTTGGATTAGTAAAAAATAAAAAAATGTAACAGTCAATAAAACATACCCTAAGTCTCTACGCACGATGGCACAAAGTGAGAAACATTGAAAATCGGTTAAATAAAAACCAGCAAAGATTTTCCTTTCATCAGCATCCATAGGCAGAATATGAACTCTGTGTATGAGTGTTAATGAAAGTAAAATCTTTGTTGGTTTTTTCATTTAACCGATTTTCAATATTTCTCACTTTTTCTTGGTTCATACCAAGCAAAAGTGAGAATTATTGCAAATTGATGAAATCGTCCGCTTTGAAACAAAAAGATTGAATTTTCTGAAAAAAATGGCCACTTTTTGCAACAAAAAAATGGTTTTTTTATTTAAAAAATATTTACGAGCATGTTGTAGACAATAAGAAGGATGTATACCAAATTTGATCAGGATTGGTTGATTAGTTTTTTAGCTTAACTTCACACCAGTTTTGAAAATGCAGTTTAGAAGACTGTGCCATACCTCCGCCATTTTGGATTAATGAAAAATAAAAAAAATGTAACAGTATAAAGTAGTAATTAAACATACCCCAAGTCTCAAAAATGGTGAAGAAATCATTCCTTAAAAAAAAAAATGAAAATCAGCAAATTTTTTCCTCACCTAGAGGTATCTCCCCCCTTAACGGTGTACTTTAAATTTTTGCCACCCTGTTAATCTAAAGGAAAAAACAAGTTAAAAAAAATTAATTGTATTGGTTAAAGTTTGACGGAGCTGTTTTTTTTTGTTATCGTGTTTCAATCTTAAAAAAAAATGTTCGAATTTTTTTCGACTTTTTGACGAAAGATGACCGTTATTGTTAATGGCAAAGGAAAAAAAAACACTGGTTTAGACTAAACTAAATACTATTGCACTGAATAAGTGTACCGCTCTACGAGTCAATCCGCTTATTAGATGTCGAAAATCGCGTACACCGTTTTGTAAATCATAGTTTCGAGAAAAACGCGTTTGAAGATTTGCCACCAGTTCTATCGTTGTAATGTTTACCTTTAATATGCAACTCCTGCACCATATGTTCGACCTTCCTATTCAATTTAAGTTGGCTCAAGCGACGAACCAGTGTTCGTTATTTTTACAGTATCCCCTTAGTGAGGATCATTAAGGAGTCCATCGTTGGACTCCATGGTCATTTCGGCCGAAGAAAGTTCGAGCAATCAGACAGAATTTCCGTTGCATTCCAATTACGCAAACTTCAACATCGTGAAATTACTGTCGCTTTGACGATAAGTTCCAAAGGACACTGACCGTTTTTAGATGTAGATACGCGTGTTCAAATTTCAATTTTGGATTTGTCAATAGTCTTAAGTCATCGTTTTCAAGATCAAATAAGTTGGAATTTATGTATTGTATGCTCAGCTGCATACAAGAAATTGTGAATTGCAGTAGAAATTGAATCATCGATGATGGCAGTCAAAATGTCTGCAAAAGACATAAACTGTAGCTGGATTTCGGTTTTTTTCATGAAAATTTGCCTACTTCACTGGTATTTATTTGACCTTTCAAGGTCACACAGTCAGTAATGTTTTTCATGGAGCTTCAAATTTTCTAGAGCGGTTTCGGGTTCAGATGGTTGATGATAAATCCATTTTGTTTACCTTATGGATAATTATTATGGATAATTCGATCTTGAATTCTCAAAATATATATTTAGATCTAAAAAAGATCAATATCCTAATGACATTCCACACTGAAAAGTTAGACACTTTGATAATCTCTCAGTACGTTCGTAATCAATGTCGAGAAAATCTGGTCCAAATACTTCTCTTGACTTCAAATTCGGAGTTTCGTTTGTAAGAGAATTAGAATCAATCGCTGATACTTAGGGCCACAAAGTGAGAAGAGCAAGAAATGTCTACTTTTTGCTCAGTAGAGTCCAACACGATTGTACGGTGAGATTTGGCTGTTATCCCGTGCGCTTGAAATTCGCAGGTCGACCTCGTAACGGAGAATGGATTGTTCCGGGCTGCAGTACCATCAGGCGCATCGACCGGAGTTCACGAGGCTTTGGAACTTCGCGACAACGACAAAACCATGTATCACGGAAAATCCGTTTTCAAAGCTGTGGACAACATCAACAAGCTCATCGTGCCCGAACTACTGAAAGTAATAAAGATTTTGCTGTAAACCGTAAATCCTGTTTTTTTACCGAGCGCTATTAGAGCCAGCACAGTTTTATCAATGCATACCGCGTTCGAATCGACCAATAAGAATCCAATGTACTTTCTTCACCTATCAGAATCTATTGATTGTGTTCAATTTTAACTGCAAACGCCAGCTTTTTTCAAATTAAGGGGTTAGGTTACTGTGACGACCGAAAAATCAGGTTTGCTTGACAAGTTGATCTCATTTTAAGTCAATCCGTTAATTGGACTTCGATAAATAGTAATAGATAGATGAATGTACATCGTGTTGTGAAAACATTTGTTAGCCATTGAGAAATATTCGTGTTCTCATGTCAAAATTTTATAGCCATAGTTTTTCTTTGAAAAGAATGATTTATTTGATCACTTTTATTTCTCTTAGCTCAGCAGATGTTTATGATGATCGATAAACAAGTTGAAATTGTGATATGATAATACAGTTCAAAGGAGTAGAGATTTGTTCACAATTAATATATTTAGATTTGGGGTCGTTAACATATAGTTGCCGCGACGTATATTCATTGGCTGTTAAGAACGGGTATGTTCGATTAAAGTACCCATTTCTTAACTATTACCAAATCTTTATTTGTGATACTTCAGAGGCTCAAATGAATGATTCCCTAACTTTCCGAAGATATTTATTTCGCCATATCCATCTTTACCATTTGTTAATAGTTAACAAATCCTGGTACATAGAAATATATTGTTTTCTCAGTGTAATTTGAGAAAAACGCGTTAAATTTTACTAGCACTTCTATCGTCGTAATGATAAGTTTACCTACAATCTGCAATTCCTGCACTATATGTCGGACCTTCCTGTTCAGGTCGCGTTACCTCAACCCACGAACGAGTGTTCCTCATTTTCACAGTAGCCAAGCCTCTTAACAACAATCTGAACGATACGACTCTTGTTTCAGTCTGGTTTGGAGGTGACCCAGCAAACGGACATTGACAATCTTCTCTTGAAGATCGACGGCACTCCGAACAAGTCGAAGCTCGGAGCCAACGCGATTCTGGGAGTTTCTCTCGCAGTGTGCAAAGCCGGAGCTGCCAAGAAAGGAATTCCTCTCTACAAGTGAGCTGATTACTCTTCGTTCTTGCACAATTTACTCGTCGATTTTACAGGGATTGCGTCATCGTGCCTTTGTGCCTCATCGTCCGCCTGTCTCGCTCGGGAGATTTTTAAAGCATTACGAGATTTTAATCTTCCGAAAGGAGCTATAAATTCCAAAGTTTACATTTCGTGCGGAAGGTTTATAATAATGTTCACAATACCGAACAATTACTGTCGCGAATGCGAATTATGAATATCGAGTGATGTAAAATTTTTTATGCCAACAGATACATCGCCGAGTTGGCTGGAAACCCGAACATCGTGCTTCCGGTGCCCGCGTTCAACGTGATAAACGGTGGTTCCCACGCCGGCAACAAGCTCGCCATGCAGGAGTTCATGATTTTACCCATCGGCGCGGCAAACTTCACCGAAGCCATGAAAATGGGCAGTGAAGTTTATCACTACCTGAAGGCGGGTATCAAGAAGAAGTTTGGTCTCGACGCAACGGCGGTCGGTGATGAGGGTGGCTTCGCGCCCAACATCCTCGAGAACAAGGAAGCTCTCAATCTCGTCATGGATGCCATCAAGGTAGAGTTTCATTCCTTGGAGGCGAGGCTTCCGATCTCTTGAAAAAAAAAAATCCAAAATAAAGTAACAAATCTCAAAGATCATAGAGCGTAACATTGAAACTAAAATTCGTCCCAAAACGAAAATATTGACGTTTTGATCGTTGGCGATGCAACGATGCGAATGATGGGAAAATGTTGAAAAAAATGTTGACAGACTGCTGGATACGAGGGAAAGATAAAGATCGGCATGGACGTAGCAGCGTCCGAATTCCACAAAAACGGCAAGTACGATTTGGACTTCAAGAACGAAAAGTCCGATCCTGCCACGTATTTGGAGCCTGATGCGCTCAAAAATCTCTATCTCGACTGGGTCAAGAATTATCCCATCGTCTCCATCGAAGATCCGTTCGACCAAGACGGCTGGGAGTCGTGGACCGCGTTGACCGCGGCTACGCCTATTCAGATTGTCGGTGACGATCTTACCGTGACCAATCCTGTGAGGTGGGTTCGCCTTTCGATCATTCCTACCTCCAGATCTAGTGACTCTATGGTATCGTTAACAAATAAATCCAATGACGACCGGATTATTGGATATTTTAGTTACTAAACTTATCTCAAAAGTAAAACCTTATTTCGGTTTATATCTAAAACTAGCTTCCCGCTCGTGGTTTCGCTCGCGCAGACTTGTGTGAACGTCCCTTACTGAAATGTTCTGAAACGTTTCATTAAGGGGTTAGGCCACTCTAGAGGCCGAAAAAATAGGCTTTTTGGGGATTTTTTTCTCAGAAAAACTACAAAATAAATCGAGATTACAAAAACGCGTGTTTATCATACATATCAGTGACTGTATACAATATTTTTTTTAAGCGATTAATTCCAAAATGGCGGCTGTGCAGCGTTTATCTCGAAACTGAATTTTTTAAGTTGGCCGGAAACATAACTCGGACAATTTTTAACCGATTTACTTGAAATGTTGAATATATCTTGAAAAATACATTGTCTATGGAAGTACGTAGGGTTTTTTTGATATTGCAAATTTTTGGAAAGTGAAAAATTTGGCTAAAAAATCATCAGATAATTGTTAATAACAAATGAACTGTGCAATATAAAAAAACATCGTACGTACTTCCATAGACAATGTATTTTTCAAGATATATTCAACATTTCAAATGAATCGGTTAAAAATTGTCTGAGTTTTCGGCCAACTTAAAAAATGCAGTTTTGAGATAAACGCTGCACAGCCGCCATTTTGAAATTGATCGCTTTAAAAAAATTATTGTATACAGTCACTGATATGTATGATAAACACCCTTTTTGTAATCTCGATTTATTTTGTAGTTTTTCTGAAAAAAACCCCAAAAAGCCAATTTTTTCGGCCTCTAGAGTGGCCTAAGGCCTTAAGGAACACGTAGAAGTGTGTTGAAGCGCATCAACACTAAGTTTCAAGTAAATCTGACCAAGTATTCTTTTTACTGTACAAACTTTGCTTACCCCCTTTCCTCTCAAGGATTGAATTTCCAAAAATGCTGGAATTTCATTAATCGTGTCTAGGAGCAGTTATACAAAGTTTCGAATAAATTTGACCCGCTTTTTTAAATTTTCCATCCAAACACCGCCACCCCCTTTCTCCCCTTAGGGATTGAATTCCAAAAACGCTGGAATACGCGTTTCGTTAATTGTGTCAAGAAGCACGAATACAAAATTTCAAGTAAATCCAACCAGATATTTAAAAATTTTCATATAAACTTTGCCACCTCTTTGCTCACTTTAAGGGTTGAATTTCGAAAAATCCCTTCTTAAGTGGTGCCTACATAATAAAATCATCATGCCATCAAAAAATTTTGTTTTGAATTTTTCGAGTTCAAGAAAATGCCCATTTTCACCAAAATTATACAAAAATATTGTTTTTTCGGTCGGTATATCGCTTGATTTTTCTCAAAAAATTCCAGAAAATAGTCTGAAGTGTGTACAGTAACACCTATTTTTTTAAGAGTGGCTCGATTCGTTGTTCCAAAGCTGTGCTTTGTTTTATTATTATGACATTATTTTTTAGACAAATCAATTATTATTAAAAATTAATCTCTCCCAAATTTTGCTCAAATTTGTCAGGTAATAAACATCCATAACAGTAATAATTTTTTTGAGCTTAATCATAAAATATCGGTAAGGTATACAATGTTAACCTTGCCATACAAAGTAACGTTCGTCGTCCAACATGAAAATTGTGATACAAAGTAACGTCGTCGTGCAATATGTAAAATGTGATACAAAGTATCGTTGACCGCCCAATATAAACATTGTCATACAACGTAATGTGCGCCATCAAATGCCTTCTACATCCTTCAGTTTGTCAATGGGGATTTTTTAAACTCGAAAAATTCAAAACAAAATTTTTTCACAAAGTTCATGTAAAATTGCAACGTTTTTGTCTTAAACATTTTTCTGTTAAATCAAATGCTCACGAGATATAACGGTATTTTGAAAATTTGAAAAACTCGAGAAAATGCGATCCTAAAATTTTGAAAAAATTTACCCTTTTTTTTCATATAATTAAATAATTTGACAAAATTTCAATTTTCTTGAGTGGACAACTTTTTGACCGTTCGAAATGGTATGGAACGCCTCATATATAGAATTACAAGGATTCTTTTTTTCCATACAAACTTCAACACCCTTATCGCCCCTAAAATGGGGTTGTTACGAAGAATGCTCAAACACGTGTTTAATTATTTTCCTCAAAGATTATTTGTACCAAGTTTCAAGTCGGTGTGCCCAATAGAATATAATGTTTCATACAAACTTTAACAACCCCTGAAACCCCATTAGGGGCTGAATATCACAAATTCCGTTCTTAGTGGGTGTTTCAGTGGTTTTGGCTGCGCGTTGACTTGTCAGTCAGGACATGTCCTTTCATAGATATAGATACACGGAGAAAAATACAGCCTCAAATTCAAACACTGGTTGCCAGAATTCTAATATTCAGTGCCAGAAAAGTATAGCAGTTTACTGCCAGTTCGTAATTCTAAGACTTGTTGTTATAGAAGTGTAAAAATGATTATCACACCGTATAGTAAAAATGATGCGTGCATATTACATTTGAAACGATTCTCGTATAGGCGCAAGTCCCATATGCTGTATAGTAAAAATAATGCTTGCATATTACATTTGAAACAATTCTCGCATGAGCGCGAGTTATATTTTCATATGTATTTTACTACCCGTATAGCATGAATCTTCGTGTATGCATAGATTTCACTATACGCATAGCATAAATCTTCGGCGTATAGCGAAAAATATTACGAAGTTATAAGTAAAATATGACTCTTTATCACCGTACTTTTTGTAGAATACTGGAAACTAATTGTTCCAACCACGTGGGCAAAATATTTGTAGAATACTACAAAAAATCACAATAGGCCGAATAAAATGTATTATTTGTATCAGTTTACGTGCCATATCGTAGGTTAAAACTTAAATTTCTTCATTATTACTGTACCATAATTACAATTTTTATCTTCCATTCAATACATTTCGTTATTTAATGATATTTTTTTTAGAAGCATAGTATTAATTCTAAACTTCGAGGCCTCTCTTTCCTCCGTGTAGATAATATGGGGACGTCCATTAATTACGTGAGGCGTTTAGGGGGGGGGGGGAGGGGGTCGAGCGAAATCTCACTCAATCTCACGTGGGGGAGAGGGGGGCTTCGGCAAATATCACGTAATTTTAGTAGTTTTAGTAATTTTAGTAATCACGTAATTTTTATCACGTAGAGAGTCTCCCTACTACTTTACATGATGGAGTAAATGGTACTACAATCGCAGTTACTTCTACTGCAATTTATTTTCCGTGAACGTATGCATTTTGAAAAATCTCACGTGAGATTAGGGGAGGGGGGAGGGGGTCGAGCTAAATCTCACGACATCTCACCAGGGGGAGAGGGGGGGTCGAAAAATCGCCAAAATCACCTCACGTCATTAATGGATGCCCCCTATCGAAAACTCCTGATCGAGCTCCCAATCGCTCCGAACACAAATGGCAAATGAACAAAAACGTCTAACCGCCCCTCTCGCTTGAAACTCTAGGATTCAGACCGCGATCGAGAAGAAGGCGTGCAACTGTCTTCTGCTGAAGGTCAATCAGATCGGCAGCGTGACCGAGTCCATAAACGCCCACAAGCTCGCAAAGAGCAACGGTTGGGGTACAATGGTGTCCCATCGATCGGGCGAGACCGAGGACACATTCATCGCCGATCTGGTCGTTGGTCTGTCAACCGGACAGATCAAAACCGGAGCTCCGTGTCGCTCGGAACGATTGGCCAAGTACAATCAGATCCTCCGCATCGAGGAAGAACTCGGCGCTGGTGCCAAGTATGCCGGTGAAAAATTCCGTAATCCATCTGCCTAAAATGGACTCTCCTTTTGCCTGCCAGTGTAAAAAAAAAACAAAACAAAACAAAAAATACTACACGGTTACGACACAAAATAATGAGAATAACGAACTATAGTAATCGATGTCGCGTTCGACGTTGTAAGCAGATTGACATACCACGCAGCCCGTTAAAAATGACACTTTTTGAGAAACTAGGGAGGAAAGCTCCTGTATCGTAACTGCCCAGGGCGCTCCAGTACGGACAACTCGGACGTTCCCGCGCACATTTGTACCGTTGTCGTTTCTTCCCCGAGAACGAGGAGATTTATTTTTGGCCAAAGTCCCCCCCCCCCCCCACGCATACATCGTACAAACCGGAAACTCGACGTTTCCACGACGCCACGCGGTAAACTAACGTGAGTTGTCTTTTTTTTCCAGACTAGTGTAGACATGCCATACGATAAAATGTTGTTGATATGCGTTGTTGTCGTGATCCATGTCTCGTTTGCGGTATCAAGAATTAACGAATAAAGAAAAACACGAACGTACCTCGAAAAAAATACAAACGAATAAGCGTTGCTTTCTTTTTCGCGCGACCCGCCTTAGACGCTAAAATTCGCGGCACTCGTGGCACATTGCCATTTTTTTTTTCGACTTCACTGACTAAAACGTTGAGGACTTGTGTCGGATCTACTTTAATCAGTAAAAAATGTACACTTAGTCATTTTAATTCTACAATAATAAATAAATCGTGTAAAATACGCAACAGCAAAAAAAAATATATGTATAATCACATCTCCGCAAATATGTCTATGAAGAAACGGTGGTCAGGTAACATCTGTAAAATTTTTGAGCTTCCGAGGGGAGATCGGCAACTACGCACTCTTCGCGGTCAATGTTTCGTTCTGCTTTGGCTCTTTTCTTCTCATGACCCAGAGCACATTGCCCTCCTGTAAAAGTAGATGGTGGTTAATTTTATCACTTCCAATTTCATCTCTTCCAAAATTAAGAAAATTGAGCCACTTTTGGTGGATCGAAAAGTGATACGAACTTGAAAATAATCTTCGATCTCTTGGAGCGTTCGATCTTTCGTTTCCGGAAGAGCAACGTAAATGAATACCGCCTCCAGTAGAGCGGATGCACCGAATATCGTGAATATTCCGGCCATTCCTACCATCTCGTTTATCTGAAAAAAATTGTTTTTTGCTCTCGCCGCTCACTAACCCAAACTCACTAATTCGACTCTATCCAATGTCCTTCTAATCGATTATCATTAGTGGATTTTTCGCCAATTGAGATTCGATTGACGCTGCGAACACGCGATAGGAGTGTGACGTAACTTACCATTGGAAAGACCTTCGTAACACCGAAGAGGCAAAGATTGAATATGAAAAACGTGCATCCACCGCCTATGCCGCGGGCTCGCTGAGGCAAAAGCTCGCCCATCATCAGACCCGGCAGGGTCATCAGTCCAACGGTGTTTGCGCTTACGTATACGAGAATACAGCCGCCGATTACGTAATTCTGCAACGGGCACGAGGAAGTTAGGCGGTATATGCATTTAGACGGGAAAAAATTAAGGGGCCAGTCCACTTGGAAAAATGCAAAAAATCGAAAGCAAGCAAGACTTGAAGAAAACGACGATGACGAGCAATCGGAAGGGATTTTGTACGGTGCAGGAATTGCCGATTGAGTTTAGGTAAGAGTTTTTCATAGTATAGACTTCAAACGCGTTTTTATCGAAACAACTTTTTCAAAATCTAGCTCCATCGTATCTCTAAAACTAATAAACCGATTCTCTTGAAATTTGAACCACATATTGTAGACATGATTCGCAACAAGATGACCCTCGATGGTTTTAAAATTTTGATTTTTACTCTTTTTTTGCGAAAAACAGCGGAAAAACGCGTTTTTTTACTTTTTTCGTTTTTGATCTGTCATTTTTTTTTTTTTTGATAAAACTTTATATCCGAGGGTCATTTTGTAGGTGGTGTCACACTGAATCTAAGGGACTTTGATTTTTTTGTTTCAGACAAGCCGTTGCAGAATTGTGATGGAGCTACCTAGCCCACCTATTTCTGAGGCGTTACGTTAAACTATAGTTTTTGTACTTAAAAATGAATAAAAATGAATAAATTATTTTTTAAATGTATTTCAAGACTATCAAGCTCAACAACTTTTATATTCATATCTGTTATAAAATCCTCAAAAAGAAATCTCGAAAATAGTATTTTTTTTGTGGCTCCAAAGTGGACTGGCACGTTAAGCAATTTTGAGGGGTGTTTTCAACTAAGAAATAATCAATCTACGTATATTAAACTTATATAAACGTATATCAAAGTAGGTATACTTTAAGAGAATACTTAACGGCGGGGTAAAGTTAATTCGGCGAAAAAGAGGCATGTTTTTAAGATTTTTTTTTGGCGTAACGAATAGTGTTCGTTTATTGAAAAATTTACATATAATAAAGTAACATTTGAACAACATTCTCCTAAATTTGCATTGCAAAATATTCAAAATTGAGCGAGTGAAAATTAAACCCCGGAGGCGCTTCGAAAAAAAGTTGGTTTGCGGTGTGCACCATAACTCGCAACAGAATCATTTGAAACAAAAAAATCAAAATGCATTTGTTAAAGGAGATGTTTCTCGAGGTAATGACGGGAGGATTTTTTTTTTTTTTTTTCGATTTTTCGATTTTTCGTAGCACTTGGGAGCCAAAAACCCGATTTTCGCTAAAAAAAATCGGCTAATTTGTTGTTGAAAAATTAGTAATTATTAAAAAAAAAAAAAAAGCTCTCGACAATACCTGGTGAATTATGTGAAGTACTGTGCAAAATTTCAAAGCGATTGGTCCAGTAGATTTTGAGTTATCGTGCACACGGACTTCAAATATGACAAGTCTCAGAAAAACGGTTTGAAAAACGCAGAAGAGAAGAGAACGGCATGGAGCAATAGACGCTCAAATACTCATAACTTCGTCAATTTTACTCCGATCGACTTGAAATTTTAACACAATATTCTTGATATATTATGCATTCATTAAAAAAAAATTTTTAAAATTTAAATACTTTACCCTGCCCTTAAGTATAAGCAACGATTTTTTTAATTCATTTATCATCACAATGGCGGAGCTGCGGCAGAGCATTACAGCAAGATTTCCGCGGGTGCAGTCTATCGATTTGTAACTTTTTTTGTTTCATTCAGTTAGAACATAGGTAATTTTTTTTGCAGTAATTAAAAAGAATAAAAATTGAAATTCAAGAGAGTGGCACGCAACTGCAAAAGAAATCAACAGTTCACAATGGACGAACTTTTTTTTGTGGCGCCTCCGAAGGCAGCGCGCAAGTCGCTTGGATCTCAATATTTTTCTATGAACAAATTCTGTAATATAGGTCAAATATAGCCAAATATATTCTTAATTTTCCGAAACATCCAATTGAGTACTTTTCTTCCAAAAAATTCGCGAAAATCACCCAAATTTTCAGCGTTCACAGTGGTATAGCCCCTTAAAACCACAATCATTTTCGACCCATTTTTCTGCCTCTAGAACGATCGCAGAGATATTTCGAAACACAAATTAAATGCAGCAATGAAGTGTCCGTATTGGCAAAGGTTTTTTACAGTTTCCCTGTGCCCTCGCGCGAAAGCGCGCATTAGGAGACAATGGCTGTGGACAACACTCCGCGGGCTTTCTACGAAGAAGTGAAGTGTGTGTGGAGTAAAGTGAAAAGGTCGAGATCGTGAAAGTGTGCAAGAGGATACGAAGGGACATTGGAAATACACGACATTTATCCTCGGCCTGAAAAATCGTTATTGCCAATGTCAGATTACCATTCAACGTGGGGTTCTCGAAGAGCACGAGAAGTTCGGTCTGAAGCAATTGTGAATGTTGCTTTCACGAAGAGACAAAGCTTACTCTGAGAAAATCCAAAGACGCTATATGGAGAAAGTAAACAAAGGATATTCTCCGAACGTGATTCAATGCTGTCGAAATGAGGGATGAACATGTCGCGAGAAAATGTTTCCAAGGACCGTAGGCTTTCTCCCTCAGATCGGAAAGTTCTTCACGAAAGTACCGAAAAACTCTTCCACGCAGGAAATTGAAAATATTTCCCGATATATGGGCAATATGAAGTTTCGCATTCTCATCTCGTAGAAATTGCTTTTTGTGACTCCGGCAGGGAGTGGGAGGCTTTCAGGGTTCTTGGGTCGTCTTGGGAAACGGATATACCGCGAGACTGGTGGAAATTCTATCCGAGCATGGTATGTACTCACATCGATGCGGGATTCGTTGTCCTTACGGGCTAGGATGTATCCTGCTAATACGAGGGAAGCCGCTGCGGTTCCTGTTGCGGACAGGATGCCGAGAGTCCGTCTGCCCATCCTCAGCAGAAGAACGCAGGATATGATGCAACAGACGAATCTGACAACAGCAGTTAGCACAGCAGCCACGTAGTTGTCGATATTTCCGCCTCCTGATGAGCGTCAAAGATGAAATAAAAATCGCAGGAAATGTCACGATCGATCGTGTAACGCTGACGATTAAGTTTCGAATTACCATGTTCGTTGAAGCTTCGACACAACGCCGATAAAAAACATTTTTATGGAATAATTCACATATTACTTTGCCATTTATTTATTTGTTTACGAAAAATTTGTGTGTAATTTTTTATTGATTTATTTATATACTAATAATGTATAGATAATTTATTATTTATTTTTTCATGTACATATCATTCATGTATATTAGGCTGATTCAAAAAAAAAATTTCCTTCTGGATTCTCGTGCTATTGTTGGGCACTGATAAAACAAAATTTCTCGAAAAAGATGGGCGCGGTCACTCAATTTTTAGAGGTGGCTATCTCGACTTTTTTGTATTTGAATTTTTTTTAACGAACGTATTGCATTTAAGCATATTCATGGCTTCGGATTACGGATAAAAATCACATCCAGCAACTCTTTCGTAACAAAAATAAACTCTAACAATTTGAAAAGGGTGCAATGTTCACAATTCAAATTCAGGTAGATCAATAATGGCGTCTATACTACTCTCGTTATTCATGTAGATTTATTTATACGCATTAACATTTCGCACTTTTTACGAAAATATAAATTATAAGCCTTTTATTCATAAATCGTATATTTATATTTTCAAAATGCTACGCTTATATTATCTTCAAACTCATTTACATTTCTTCCCAGCCATTCTCGAGTTCGTTAACATTTTGGGCAGAACGAAAATGTGCAACGTTGAACAGTTTTTCCAAATCTCTCTTAAATTTACGCTCCTACGATATTTGTGACGGCAAATTCTTTTTAACTCGATTTTTTAAAAGTTGTTTCCAGACTAGATGGAGTTTTATTGATTTCAAGATTGCGTTATTCAATCGACGCGTTGGAATTTCAACACATTTCCATTGTTCGAAAATTTCTTTCATCGTTTCGTGTGCACTTCGACGTATGGTCAGTTTTTCTCTGTTATGTTTGTAAAAGAACAAATTCAAAACTTTTCCGATTTTTATCCGTAATCCGAAGCCATGACTATGCTTAAATGCAATACGTTCGTTAAAAAAAATTCAAATACAAAAAAGTCGAGATAGCCACCTCTAAAAATTGAGTGACCGCGCCCATCTTTTTAGAGAAATGTTGTTTTATCAGTGCCCAACAATAGCACGAGAATCCAGACGAAAATTTTTTTTTTGAATCAGTCTAATGTATATATATATGTATATATCATTTATTATTTATTTATATACTCAAGATTAACGAAGAATTTTCACGACGTTGAAGTTTGCATCGTTGGATTGCGACGGAAATTATTTTTTTTTCTTCAAATTTCACGAATTTTCTTTGGCATATTTGAGCTGCGAAAACCATGCAAACATTTTGTGGGTTCTTGTTTAGCAATCTAGAACAAATTGCAAAATTTGGTTCTGGATAATAGTGAAAATAAGAAATTGAAAAGAACTTTTATTGCGTTCCAACGATCCAAACTTCAACCCCGGAATTTTCTTAAGGCCTTATATATGCGAAATATTTCAAAAATGTTCATTTAAAAAAAATTTGATTCCATTAGCCGGAACGGTTAGGAATATTTTAAGCTTTACAGAATTGAAAAATTCCAAAAATTCCAAAAATAAGGTAAGATTGCATTAATTAGATATCGCGCGGCGCGCCCAACCGCCAACTGCAAAGCCGTTTTTCCATGATGCACTTTTTTGTACCTTGTGAACGTTCTAACTCTTGAACGAAGGTTCAGATCGCTTTGGAATGTTCACAACATATTCTTTGTATCATCACCTATCGTGTGAAGCACAGAAGCAAAAGTTTCAAAAACACAAAAAATATAAAAAATAAAATACCGACAGAAAATTGAGTAAAAAAAAATTTTATTTCGAATTTCTACTATAATAATTCTATTATAATAATTTCGAATTATTTCTATTATAATAATTAAAAAAAATAATATTGTTGGTTCATACTGAAGATACACTTATGATGCAATTAAAAATATGTTCACTTTTATTTCAGACACCCACATCGATGTCGAAAACTTTCACCATCAACGCGCGCGCGCAAAAAAAATACATTGCTTTATTGTGTTATATCTCCGCCATTTGTTAATATTTCTGATTTTTTTACATATACATATGCATTTTTTTACATGTGCATAAATGATCTGTAAAAATATTTTGTCAATATATGCGTCATTTTTTTTAACCGCGTCTAGAAAAGTACCTTCGAAAATCGGCGAAATCGCGTATATAAGGCCTTAAGGCGAGAAATCCCTCTAGAATTTCCAAACAATCGATTTTTTTAAAACATATTTCGAAAGTATGATATCCAAAGAATATACTGACCCAAGAAAAACTCGAAATATTGAATATTTGCGGAGTTATCGCATATAGTCTAGAGCGCGGGGACAGCATGCGGCCAGATAGCGAGTCACATGTTGAAACTTTAAAAGCGATTATCTCGAAACTACTTTTTCGAAAACTGCTCGTGTTGTAGCTCAAAAAGTTATCGACCGATTTGGATGAGATTTTTGGAGGTTACTCTCAGTAATATTATCGGAAGGATATACCTAACGTTTGAAAGGTAGCGTGTAAATAAATAATTTTTTGGGGTCAAATATGTCGAAAAAATGGTCGAAAATTTCCACTTTGGAGTAAAAGGCTCCCAAATTTTCAATTTTGCACTCTTTCGTCATTTTTTAGGTATATCCATCCCCTCAATATGTCAGTAAACGAATGACACTTATTAAGGGGTTACCCCCACTTGCGATTTTGAGATAATCGATTTTTTTTATTACATTTTTTTGAAGTATAAGTATCTGAGAATATGTCCTGAAAATTTCAAGTCGATCCGAACAAAATTGACTGAGATATGATCGTTGAAAGAGAAGAATCCGTTGTGTAAACGACCGGAAATTGAAACTGTAAACGCGTTTTTCTCAAAATGGCATTTCTGAAGTCGGTGACCGAGATTACTCGAACACTAATGAACTGATCTTCTTGAAATTTTGCAGGCTTATTTAATACATAAAAATGTAGTCTTTGATCGTTCGATTTTTTTTTTTCGAAAAAAATGGCCGTTTTATAGCCAAAAAACAGCCGTTTTTTTCGTTAAAATCGAACCATTAACTTTGACTGTCCGCCATTTTGTGAAAAAAGAATATTTTCTAAAATCCTTCGATTAAAGACTAGTTTATACTTATATTTGACTAAATCCATCCGCATTTTTTTTTCAGATGATCCACTTCGCCGCAATGTTGGTCACCGCAAACCGTGTATATAAAAACATTATTTCATTGACGGCCACTTTGCCACTAAACAATGTAATATTTTTCAATAAAAAAATTACTGAAAGTTCTTCAAGATGTGTTCTTTAAGATGGTATATTGATCGATTAAAAAAATTTGTGGTTTTCTTTAAAAAAATTCATGAAAAAGGCCTTTTTTGCGCTACAAGTGGGGGTAACGCCTTAAATCTTTTTCAGATCAACAGAAAAAGTGTGACAACTGCAGCACTTTTCGATGTCGCGGAAAACAGGCATCCGAAGACCCTTAATAACGCCATTTTGTTGGTCATCCCAAATTTTTTTTTTTACTTGACAGTTGTAATAAACTCATGTCCAAATTTGAAAATGTTCAGATTATTTTATCCCCTCTAAAAAAAATCCCGAAAAATACCTATTTATCACGCTCCCAAAGGGATTTCTCGCCTTAATTATATATATTTTAAAAGAATAGATTTTAAATCGACTCTCTTGCGAAATACTTCTGCCAAATTTGTCAAAGTGTTTTCACAAATTTTATAAATGTCCTGTGTACACGGAACTAGTTTTTTTTTCACTTCCTCTTCCTTATGACGTAACTTTGAGGACGGAGTATGTGAATTTATCGGCAGCAGGTACACAACACAGATTTCGTTATATCAATAATTTTTTGGTGCGAATAAAGTGCCTGTTATCAATGGACTACTAAATGGAAGGTTAATCGGTTTCTGGTCTCGAGTTTTACTCTTCTATATTTGTTTTTCTGATTGTATATTTTCGACTAAAAGAAAATGATTTCGTTATCTTTAATGTTATTTATTGGGTTTATTATTATGAAATTATTTATTTTATTATTCTATATAATTGTGGACGTTTATCTATGAATGTTTTCAATGTTTTCCTCGTGAAAATCCTGGAAATTTATTATTATTATGATAAAATTAATACTCGTTAACGTTATTTTTAAAATTTCATTTATAACTATTCACCTTTAAATGTTAATTAAACGATTATTCAAATTAATTTTATTATCCAAATATTCATGTTATTATTTTATAACAATGCTGATGTTCATTGTTATTTATCGTCAAAATATCTATTACGATCGTATTATTTAATGCGATTCCAATTTCATCGGTTGGAATAGCGTCGAGCGTTTGAAACAATGTTGGATTTGCGTTTGGGCACTAATTTATAATATTGCGTGCCTATTCCAGTAGTGCAGCCGACGATTCTATTGTTCGCCTGATGACCCACATTGACTCGGTAAATTAGTTTGCTCTGTTCATTCGGTAAACTGGTTTGCCGCCTCGATTCACTGCATAGTTTTCCGTTTAATTCCATACGATACTAACGACGATGAAATTATTACTCATTGCTTTATTATTACGATAAAGAAAATATTTTCTTTTTCGTTCGGTTCGAATGAATTCTTCGAGAAGTCTAATACCGAGATATCGTACGCCGTCTCGAAGTCAGAGTCGTACATTTCTCAAATTGGCTATATATTGACGTTTCAGTCGTAAAAGATATACAGGAAGTGTCTTGTCATCTGAATATGAATCGAAGATTGAAGAATGCTACTCACCGATATCTCGTACGAGATCAACACCGTAGAAAACGATAACGAACGTGCCGCTCAGTATTTGCAACATATTGAAGATGTTTATGATGACGAGAGGCTTGAGTACACCCGGCTGTAGAACTTTGTCGAAGGCCGAGGACACGGATTGACGGAAGGTTGTCGGTATGGACATACGCGCCAGGTCCTCTTTTGCTCGCAATTCCAGAATCGATATTTCGGAATCGACCTGTTGTGGCAATGGAAAAAAAAGAACCATTGGTGAGGATCGTTGCCAGGAATTATTGAATGGCAACTCGTATTTATCGATTTGTAAAGTAATTTTGAAAAACGCTTCAACCAAGAATTTTTTAACGATCTCGCACTTTTTCGCTGAGTTATATATCACGAGACTGGTGGAATTTATCCGATATGATATATAATATAATACATACAATACTGATAATATTAAATACAATACTGTATTATCAGAGACAGGACGGAGGAGGTTTTTAGGCGGTAGGCCATTAGGAGAGTCAGACACACAGGGGGGAGTACGTGTGTTTCTTCTATGGTGCCTAAAACATTTTCCCCCTCGTTAAAAAAAAATACAATATTGTATTTATTATTATCAGTCAATTAATTTTTATCAGTCAAATTTATTTTATCAGTCCATAAAATGTCTTTTATTGTATTGTATACAGGGTTGCGAAATTTGTAATGAAAAAGTAATGCATTATTCATTACTTTTTTAATGGGTAATGAAAAAATATTTGATTTCCCATTACATTACATTTAGTAATGTAAGCAGATTCCATTCTTCATTACATTGGTCGTGTTCGTTGGGTCTCATCACTTTGATACCAACAAGTGCGCATGCGCATATTGATGCGCAACGCGCAACTGCGCAATGAAACGAGCCATTCATTTTGCGCATGACTCGTTTCATTGAGCAGTTGCGCGTTGCGCATCATAATGCGCATGCGCACTTGTTCGTATCGAAATGATGAGACCCAACGAACACGGCCATTACATTTTGTAATGTGAAACATTTTCATTACAAAATACAATGTAACGTGTAATGACAGAAAAATTATCACACATTACATTGTAACGGGCAATGAACATTTTTTACATTACTAAGTTCAATGTAATGGGTAATGGAATTTCTTTACAGAGTGTAATATAATGAGTAATGGAAGTTTTTTTACCCATTATATTGGATTTTGTAATGGAAATAATTCCCATTGCTCATTAAATTGTAATGGGCAATGAAAATATTTCACATTACAAAATGTAATGTAACGAGGAATGGAATTTTTTTACATTACCAGATTTAATTCAATGAGTAATGAAAATGTTTTACATTAAAAAATCCAATGTAATGAGTAATGGCAATTGTTTGCATTACAAAATGTAATGTAACGAGTAATGGAAATTTGTTACATTACTGAATGTAATGTAATGGGTAATGAAATTTTTTTACGTTACGAAATGTAAAGTAATGAGTAATGAAAATGCTAATACATTACAAAAAGTAATGCATTATTTGCAACCCTAATTGTATATGATTGTATTGTATTGTATTATATTGTATTGTATGATCCTGAAATAAAATAAATATCAGGAACTTTTTTGGAATCATTGGTATTTCACTTATAC
Organism: Ophion obscuratus; assembly: GCA_964007375.1. Taxonomy (NCBI): domain Eukaryota; kingdom Metazoa; phylum Arthropoda; class Insecta; order Hymenoptera; family Ichneumonidae; genus Ophion; species Ophion obscuratus. The sequence goes on along the minus strand of OZ023321.1, from coordinate 14,664,131 downwards.
CCCTCGCAGGATAATTCGCATTGAGACGAATTCAACAATTCGAAAAATAAAAGCTGTCAAACTGATAAAAAGAAAACAGCCACTTCTTTGAGATTTCAAAGGAGAAAGGAAGACTTTCAATATTCTTAAGGACATTGTAATACAATTTTTTGCATATAAAGAAAAAAAAGTTAAACATTTTTTCCAAATCAAGCGCCTTGGCTGAATTCTTCGAGCGTAAAAAGGCACTCGATGTAGAAAAATTCGTTCAACTGTTTTTTTTTCATTCTCAAAAATTGTGTTTAATGTCCTTAAAAATTTTGAAATTCTTCCTTTCTTCTTTGCAATCTCGTAAAAGTTGTATAATTTTTTTAAATAACTTTTTGCAGCTCTTTCGGATTTTTATATTCGCTTCAATGCGAATTATCATCCGAGGAGTATAAAGGTGAAGTATCAATGAATCCAAACAATTTCCTCTCCAGGTATCAAACCGAGAAAAAAAGACAAATTATCCAAGATCAAATAACGGGGCGAAAAATTCAAATTCGCGAAACAAAGCGAGAGTCCGGGTGTCGTGTATAGAAGTATGGGGGCAAATTACGTAACGCAAAATTTCCCAATTCTTGACGCCCCCCCCTCTCTCGTCACGTAACGGGACCGTAACGCTTGGCCGGAATCCCCCCCTCCTATTTCGTTACTTAACGGCTGCTTTGTCGTCAATAATTGCGATTTTTTTTCATAGGCATAACTAATTATGAAAGGATCGGGTTTATACTCATTTTATGAAGTATATATTCATCTAGTTTTATACCAATTTTTATGACAAAATCTTGAAAATTAACCGAGATATATGCCTTGATTTGACGACGAAAAAAAATTCTCTCCATTGTCCCATCGATATCTTTACGAAAGGTTATCTGTAAATGAAAAGTCAACAATTTATCGATATCTATACAAATGTAGCTATCGTTATGCGTAGCCGTTTTTTCATTTTGGTTTTTTTTTTACAAAATGCCGACAGTTTGGACATTTTTTTCTATTTTCAAGGCCCTTTTTCTGTATTCAAATAGTCTTTAAAAATAGTAATTATCAAATGTTAAAAACGCGGATACGTACAACCTTAGTCACTGGGATTACAAAAATGTTTGTAAAAAAATTGAAAATCGGTTGATAAGTTTTTAAGTATTCGCTCGGACAAGGTCGAAAAAACTAGTTTCGAGCAAAACGCGTTCAAAGTTTTCGTTCCGTGTTTCTTGATATAAAGTTACGATTTTTTTTCTAGAATATAGATACTTACATTGAAGTATCTAGTCGCGGGCGATATGACAGTTCTTCATCTTCAAGATAGTTCAAAAAATAATAAAAGCCTGTACTTTATCTATTGTAAATGATGCCACACCTGTAGGGACTGAGGGCACTAACCGGTCGCGCTACCTGTTCTCACTAAAGAGAACCCCAAACAAACTCCGTCAATTTTCGGACTTGTGAATAAAAATGTTGCCAACATATTTTTCAATACATGTACTTTCAAGAATAACAAAAAAAAACGTCCTTCATATTTTGCTTGGGGGATGTGGGAAAGCTACTGTGTTCTTGCACAGTGACTTTCCCCCTTAACTGACATTGCGTATAGAAAACTGTGACCTGTCCACGGTAAAATTGCACGCGAGGTTTAAATTAAAAACTTGAACATGCAGAAATTTTGCTATTTCTGGCAGTTTTAAAATCATGACGTAATGCAAACCTTGACCCCCCACCCCCCAATTGCATTACATAATTTGCGTACGGCCCCTATATGAATCTGTTAATATCAACGGAGTTCGAATTGTATGAAAGCGAAGTTGTCGGACATTAGATCCTTTTATCTCCGTTTTATTCTTCCCCCGACGTCACGAGGACAGAAAACCGATAATGGTGGAGGTAATCTTGAAAGGGCAATTTTTAAGATTGATTGCGTTGGAGCTCAATGACTTTCCACTGCCATGGTAGAAGTTCAATGGTATCTCTGTGATTCAGGTTGGATGTATGCATTGAATTAAGACTGTGCCGGTAAAATGTTGCTGTGGGTACTTGAGCTAGTTACGGACAATTTTGTTCGCAGTGCAGGATTAATTTACAACAAAATTGCCTTATCTTCGTCATTATATAATTAATTTAATTAATATTTAGTTACGGATAATTTTGTTCGTAGGGCAGGATTAATTGATAACAAAGTTGCCATATCTTTATCATTATTTTATTAATTTAATAAATATTTAGTTAAGGATAATTTTATTTGTGCAGCACTAATTAATAACAAGATTATGTCTTTGATTGTCATTATTTATTGCAATAAATTCAATTGATATTTACTTACGGACAGTTTCGTTCGTGTAAAACGATTTTACAACAAGATGATGTTTTACCATTATCATTGTTTATTTTATTCAATTTATATTTAGTTACGGACAATGTTATTCGTGCAGGATCAATTTATAACAAATAATATCTTATCTTTGTCATTATTTAATTAATATTCAAGAAAATTGTTCACGAAATGGGAATGGATTTCTCGGGACTCCTGGAGCTTAGCGAGGATCTCTACGATTATCGATCTATTTCTCACGGATATCTTCTACTGTATCTTGAAGGATATCCCCGAGGGACTCATCAAGAATACGTTACAGGCTATGTAAGAGCACTCTTGTTTTTTCTCACAATAATTAAAATTAAGGGGGTACACCAGTGTGACACTTTCAAAAAATCGTTTTTTTTTTGTTTGCCTTTTTCCACAGTTTATACTTTCAAGAATATTTTGTAAAAACTTTAAGGCCGAATCTCTAATTATTTCATCTTGCAAAAATCGATAGTTAAATCTTTAAACGCGTTTTTCTTGAAATGAGATTTTTTAAATTTGCTAACATTGTAACTCAAACAGCAATTATCCGATTGACTTGAAATTCGAAGTGAGTACTCTTGAATACATTTGCTCTGCAATGACGTAGGATATTTTTGATTGGACGAAAATTGACGATTTGGCATTGGAAAAAACGACCATTTTATAGGCAAGAAAACAGACCTTTTTTTCATAACTACGCCATTTTGTTAGATTTTGATGTTTTTCGAAAATCCTACGTCATTGTACAGAAAATACCTTCCAGTTTAACGACATTTTTTTCTTTTTCGGTTTCAGCTACTCAATCGGCCGGAATCATGTCAGCAGCGGAGGAACTTTTTTTTGGCGCCTCCGAAGGCAGCGCATAAGTCGCTCGGATCTCAATATTTGTCTATGAAAAAATTACATAACGTAGGTCAAAGATAGTCAAATATATTCTGAATTTTCCGAAACATCTAATTCCGTACTTTTCTTTAAAAAAAATCCCGAAAATCACCCAAATTTTCCGCGTTCGCACTGGTATATCCCCTTAATGTAACGACTATCGGTAATTCTAGAGGAAATTAAATATTTTTTACCTGTTTCACGTCGCCACCCCTTAGCCACGTGAGCGCTTTTCTCGCGGAGTGAATTTTTTTCTGTCGTACCAGCCACGCGGGGCTCTCGGAAACGAAGCTAAGTGCCACGAGACCCAAACCGGGTAGAACCGTGGCACAAAAAGCTACCGTTTCCCAGCTCAAAGCCGCACCGAGAGCGTAAACCAGAAGGATACCGCAGCTGTAGGCTGCGAAAGATCCACCTCCGAGGAAACCCCGAAGTCCAGGATCAGCCATTTCACCTACCAAGACCTGGATAGAAATTTTTTTCCTCACAAATAACAACCTCTGGGCGCTATTAAAATTCGAACTTTTTACAGCAAGGAACGTGGAAAAGACAAGCACGCGGGGAAGTCAAAGCTGAATACTTTTATGTCTCGTCAAAAAGAATCGCACGATCATGCAAAGAATTGTGCTAAATTGTTTCTTTCGAACGATGCTACGAAATGGGCATTTAATTCTGGACTTTTGTTATAGAATGAGGACAAATTGGCAACTATTCAAGTCATCAGGACAATAGTTAGAAAAGTAATTAGCTAATATATTTTAACATTAATATATTAGCTTGATAACAAACAAACAAATGATAACAAAAATATATTTTTGTTATCATTTTTTTATCATAATATTGATTTTTTCGTCTATGTATATTTCTTTCAATAAATGTATTAATCTAAAATAAAATAAAACATTCATTATATATATATATATATATATATATATATATATATATATATATATATATATATATATATATATGTATATATGGAGCATTCCACACCATTCCACCTAGCCTGTGACCCCGACTATTTTTGGTTTTCCTGATTTTTTTTCGTAAAATTGTACCCCATCAAAGGAATATCCACACCAATTTTTATATTTTCGTCTCTTCTCTTTTAGGAGTTATAATTTACCAAAAACGTCGATTTCGGAAGTTTTGAATGCGTTTAAACGCTGACAACTCCTGAATTAATTGATTTATCAGCAAATGTCACTATATCATTTTTTTCCATTTTAAAGCATACTTTCGTTAAAAAATATGAATTTATTATCAATGATCAATGTCAGCGCTTTTTTTGCTTCTAAAGTGAAAACAATTTTTTTAAAAAGATTATTGCCTTTTTTATTCTCTAAAATAGAGTGACTTATTCTATGATTTTTAAGACTCGTTTCATCGTGGGCCCATTGTTCCTCCTATTTTTTTTCGAATTAATCATATATTCTCTTGAGAAGATTTTTATCGTTTTAATCTCCAGTAATGCTATTAATGATTTTGTCATTTCCAATTCGGCTTCGTCAGGCCTGAAACGGTTCATTGTTAACTTGTGCGCAATTTAACTAAAACTGGTTTCAGGCCTGACGAAGCCAAATGGGAAATCACAAAATTATTAATAACACTAAAGGAGATTAAAATAATGAAAAAACTTCTAAAAAAATATGATCAATTGGAAAAAAATAGAAGGAAAAATGGGCCCACGATGAGACTAGTCTTAAAAATCATAGAATGGGTCACTCTATTTTAGAGAACTTTTTGGAAAGAATGAAAGAAGACAATCGTCTTTTATAAAAAGTGTTCACCTTAGAAGCAACTAAAACGTTGAGATCGATAATTGCTAATTAAAAAAAAATGTAACAAAGTTATGTTTCAAAATGAAAAAAGGTTATATAGTGACATTTGTCGATGTTTCAATTGGTTCGGGAGTTATTAGCGTTTAAACGTTTCTAAAACTTCCGAAATTGACATTTTTTGGAAAATTATAACTCCTTAAAGTGACGAGATGAAAATCTCAAAATTGATGTGGATATTCCTTTCATGGGGTACAATTTAAAAAAAAAGTCAGGAGTACCAAAAATCGTCGGGGTCATGGGCTAGGTCAAATGGCGTGGAATGTCCCATATACATGTTCAATAAAAATAACGTAAAAAAATATTGGGAAATAAATGAAAATAAAACATATAGCAAATAAAATATAAAATAACAATATAATATAAAATTAACCCGATTAATGTAGCGTTCGGGATAATCGAGTGTGCAAATTGTCCCTCCTACACTGATCGGGTTAATATTATTCTCGATGATAAAATATAACTGAAACGACAATTGAACCAAGGTTAAAAGAGGATTCCTCCTCTTTTGTTAATTTTTTTTCGCACGTTACTACATGACACAGATGGTGACCTGCAATGTTTAAAAATAAAAAAGTTGTTAACATCAACGTAAAGTAGATAAGAAAATCAAGAATAACGTGAATTTCCCTCGAGTCATTTTCTTTACCCATTATCGAATTCGGCTAGATGTAAAAGTAAGATGGGCTGAGAAAAAATACATTTATCGAGATGATGTCTTTACAACAACAAAAAATCGCTGTCCGGGTGATTGAGGTGAGAGATAACAATGTTTTATTTTACCTGGGCCGGGACCGAGGTTAAGCCCACCGCGAAACCGGAAACAACCCTGGCGACGAGAATCCACGAGATATTCCGAGCCAGCCCCATCACAATCCAGCCAAGGAAGAGGGGTATAGATGCCAGAATGAGGCAACCGCGTCGTCCTATAGCATCCAAAAGTGGTCCGGATAGAAGTGATCCGATCGGCGTAGCCAAACTATGAATAGAGGCTGTACAGACAATGTTGCGTGATTCAGAGACTCGTCACATCATTAGTTATTATGTCAACTCCATCAGCAATACGAAAACATCGCATTGAGAAGAAATGCAATTATATTTATGCAAAATTCGTAAGTATTTAAGGACAGGTCACCGTTCGTGACGATAAAAAATTCGATATCTTTTTACATAATTTGCATTCTTAAGGTATTTAAAACACGTGGGTTTGTTCGTTTGGGTCGTCACAATCCAAAGATATTATTTTAGGGCGTAGATATATTTTTTTCGTCCGATGAAGCAAAAAAGAATGGCTCGAAATTTGAACTGAGTACTCTTGAATATACAGGGTGTCCCATTTTAATCTTACACCTGAATTTTCTCGAAAAATATTGCTCGGACGGGCTATTGTGTGGAACAAAACTTCTAGGGATTGAAGGGGGACGTTTGAAAAAAATTTATTTGAGGAGCCAAAATTCAAAATGGCGGCGTTACAAAGGCTGACATGTTTTTTTTCAAACGGAAACATAACTTTTTTTTATTGCCAAAAAATTTGTCAGCTGAAAACTAAAAACTTTTGTTGAAAAAATTTTTTGATAAAGTTCATAGTTTTCAATTGAGTACATCATTTTCAATTATTTCAGATGTATCCAGGATTTGTGTGTGTGTGTGTGTGTGTGTGTGTGTGTGTGTGTGTGTGTGTGTGGGCGCGCGTGCGTGTATGTGCGGATGTGTGGATGTGCGTGTGGATGTGTGTGGACAAAAAAAGAATCAAATTTTTTTATTGAAAATTTTTGTTTTTTTTTTGTTTTTTTTTTGTTTTCAAATTTGGACGATATTTCATGAGAAAATTTTGGAGGAAAATCGATGAAAAATAGTTTTTTTCCATTTTAATAGCGTTTGTGCCATTTTCAGGCCCAAAAACGTGTTTCTTTAAATCCTTGACGAACTTTGATCACGATGGGTAGAAAAACACACACACACACACACACACACACACACACACACACACACACACACACACACACACACACACACACACACACACACACACACACACACACACAAATCCTGGATACATCTGAAATAATTGAAAATGATGTTCTCACTTGAAAACTATGAACTTTATCAAAAAAATTTTTCAACAAAAGTTTTTAGTTTTCAGCTGACAAATTTTTTGGCAATAAAAAAAAGTTATGTTTCCGTTTGAAAAAAACATGTCAGCCTTTGTAACGCCGCCATTTTGAATTTTGGCTCCTCAAATAAATTTTTTTCAAACGTCCCCCTTCAATCCCTAGAAGTTTTGTTCCACACAATATTTCGTCCGAGCAATATTTTTCGAGAAAATTCAGGTGTAAGATTAAAATGGGACACCCTGTATTTACTCTATATGATGTACGATGTTTTTAATTGGGTGAAAATTGATGATTTGGCATTGAAAAAAATGACCATGTAATAGGCAAGAAAGCAGACTTTTTTCAATAACTACGCCATTTTAATAAATTTTCATATTTTTCAAAAATCCTACGTCATTGTACAGGAAATACCTTCCAGTTTAACGACATTTTTTCCTTTTTCGGTTTCAGCTACTCAATCGGCCGGAATCATGTCAGCAGTGGAGGAACTTTTTTTTTGGCGCCTCCGAAGGCAGCGCATAAGTCGCTTGGATCTCAATATTTTTCTATGAAAAAATTATATAACATAGGTCAAGTATAGCCAAATATATTCTTAATTTTCCGAAACATTTAATTGAGTACTTTTATTCCAAAAAATTCCCGAAAATCACCCAAATTTTCAGCGTTCACACGGGTGTAGCCCCTTAACGGGCCGTAACGTTTGAAGTTTTTCGAATTACGCTTTGAAACTTTGGGAAAATATTCTACATATATAGTTCTATAGTTTAAAGAAAAAAAAAAGAAATCTATTTTTTGATCGTTGTAAATGTATATCCCGCCTTAATGCAATTTCATTACAGCAAAAAAAAGACAGAACTATTCTCGATTTTCATCAAATTAGTACAAGCGTTATAAAAAACAACAATCCCGAGTAAATGACATTGCGAGAAAAGTCTGTAAATTGCTTCAGGGGGTCAAATTAAGCAAAGTGCTCTCGAAGATTCTGCTCGAAGATACTTGAAGCAAATTCACAGCCGTGGCGTATCTGATTGGAATGAAAGGTTTGTTCGATCGAAACGCATATTCGCCCGAGCGATGGATGGTAGTCGGAAGCGTTTAACGGTGGGGTAAAGTTAATTCGGCGAAAAAAGGCATGTTTTTAAGATTTTTTTTGGTGTAACGAATAGTGTTCGTTTATTGAAAAATTTACATATAATAAAGTAACATTTGAACAACATTCTCCTAAATTTGCATTACAAAATATTCAAAATTGAGCGAGGGAAAATTAAACCCCGGAGGCGCCTCGAAAAAAAGTTGGTTTGCGGTGTGCACCATAACTCGCAACACAATTATTTGAAACAAAAAAATCAAAATGCATTTGTTAAAGGAGATGTTTCTCGAGGTAATGACGGGAGGATTTTTTTTTTCGATTTTTCGATTTTTCGTAGCACTTGGGAGCCAAAAACCCGATTTTCGCAAAAAAAATCGGCTAATTTGTTGTTGAAAAATTAGTAATTATTAAAAAAAAAAATGAAAAAGCTCTCGACAATACCTGGTGAATTATGTGAAGAAGAAGTGTGCTAAATTTTAAAGCGATTGGTCCAGTAGATTTTGAGTTATCGTGCACACGGACTTCAAATATGACAAGTCTCAGAAAAACGGTTTGAAAAACGCAGAAGAGAAGAGAACGGCATGAAGCAATAGACGCTCAAATACTCATAACTTCGTCAATTTTACTCCGATCGACTTGAAATTTTAACACAATATTCTTGATATATTATGCATTCATTTAAAAAATTTAAAAAATTTAAATACTTTACCCCGCCCTTAATATGTATCCGTCTAAACAGCCCGAGCAAAAAATCCTATTGCCTAATTCGTATGAATTTGATTATAACAATTGTTATCTCACATTCCATAGGTTCTACGGAGTTTGGGCTGTATATTCTCTGACGTGTCACAGGATGAGCAAGTCATCATCGCTAAGATTTCAATTTTTTTTTCGGTACTGTCGCCATTTAATTGTTACATGTTCGATTGGATGAAAATACAATGTACAGGTTTGACATTTGAGGGGGTGAATATTGTTCACTATGAAGGTAGGTCAACGTCATTCGAATCGATTTTTCGCAACTGTCGCGCGTTGACGTAACAAAGTAAATCGGTAAATTGTTGGCAACCCACAAATTTGCATGTCTTCCCACACAGCTATTGCAACTGTTCACAATGCTTCGTGCACACACGAGTAACGGGCCAGCGTTGCGTGTACTGTTCGTCATTTATAATGGCATACGCCGTCCCCTGCGTTTTGTATGCATTGGCCATGGTGGTTTTCGTGGTTCCGACCAAACGTCCAATTCCCTACATACAGCTTTTCAATTGCCGAGCATCCGGGCTATTTCACGTCGAACGAGCCTCCCTCTGAGCCCGAGCCCCCTGAGCCCGAGCTCAAAAAACCAATTGAATCAAAAAAAATATATTGGTTGATCCAAATAAATGTGCTGCTGCGGAGTGCCACCGATATGAGAGATTGTTACAATACCATAAAATATATTGGAAAATGTGATTGATTTAAATAAAATATTATTTTATTTGAAAAAGCTCTTCCGGTCTCTGAATATCTACATTATCCTTCAAATAAATTGGATATTCTATTGAAGTCATTCTACATACAATCCGTAGATGTATTGGATGAAATAATTAAGCAGTTGTTACAAACATTTTTTATTTCGTACAAAAATATAATCAATATAATTAATTATTTCTTTACTACATCGAAACGAATACGCCATGGGACGTAAGTTTTGCAATTTGTTTTAAATCTTAAATAAAAAGTGAGCATTAGAATGATCATCCACGATAATAGTGCAGAGAATATCGGATATCCAATGGAATATCCATGGAGAGAATATCAGATATTCAACTGATTAGAACAGATACTACACTTTGATCTTAGCCACAGGCCAAGAAGCGATACTCTTTAGAGTTTCTCCAGCGTTTAAGTAGATTTTCGGTTCGCGCTACGCTTACGAGAAACGAGCACGCGTGCGGCTTCTAGCGGTTATTCCGAGAACTACGGATATCCTCACACCTATAATTTCGGTGGCGCTCGGCCTTGATTTGGTTGAATTTTTGCAACCAAATGCGCAAGAAACAAATTTTATTTTCGCATAATTTTTTAATCAATTCAGACATTTGCTTAATATTTTTCAATCAAAATAAAATATTAATATTTTAACGAATAATGTACTTGGAGATCAATATCGGATATGGTGAAAACAATAAAATCACATATTTACTCAATAGAAATTTTATTTGAATCAAACGAGCAAAATTCAATTTTCCTTGTGTACTCGACTCAACAATATTCATGTTATGAATTGAACCGCTTTTTTCGTTCGTTGCAGAAATTGCATTAAAAACTATATAATTTGTTCGCGATCATTTTTTAGATAGTTTCAATAATATATTGTTCTCGGCTAACAATATATCTTTTGAATGAAAAAAAAAAACTTTCGATTTTATCATGTTATTGACGTCAATAGCGTTTTGTTTGGACTAATAAATCCGCTTATTTACACCAGCAATTTTACAATTGATTGAATCAACGAAATTTCATTCAATAACACCAATGACATTGGATCAATGATTTTTTTTCTCAGTGTAGCAACTTTCAATTGCCTTCGTTGAAAAGTGGCAACATTGAGATAACGATAGCAAAATCATGTACTCATTGTTTCTCAATAAAATCAAACATACATCGTTCATGGAGTGACGGTAAAAATACTTCAGAAGTGGATGCCAATAGTAAATATATTTGGCAATGGTGGTTTTAGTCGTTCGGACCAAATGTCCAATTTCATACACGTGGCTTTTCAGTTACCAGCTGGCTAATTCATCATCTCTAAAGCTGCACTTACACGGGTAATTTTTTCAGCAATCATTGCTCGGCAACAGTCGCCGGAGGTACTGAAGCAATTATTGGAGCCATCTGGACCAATTCCTAAAAATTGCTGCAATTGTTTTGGCAATATTGCTTCTAATAGGGAACCTTGCGCAAAGCTCGGCGCAGATGGCGCCACGTAAACATAACGTAAACAAAAGAAGCTGCCAACGTGCCCAGTACATTATTACGATGTCTGTCTTGAACTGAAATTATATGAATGGACATAATGGACAATAATTACGGATATTTGACTATATCGGAATTGAAAAATCGGTTTCTACTATTTTCCTTCTCTGTTCATCCTTTAAAGTTTCTTTTTTCCTCCAAACAAACAGGGAAGATATACCCCCTTTTTACAATATTTTCCGTCTCAGTTTCAATAATACCAGAATATTAAAATAATGCAAAAATGTTGAATATAATTTTTTAGGTTACGATGATTAACTACTTTACAATATACTTTTAGAAGTAAATAGCGTAAAAAATATTATGTTTATACACTGAGCTGTAACAAATCCTTCATTTCTATAGTCTGCAAATCTAAAATGATGAGAATATAGCCTTGAATGTTTTGTGGCTGTAAATCGCTTGCGACATATAGCAATTTCCATTGCTTGCGAGGTTTTTCGTTTTTAGGAAGCAAATGAACGGCTTCGTTTCTGCATCCAATTGCGCAACACTGATGCATTATTCACAATTTATTCACGATTATTTAAAGAAAATTCAGCAATCGTAGAAACACGGGCAAAACCAAAGAGAATCTCACTAAACTCCATGTTTCGTTTACGTTATAATAGAATGTCCCCTCTAGCGGGAGAAATTGGCAATAAGGTTCCCTATTGCTCTATATATTCTCTATTCCTAAATGTGGACGCTATGGATTGTCGAATATCCAGTAGATATGAAAAATTCAAGGCAATTTTGTTTCTATATCGTTTCTACGTATACGCTGGCGACAGTGCTCAACTGCATTGCCAGTGTACGAATCTATTGCCTGGTTTACTCACGTTGCTCCATATCGTTCAATATGTTGTGGCGACATATCCAGCAACAATTGCTCCATATAGGAATCGCAGTAAATTGCTCGATGTAGTCCCGACGTCATACTGGTGCCGGGTTGAAATTCCAAAATTTAAATGATCAGTACGCTCAAAACTCCAAAAGAATACTACCCCGATAGATCAAAACTTCGAAAGAATTTTACACGAAAGACTAAAAGTCCGAAAATCTGAACACCGTCAAAATCATTCGGCTATGGAAGTTTTAAAAGTTTCAACATTTTCAATAAATCGACGAATTATTTCAAGAAGTTTTTATTTATTAAGAAGCGATTTTACGTAAATTTTGAAATTTGTGTAGACAATGTTATGCGTTGTATATCATTTACAGTCAACTGTGTAGCCTTTCGCTGGCATAATCTTGACGAACCTTGTAATTTCGGAATATTAAAATTAGGAATTTTAAACCGTCGGCGCATTCAAAGTTCGGAATTTCAACCCGGCCCTCATGTCAAGATCATGCCAGCAAAAGTCTACACAGTTGACTGTAAATGATGTAGAACGTATAACGTTATCTAGACAAATTTCAAAATTCAGGCAAAATTACTTCTTGATAAAAAAAAATCTTTAAATAATTCGTCGATTTGTTGAAAATTTAGAAACTTTTAAAACTTCCATAACCGAATTATTTTGACGGTGTTGAGACAGTAGTCTGGTCGAGAAATTTGACAAATTCGATTTTCATTTATTTTATTATTCCTTGGACCTTTCTTAATACGCTCGTGAAAACCGTTCATTGATATTTCAAAAATTAGCAGAGTAATAGAAATTATAAGCAAGCCGCGCGCAAACCTCATCTAACGGTATCAAAACTTTGAACGCGTTTATCTCAGAACGATGTTTTTCAAATCGGCGCCCACGATATCTCAATAACTAATTGACCGATCGAGCTCAAATTTTGCACATACCTTCGGTAGCCACTTTCTGAGGACTGGTAGCAGAACTGAGTCGAACAATAATTTTGCCCACATTTTATAACTCGTCGAATACCCGAAAATGTATGAAATATCGTTAATCACAGTTTAACAGGCCGCCATTTTGTAACAAAATTTGGTTAAGTACTAATTCTGCTACCAGTGCTCAGAATACTCATACAGATTGAGAATATATATATATATTTTTTTTCAGATGCATACAACATCACCCAGGGTGGGTGTCGATTGAGGCGGTTTTCGGCGGACCATGTTGTAAAAAAATAAAAAACTACATAAAAATATTTAAAAAATATTTTTTTAATGTAGATACATTCTCAAAGGAACAACAAGTACATATGTAAAATTTCATCAAGAGAACTTCAACGGTTTAACGGCGGGGTAAAGTTAATTCGGCGAAAAAAAGGCATGTTTTTAAGATTTTTTTTTGGCGTAACGAATAGTGTTCGTTTATTGAAAAATTTACATATAATAAAGTAACATTTGAACAACATTCTCCTAAATTTGCATTACAAATTATTCAAAATTGAGCGAGTGAAAATTAAACTCCGGAGGCGCCTCGAAAAAAAGTTGGTTTGCGGTGTGCACCATAACTCGCAACAGAATCATTTGAAACAAAAAAATCAAAATGCATTTGTTAAAGGAGATGTTTCTCGAGGTAATGACGGGAGGATTTTTTTTTCGATTTTTCGATTTTTCGTAGCACTTGAGGGCCGAAAACCCGATTTTCGCTAAAAAAAATCGGCTAATTTGTTGTTGAAAAATTAGTAATTATTAAAAAAAACAAAAAAGCTCCCGACAATACCTGGCGAATTATGTAAAGAAGTACTGTGCAAAATTTCAAAGCGATTGGTCCAGTAGATTTTGAGTTATCGTGCACACGGACTTTAAATATGACAAGTCTCAGAAAAACGGTTTGAAAAACGCAGAAGAGAAGAGAACGGCATAGAGCAATAGACGCTCAAATACTCATAACTTCGTCAATTTTACTCCGATCGACTTGAAATTTTAACACAATATTCTTGATATATTATGCATTCATTTAAAAAATAAAATAAAAAATAAAATAAAAAATTAAATACTTTACCCCGCCCTTAAAAGTTATTCCAACCCAAAAATGACGTCAAAAATCTCGCTCTGGACCAGACTACTGCCTTAAGCTTTTCGGAGTTTTGGTCTTTCGTGTAAAATTCTTTCGGAGTTTTGAGCGCTCTGACCATTCAAAGTTCGGAATTTCAATCGGGCCCCATCTTGAATTTCGAAACATTGACATTCGGAGATTTAAACCGTCGGAGCATTCAAAGTTCGGAATTTCAACCCGGCCCCGTCATACTTGTCCAAAATTGAGCAATTTTAGTTGCCCGTGTAAGCGCACCTTTAACATTTCAATTTTTTTTTTTTCGTTCCCCTCTCAATCTAATCGTTACACGTGTCGATTGGATATCGGTCCGCCGGTGTGACAATGCGACAAGGGAGTAAATGCCTCCAGCGTGCAGAAGCAACGAACGAAGGAACGACAGGCTAGGCCACACACGTATAATCGTCCTGTTCATTGTACACACGTCGTGTTATGTATACCTGACACTGATTGTCGCCGGACTGACCTACATATCACGCGAGAAAATATAATTTGCTTGCGACAATGGCTAATCCTGAGACCTCGTTTGGCGTTACGTAATACTGCTCAGTCAGCAATTGAACGAGAGGTGTCCTTAGGAGATATGAAATTCAACGTCCTCGCGCGTGAATATCCGCACGGTGTACTATCATAAATATGACATTGAAATATGTTGACCCGATAGAATTTGTTCGATGACGACGTACATGGACGATTAATCATTCAAACGATAGCTCGAGATCCCAAGGCTCACCCGAATGTCCGAGATATACGTCCGACGCAATTCGCCGACAATGTTTCTCCCTGCTGGATTCACCGTTGCGCGGATTTTTCCTACCAACGCATTTTTACGGAAACTGGAGCTGACCGCAGCTTTGCTCGCGTGCATTTTGGCCATTTGGGATTTTTCCACGCGGGGATTTTCGGGTCGTATCAGACTGAGGAATAGCAAAATTGGGTCCAGTTCCGAAAAGGACATACCTCTGATTAATTTGGAATTTCGTGTACCGGTGAGTACTTTGACTCGCTGATTACGAATATGATAGTGAAAATACACGCAAATTTCATTTTCAAGGTCAAAACTCACAAAAACTGACTTTTCAAGAGTGTTTCTACGTTATTTTAGTAAATGTTGATCTTAGAGCAAAATGTTTCCCACAAAAGTTGTAGTCTATAAGAAAATTGATATTTTATGTTCTACACAGTTTTTGTCTTAAACTATTTTGTTTCGAGAAAAATGAGATAATGCTCCAATAAGTACATTTTGCGAAACTCCATTAGTTTCGATATTATCTACTTATGCACTTTACCGCGGGAAAGTTGGAGTTTGTTTAGGTTTGTTTGTTGTGTTGAGTGTTGTTTGTTGCTGAGGGGCTCTAACAGTGTGACACTTTCAAAAAATCGATTTTTATGCGTTTTTTCGACAGTTTGTACTTTTAGGAATACCCTGTCAAAATTTCAAGGCCGTATATCAAATACTCCCCGTATGACAGCCTTCCGCAGAGCAACCGCTCGTAGGTATGACATCGATAGTTAAATCTTTAAACGCGTTTTTCTCGAAATGAGATCTTTCAAATTTGCTGACATTGTAACTCAAAGAGCAATTATCCGATTGACTTGAAATTTGAACTGAGTACTCTTGAATATATTTACTCTACAATGACGTAGGATATTTTTGATTGGATGAAAATTGACGATTTGGCATTGAAAAAAACGACCATTTTATAGGCAAGAAAACAGGCTTTTTTTCTTCATAACTACGCCATTTGGTTAGATTTTGATATTTTTCGAAAATCCTACGTCATTGTACAGGAAATACCTTCCAGTTTAACGAATTTTTTCCTTTTTCGGTTTCAGCTACTCAATCGGCCGGAATCATGTCAGCAGTGGAGGAACTTTTTTTTTTGCGCCTCCGAAGGCAGCGCATAAGGCGCTTGGATCTCAATATTTTTCTATGAAAAAATTATTCAATATAGGCCAAATATAGCCAAATATATTCTAAATTTTCCGAAACATTTAATTGAGTATTTTTCTTCCAAAAAATTCCCGAAAATCACCTACATTTTCGCGTTCACACTGGTATAGCCCCTTAAGGTATGCGCATGGTGTTGAAGATCAAACTGCATTATCCTATTGTCGAAACAGATTGGTTTTGTTTGGGTTTGTTGATGTGTGTGTGTTGTTTAGGTTTGTTTGTTATGTTGAGTGTTGTTTGTTGTTGAGGTATGCGTATAGTGTTAAAGATCAAACTGCAACCTTCCCGCGGTAAAGCGCGTAAGTAGATAATATCGAAACTAATGGAGTTTAGGGGAATGTACTTTTTGAAGCATTATCCCATTTTTCTCGAAACAGATTGGTTTTAGACAAAATTTGTATAGAACATAAAAGATCAATCTTTTTATATGCTACAACTTTAATAGCAAACATTTTTCCTCTAAGATCAACATTTATAAGAATAAAATAGAAAAACGTTTAAAAAATCCGTTTTTGTGAGTTTTGACCGTGAAAATCAAATTTGCGGGTATTTTCACTATCATATTCGTGATCAGCGAGTAAAAATACATAGATGCACAAAATTCCAAATTAATCGGAGGAATGTCCTTTTCGGAAATGTATCCCAAAAATATTTACCGTGTTTCCATGCATACTCATATCCATATCACTAGATGAAGACATCGGATCTTGAGTTTGTTTGGGTTTTCTGTGGTTTCATGCATACTCACAACCGCATAATCAGAAAAAGACATGAGATCCTGAGTCAGATACTGATTGAAGCTAATGGAGCTCTTTCGAATTGAAGATTCAGTGAAGAGGTTCCTCGTAAAAGAGGGAAACACTGAAGCGCATGGTGTGCCACTGTCCCTGAAAGAAAAAGGACATGTTTTTGGGTTTATAGGGTGGATCAAAAGGACGTGACATTTTAAGTTGCGCGCATCTTTTTTGGTGACGAACAAAGATTGCTTATCTTTGACAACTGGCATCAGGAAGTATTAAGGTTTAGTCACAGAAATTGTGAAAATTCACTACACAAATGGTAAAAATTTTGCAGAGACTGCTCGAAAAGTTTTTTGGTCGTCATAACTTGCAACAATGCAATTATTGCAGACGAAGAATCATCAGTTTCAAGATCGTGCGATTTGACGTCATTGGACTTCTTTCTTTGGGATTTTCCGAAAGGAAAAGTGTTTGCTAATGATCCACAGACCATTCTGGAGCTCAAGGAAGCAATTGGACGCATCGTTAATGAAATTAGTCCACAATTATGCCAAAATGTTATCGAAAATTTCATCAAAAAAGTGAACGTTTGCGAACTGGGACGAGGCAGTAATTTATCGGATATTATGCTCCACACATAATCTCCATGTTTGTACCTTATATTAAACAAAAAAATATTCGTACTTTTCAAATAAATAATACGTTTTGTTAATAAATTTAAATGGCAGGTCATTTTAAGACACCCTTTACTTAAAAGATCCCGTAAAGTAAAGTGCAGGGACATTTTGGAAGCACTTTCAAGCTGATGGGATCGAGATCGAGGTAATTTTCAAAAATGATGATCATCGTCTCAACATCAGGCTTTAGGCGGGATATACATTTACAACGATAAAAAAAATCGATTTCTTTTTTTTTCTTCTTTAAACGATAGAACTATATATGTAGAATATTTTCCCAAAGTTTCACAGCGAAATTCGAAAAACTTTAAACGCCCGTCAACGCTGCGCCTCACTGCTCGGATTCGGAGCGGGCGTGAAATTCAAACGCGTTTTCCTCAAAACTGCATTATCGAAATTGGCGTGCAGGATTACTCAAAAACTATTAAGCCGATTGAGTTGAAACTTGGTAGAAATATTGATAATATTGGTACCTTCTACTTGACGAAAATAGTTTTTGAAAAATTGAAAAAAAATAACGACCTTTTTAATCCACATTTTGAACAAATGTTGCGTGAAATGTTGTTTTTTTTTGTAAATGCGTGCCATTTACTCAAATTTGCATTTTCTTTATTTTAATTACGATCACATAGAAACTATACATGTTCTATATGACATACATATTCTACGTGACAATACATGTGACTATACATGTTCTATGTGACAATCTATGTGACTATACATGTGCTATGTGACAAAAGTTCAAACATTTTTTCAGTCATGAAAAAATGTTTGATCTTTTTTTCAAATCAAAGTCTACGGGAAGCTAGACTGCAGAACTAGCTCCGCCATTTTGATGATGAATTAATTCTTTAAAATTGTTTCGTATACTTAACCCTAGAACGGTAATCTGGGGTGAAAAACCATCCCAGGCGAGTTTAAATCTCGCGCCCTTTACAAATTTTTTATGTTTTTCACCCTTTTACCTAATTTTTGACTACCTTTTTCTACTTTAAGCAGAGTCATTAAAAAACGAAAAGATTGAGCCCAATTTGAACCCTTTTCGCGAAGTTTTACCGGAGATATGAATTTTTCAAAATTGGAGTGGTTTATCACCCCTGGCTACCATAATAGGTAAAAAAATAAGGTTACCATTCTAGGGTTAAATATACTATTAGAGTATACCTAAAGTTTGAAAATTGTAGAATAATTATTTCTTAATTTAAAAAATCGCTCAATATTGCTTATTCTTCCGTGTCTACATGTATATCCCGCCTTAAGGGGCCAGTCCACTTTGAAAAGTTCAAAAAGTCTATTTTTTAAAACTATTTTCGTAAGTACATACATTCAGAAATATTGTTTCAAAATTTTATGAAAATCCGAGGGCTCTAAGTTTTTTTTTACCTGAACGTTAGGACCTCATTTCGTCTACCTGAGCGTATAGCGCGCTCGGCCGATAATTGTACAAACTTCAAACGCGTTTTTCTCGAAACACTGTTTTCAAAATCGAGCTCCATCGTAGCTCTAAAACTAATAAACCGATTCTCTTGAAATTTGAACCACATATTGTAAACATGATTCGCAACAAGATGACCCTCGATGGTTTTAAAATTTTGATTTTTACTTTTTTTTTTGAGAAAAACCGAAAAAACGCGTTTTTTAAACTTTTTTTCGTTTTTCATTTGCCATTTTTTTATTTTTTGACAAAACTTTATATCCGAGGGTCATTTTGTAGGTGGTGTCATACTGAATCTAATGGACTTTGATTTTTTTGTTCCAGATAAGCCGTTGCCGAGTTGTGATGGAGCTACCTAGCCCACCTATTCTCGAGGCGTTACGTTAAACTATAGTTTTTGTACTCAAAAATGAATAAAAATGAATAAAATTTTTTTTATATACTTCAAAATTTTATTTATCAAGCCCAACAACTTTTATGTTCATGTCTTTTAGAAAATCCTAAAAAAATCGCGAAAATAGCTTTTTTCGTGGCTCCAAAGTGGACTGGCCTCTTAAACGCTACTAGCTTAATTTTAGCTCGACAGAATGCAATATTGTATGATTTTAGCCAACCATGTGTCTGAGTCCACGATTTTTATTTCGGAAATTCAATCGACCGTTTCCTGCTTCCAAATCGCCCTGACTTTATTTTTAGCCGAATAAACTCAGTTCTCGATCTCGATGACTCGAGGGCACAATTTGGTAATTGACGTTAGCAATTCTTTTTATTCGAAGGCTTTTACTGCTGGATTCTTTCAGGGTTGCGAGTGCGGCCTGCGCGGTTGTGGTGGTTTCTTTCCTTCTTCTAGAAGAAGCACAGCTGTTGCTTCCCTTTATCCTCATAAGATTCTTTTGAGATCCGGAGATTCATGCTCCAACAAACTTTACTCGTCCTGTTAAGACAATTGGAGCTCTGTACGGAAATGCGGGTGTACGAGGCTCTCTGTATACAACTTGACGCGGAGCTCTACTGTGACGGCTAAAAAAATCGATTTTGTTTTCATTTTCTCGAAGTATACATATTCAAAAACGTGTGAAAACATTTTCACGTTAGAATATTGAAAATTGACCATGTGAGGACTCAGTGAGAGCACAACGATTTACGTATACCAAAATTTTCAACCGCGTTTTTTTCGAAACGACTTTTCCCGACCTGGCCGGAATCATAACTCTAGCTATAATTGTCCGATTTTCAATTTAAAAAATCCGAAATTTCTATAATTGCAGTAGCTATCGTTGTACGTAGTCTTTTTTTTATTTATAAATTTTCGCTCCTCCGAATGCAAGTAAAAATTTTGCCAAAATGACCTTTTTTTACACCCGCCATTTTGTGATTTTTTTGTTCGAAAAAGAAGTACGTTCAACGAGAACTACGTTCATATAGATTATAAAACTTATTTATTTTTATTTTTCAGACCCGTCGTTGTCAAGTTGTCGGATCCGGCATTCGAACCGTATTTTTTATACAGATGCTCAGTTATACCTCAATAACGTTGGTAATTTTAAAATAAAAAAAAAATACACGAATTCAGTTTAATGTATGCTTAATAACATACTTTTTTCCAAATTCCAAATAAACAATCTAGTAGACAAAAAATTGGGAAAACGGCCTTTTTTGGCCCGTGACCATGGTTTTCTGGCTCAAGATAAATCGTGTGTGTCTACGTATACATTTCTAGCAAAACGCTTTTTTGCAAGTTTTTATTTAACGTTCTTCGTTCGTATGTCTTTCCGGTTCAAAATTTGTAATCAACTTTCCAACTTCCTCATTTCCTTTCACTTTCCTTATTTTTCACTTTCCAAAAATTTGCCTAAATAATCGTCGAATAATTGTTAATAACAAATTAACTATGCAATATAAAAAAAAAATCCTACGTACTTGCACAGACAATGGCATTTTCCAAGATATATTCAACATTTCAAGTGAATCGGCTGAAAATTGTCTGAGTTATGTTTCCGGCCACCTTAAAAAATGCAGTTTTGAGATAAACGCTGCACAGCCGCCATTTTGAAATTGATCGATCCAAAAAAATTATTGTATACAGTCACTGATGTGTATGATAAACATCCTTTTTGTAATATCGATTTATTTTGTAGTTTTTCTGAAAAAAAAATTCCCAAAAAGCCTACTTTTTTGAGTGGCCTAAGGCCTTAACTTCACCTTAACTTCACCTGAATTCAAAGCTGTGTTCGACCCGGCTTGCACATTCCGCCCGTGAGCATACACTGTGCCACTACTACTTGGACTTCAAACGTGAATATGTCGGCCAACTTTTGTCGCACGACGTTAAACAAAACGTGTTTTTTTTCTCGCTTTTCAACACCCTATATGCTCACAAGCGGAACTCCAATATTTGCGAATCACCCTGTATATGATTTTAATATTAAAATAAAAATGTCGAACAAGCGTTGTCAAGATTTATTCGAGCATTTCACCAGCACGGTTTACCCGCATATCGTGACAGAGTTTCGCCATTTGTCTCTCCGGCTACTCGAACGAAGCGGGCCATACAGACGTGGCACTTTGAAATAAATGCTTCGATAACGTTTCAAGCGGTTCGACATTCACGGAACTTTCGCTTTGGTGCTTCCACCTTCAATGGCGCGAGTGCAGAGATAAATTTCATACCTACATTCGGGAATTAATGTTTCGCGCGTACATTCATTCGGACGACGCGGCTAAAGGGTAGGAGGGTAGGAAACTAAATGTCTGGTTGGTTTTTCGAATGTGATCAACATTCCTGCACAATGATTTATCCCGCCGCATTGCAAGCTCCGATACGTTAAAAAAAAAGCGCAGTGATGCGATTCAACGTAAAATTAAACTCCCGATCAACGGTTTTGCTTTTTGATAAAAATGCTGAGAAATAAGTCATCGTACAGTACAAGAACCCTTAAGACAGCAGAGCTCATCACTTTTTTTCTTCTTTTTCATAATTTCAAGCTGAAACCAGCTTTTTAGCAGTGTTTCATTAATTATGCGTTTTGCTGGAACAGAGTGCCATGCGCCCGGCCATGAACATATATTAGACTGGCCCAAAAAAATTGAAATTTTTGTAAAAAATGTTATTGAGAATGACAAAGAATGAGTGCTGACCAAATGTTAGCCCTTTATATTAATATCCAGAGGTCCCTCATCACGATTTTCTATTTCCCATTCATTTAACATGGTAAAAGTTTTGTTTGCCGCTTCTGAGCTTTATAACTCGTCTACGGGTAAACACACGGAAACGCCCAAAAAATATTATTTATAGAAAATTTAACGCTCTACAAAAAAGGTCCTTAACCTTCATACGATAAATTCACTCATTCAAATTGTATTCAACATTAAAGATGAATTGATGATAAATTTCATGATTTGGTGAGATTTTTGGACTTTCGTGACAAAATTATTGACTTTGTGTTGTTTTTTTCTGCTTCATCTTGAAAAGTATTGTATCCTTTTCAAATGATTCCCTAGATATTTATTTATCATGCTATAGAAATTGAATTCGGTTTAAGAACAGATGTTTGTACTAATGTACTTTTAAATAACAATAAATTTTAATCTATTAGGAATTTTAGAAACTATCTAGCGAATCATTTAAAAAGAATACAATACTTTTTAAGATGAATCAGAAAAAAAAACAAAAAAAAACAATAATTTCGTTATAAAAGTCCAAAAATCTCACAAAATCATGAAATTTATCATAGATTCAACTTTGACGTTGAATAAAATTCGAACGAGTGAATTTATCGTATGAAGGCTAGATACCTTTTTTGTAGAGCGTTAAATTTCCTATAAAATAATGTTTTGGGCATTTCCGTGTGTTTACCCGTAGGCTCGGAAACGGCAAACAAAACTTTTACCATGTTAAATGAATGGGAAATAGTAAATCGCGATGAAGGACCTCTAAATATCAATATAAAGGGCGAACATTTGATCAGCGCTAATTTTTTGTCATCCTTAACAACATTTTCAACAAAAATTTCAAATGAATTTTTTTCTTTGGGCCAGTCTAACGTATATCCTCCTGAGGCCCAAATGGGCAAGCCTCGATTGAAGATAGACCTACTGTACTAATATTTAGTACTAGGATTTTTTTTGTACATAAGATTAAAATTTACTCTCAGTCGAAAGGAGACTAAAATACGTTGGAACCCATTGTTAAAAGTATTTATCTTATGTAAAAAAAGTTCCCGAAGTTCAGTAATTTTCCTCCTGTTAAGGGGTCTTTTCACTTTCGATGCTAAAAAAGGCTATTTTCATAAATTTTGTTGATAGGCTCATATTATAGATACTGATATAAAAGTTGTTACACTTAATAAATACACTTTCGAAATACATAAGACATTTTTTTAAATGTATTTATGTAACCCAAACAAACTTTAAATGCGTTTTTTTCGAAACAACTTGTTTCGACGGCTTGTTGGTAAAACTTTGAAACTGCTGAACCGATCCTTATGATAATTTAACCACATTCTTCATAACTATAGCTATAGCGCATATCGAGGATATAATTTTTTTTTATATTTACAATTTTTTTTGTCAAAAACGGTGAAACAAACATTTATTTTGTTTTTTTTTTTCGTAAAATGTCCGCCATTTTGTTATTTTTGCATATATCAAAAATCGTATGATATGCGCGATAGCCATTAACCTACTGAATCTAAAACCGTTTAATTTTTTTGTTTCGGATGATCCATCTCCGAGATTTCATCAACAGCGCAGGCCTACAATTTTTTTAGGGCATTTTTTTAACTACCATTTTCGTCTATTAATAGAGACTTAAATAAAAAAATTATTTTTCTGTATTTCAAAAGTGTATTTATTAAGTGTAACAACTTTGATATCAATGTCTATAAAATAAACCTATCAAAAAAATTCATAAAAATAGCTTTTTTTAGCGTGTAAAGTGAGAAGGCCCCTTAAGGCCTTAGGCCAGTCTAGAGGCCGAAAAAAGGCTTTTTGGGGATTTTTTTTTTAGAAAACTACATAATGAATCGAGATTACAAAAAGGGTGTTTATCATACACTGGGAAAAATAAATCGTTGAATGTGCAAAATGCATTTTGTTGTCTCGAAAGTTTGTTGTTTTAACAGTTGCTCAGACATGCTGAATAAGTTACAGTTCACACCACTGAAACTATCAGTTAGATTAACAAAACGTTTATTATGCCAATCAAAAATCAAGTTGAACGTATTTAAAGATACATTTTGTTAAACCAACTGAATTTTGGTTGGATGAACGTATAAAGTAATTTTTTTAAGCGATTAATTTCGTAATTGCGGCTGTGCAGCGTTTATCTCAAAACTGCATTTTTTGAGTTGGCCGGAAACACAACTCAGACAATTTTCAACCGATTCACTTGAAATGTTGAATATATCTTGAAAAATACATTGTTTATGGAAGTACGTAGGATTTTTTTTTATATTGCATATTTCATTTGTCATTGACAATTATCTGACGATTTTTTAGGCAAATTTTTGGAAAGTGAAAAATTTCGTCAAATAATTGTTAATAACAAATGAACTACGCGATATAAAAAAAAAGTGTTTTTAAAGATATATTCAACATTTCAAGTGAATCGATTGAAAATTGTCTGATGAGTTATGTTTCCGGCCAACTTAAAAAATGCAGTTTTGAGATTAACGCTGTACAGCCGCCATTTTGAAATTAATGGCTTCAAAAAAATTATTGTATACAGTCACTGATACGTATGATAAAAACCCTTTTTTGTAATCTCGATTTGTGTTGTAGTTTTTCTGAAGAAAAAAATCCCTAAAAAGCCTATTTTTCGGCCTCTAAAGTGGCCTAACCCCTTAAGTGATGTTCTTTGTTAGGGATATCAAAACGTGGAAGTAAAGTTTCCGAATATTTGTTTTTTTTGTCGGACATTGGCTTACTGTAGTAAAAATGGTATTTAAAAAATAAAAAATAAACTTGAAACTTAATATTGACAATAAAGCTCTAGTACCAGGACATTGGATCGTGGTTCCAACAGGTTAAGGGCGGGGTAAAGTATTAAAAAAAAAAAAAATATTATTTTTTTCATTTTTTAAATGAATGCGTAATATATCAAGAATATTGTGTTAAAATTTCAAGTCGATCGGAGTAAAATTGACGAAGTTATGAGTATTTGAGCGTCTATTGCCCCATGCTGTTCTCTTCTCTTCTGCGTTTTTCAAACCGTTTTTCTGAAACTTGTCATATTTGAAGTCCGTGTGCACGATAACTGAAAATCTACTGGACCAATCGCTTTGAAATTTTGCACAGTACTTCTTCACATAATTCACCAGGTATTGTCGAGAGCTTTTTTGTTTTTTTTAATAATTACTAATTTTTCAACAACAAATTAGCCGATTTTTTTAGCGAAAATCGGGTTTTTGGCTCCCAAGTGCTACGAAAAATCGAAAAATCGAAAAAAAAAAAATCCTCCCATCATTACCTCGAGAAACATCTCCTTTAACAAATGCATTTTGATTTTTTTGTTTCGAATGATTCTGTTGCGAGTTATGGTGCATACCGCAAACCAACTTTTTTTCGAGGCGCCTCCGGGGTTTAATTTTCACTCGCTCAATTTTGAATATTTTGCAATGCAAATTTAGGAGAATGTTGTTCAAATGTTACTTTATTATATGTAAATTTTTCAATAAACGAACACTATTCGTTACGCCAAAAAAAAATCTTAAAAACATGCCTTTTTTTCGCCGAATTAACTTTACCCCGCCGTTAATTTGGAAACTAGCTCTATACGAGTTCACCATTTTCAAAACAGGCGGCATCGGGACACTCACAAAGAACGGTAATCGAGAGATTTTAATATTGAAGATTAATGAACATTGACTGTGACGAGAAGGTATACGACGGGTGAACGCGAATCAGTTGAAAAGATTCAATGGAAAGAAAAAATATCTAGGTCAGTTCTACGCGCGTTACGAGCGACGCGCTGATGAACATTATAACTATAGCTCGTGTAATCGTACAACCGAGTGTAAATTGCGCGAGTCAAACGCGCAGACTGATCTTCATTGAGGATGCGAAGGACATGGTGAACCTGCGAGGTCCTTGAACTTTGTTCTATTCTCAGAGGCAGTTTCCCCGTCAAACGGACCTTGAAAAGTCCCGACTTGTGATGACGAATAATAATGCACATGCCCCTGAGGAGACACTTGATTCTACGCAATGCTTACGCTGCGACAGTTCGACTTTTCGCCTTGGAATATATTTCATCCGGTTGATACTTAACAATGGCGTAAATTTGACAAATCAGACACAATCGAAATGAAATTATACCTCATGACTGACACGATTGCAGTTAAAAAGAAACGTAGTCCCAATGAGGAAATAGAGTGTGATGAAGGCCATTGTGCGTAGTCTCCATGATAGTCTTGAGCATATACTCGATAAGGGAAAATCAAATATCCTAGATTTTTCAGAGGACGAGCTGGATGTTCTTTTTCCTCGTGAGCAATGCTTACTATACGAGCACTGATAAAACTGCTTTTTGTATCGCTGAAATTGGGGACCCGGTTGAAATTCCGAACTTTGAATGATCAGAACGCTCAAAACTCCGAAAGAATTTTACCCGAAAGGTCAAAGCTCCGAAAATCTGAACGGGACCGCGTTGACATTCTGAACTTTGAATGATCAGAACGCCCAAAACTCTGAAAGAATACTACCTCGGAAGATCAAAACTCCGAGAGAATTTTAGCCGAAAGACCAAAACTTCGAAAACCTTAACACCGTCAAAATAATTCGGCTATGGAAGTTTTAAAAGTTTCAAAAATGTCAATAAATCGACGAATGATTTCACGATTTTTTTTTTAGTAAGAAGTGATTTTACGTCAATTTTTAAATTTGTCTAGACAATGTTATACGTTCTACATCATTTACAGTCAAGTGTGTAGCCTTTCGCTGGCATAATCTTGGCGAACCTTGTAATTTCGGAACATTAAAATTAGGAATTTTAAACCATCGGCGCATTCAAAGTTCGGAATTTCAACCCGGCCCTCATGTTAAGAACATGTCGGCGAAAGTCTACACAGTTGTCTGTAAATGATGTAGAACGTATAACATTGGCTAGAAAAATTTCAAAATTGACGCAAAATCACTTCTTAATAAAAAAAATTCGTGTAATAATTCGTCGATTTATTGAACATTTTGAAACTTTTAAAACTTCCATAGCCGAATTATTTTGACGGTGTTAAGATTTTCGGAGTTTTTGTCTTTCGTGTAAAATTCTTTCGGGGTACTATTCTTTCGGAGTTTTAAGCGTTCTGACCATTCAAAGTTCAGAATTTCAACCCGGCTCCATCTTGAATTTCGGAACATTAAAATTCGGAATTTTAAACCGTCGAAGCATTCAAAGGTCTTCTAAAGGAGCCTCCTAAATATTTAAATTTTCATTAAAAAATCGATTTTGTTTTCGTTCACTTCTCACCTATGAAATTTACGCTTTATAATTTTCAAATCTACCTGGTGAAAGCTCTAGCCGGTCAATGAATATTAAGGGGTCGCTCAAGAGCTTTGAAATTTACAATTTTCGCTAATTTTTTAAACTCATCTCACTCATAAATTTGACGATTTGTAAAATTTTCAAAACAATAAATTGTTTTTCTTTGGAAACAGATTTTTAAAATTTACCTCACACTACTAACCCATAATTATAATCTTTGTTTTCATAAAATAATTCTTTAAAATTCTTGTCCGTAAATAAACTTATAGGTCCCCCGTTTTATTGGGTTAGAAATGTGTAGTGAATTAAAAAAATTCGTTTATAAGAAAAAGGATTAATTGCTTTGAAGATTTTATAAAGTGTTACATTTATGAGTAAGAAGAGAACAAAATCGTGCCAATTGGTAGTTTCGAAGCTCTTGAGCGACCTCTAAATATTCATTGGCCGGCTAGAGCTTTCACGAGCTTAATTAAAAAATGATAAAGCGTAAAATTTATGGGTGAGAAGTGAACTAAAAAAACAATTTCTTAATGGAAATTTGAATTTTTGGGAACCTTGAGCGACCTCCAAATTTATTTTTACCGCTCGCAACTTTTGCGACAATTTTTTCTTCTCTAAAGTAGATAATTGGATGGTGAGAAAAAGGAAAAAAAAATGGAGCTCAAATTTGTGCCACCCTAGTAGACATTTCATTTGATTGATTTTCTGTTTCATGTTTTTGTCATCAATTGAGACTGCATGCCGTATCAAAAATGACACAACTACTTTTCAATCAATAAAATACTTACAAAAACTGTGTTTTGTATTTTTTCTACCATTTTCCCCTTAAATTTTGAGCATTTCTACAACACATATGTGTTTTTTGGGGCCGGGTTGAAATTCCGAACTTTGAGTGCTCCGACGGTTTAAAATTCCAAATTTCAATGTTCCGAAATTCAAGATGGGGCCGGGTTGAAATCCCGAACTTTGAATGGTCAGAACGCTCAAAACTCCGAAAGAATAGTACCCCGAAAGATAAAAATTCCGAAAAAATTTTACACGAAAGACCAAAACTCCGATAATATTAACACCGTCAATATAATTTAACTATGGAAGTTTTAAAAGTTTCAAAATTTTCAACAAATCGACGAATTATTTAGAAATTTTTTTTTTATTGACAAGTGTTTTTGTATGAATTTTGAAATTTGTCTAGACAATGTTATACGTTCTACATCATTTACAGTCAACTGTGTAGACTTTCGCTGGCATAATTTTGATATAAGGGCCGGGTTGAAATTCCGAATGTTAATCTTCCGAAATTACAAGGTTCGTCGAGATTATACCAGCGAAAGGCTACACAGTTGACTGTAAATGATGTAGAACGTATAACATTGTCTAGACAAATTTCAAAATTTACGAAAAATCACTTTGTAATAAAAAAAAAGTCCTTATTATAATTCGTCGATTTATTGAAAATTCTGAAACTTAAAAAACTTCCATAACCGAATTATTTTGATGGTGTTCAGATTTTCGGAGTTTTGGTCTTTTGTGTAAAATTCTTTCGTAGTTTCGATCTTTCGAGGTAGTATATTTTCGGAGTTTTGAGCGTTCTGGTCATTCCAAGTTCGGAATTTCAGCCCAGCCCCTGTTTTTTCACCGAAAATCAAAATTGATTTCCTTTAACGACAGACCTGTTTGCTGAAGTTGACGGTAGAGTTTGCAACCTCCCGAGATACGTCGTATCAGATGTATTCGTCGCGTGACAGAAAAATCTAATCGACAAGACACTTTTACCATTAATTTCCGTCATTCTAATTGCCGTGAATCGTGAAAATTAATTTCGTTCAAAGACAGATCCGATCGCTCAAGTTGACGTTCAGATCTATTGTCATCCAAGTATCCACGGGACATTTAGCAAAAACAAAATATTCAGCTGCCTACGAGTAATCAGAAAATGGTCGACTTTGCGACCTTCCGCGATTAATCTTATCTGATGTAGCTATCGCGTGAAAAAAAAGATAATCGATAAGGGACTTTCACGATTTTTTCTACCGTGATTTCCGTCAATGACATTTGATAAATCAAAAGGCATAAAGTTGCTTTGGGCCAGTCGATGCAAGGCTTGTGATCGGTTCTGACGCAGACGGTGTCCTATTCCTTTCGGATTTTCGAGGCGTCGAAAATTAGTGAAAATAACGAAGCTTCAGTGATAAACATTACCACGCGCGATGTTAAGCCCGTCGGCTCCACCCATGCAAGCGGTGGAAAATTTGAGCTATACGTGGCCGGAAGTGATACCGCTTCCGGCGCCAAAACCGCCAGCTCGGTTTGCACCCCAACATACAGTGAACATCATCGATGCAAACGCCTCGAGCTCGTCGCAACCTCAAGTAGTCTACATTGTAGGCACGCGAAGAGAAAAAAAGGAGGGGATTGACTGTAATTGACACAATTTTATTACCGCGTAATAAAAGAATTAACTGTTGTCGACTTTCATCGAACTAAGCAGCAGAAGAATTACTTTGAAAAAAAAAAAAAAAAAAAAAAAAAACAACAAAAAACAACAAAAAACAAAAACAAAACTGAGTTATCGATATTGCGAGAATAATCCATAAATTGTTTCAAGTGATGAAATATTTGAGACGAAGTGCTCTTGAAAATTCCGTTCGTAAATCCTTGAAGCAAAGTCACAACCGTGATATATCCGATGTCAATAAAACGTTAATTTGATCGAAACGTATATTCACCCGAACGATGGATGTTAGCAGGAAGAGTTTAAGGGGTTACGTGGATATCGAAGCCAAAAAAGCATATTTTCTCTATAAAAAAAATATAATATATACATTATTTTATTCAAAATGTTAAGCACATAAAAGATCAACATTTCAACAATATAAAAAAAAAATATCCAAAAATTTGGGAAATTCAGCCGGAGGGACCTGGTTTCCGGAAACCCATAAAAAAGTGTCCTCATGGTGGTCAGGACAACTCATGACAACTTTATCAGAAATTAAAAATCAATTTTTTTTTCTGTTAGTAGATAAGTATAGCTTGTGAATGAACAAAGGATTTAAAAAAAAATCGAATCTTGAATTTTTGGCAGAGTTGTATGCAAAATACTTCAATTTTTGGTACAATTTACACTACGTATAGCCTTGTAAAATTAATTGTGATCGAAAAAAACCTTCGTTCAATCACTCGTCAATGCTATTTTGAAGAAGTGTGCAACATTTCAATAAGATCGGTGCATTAGTTTTCGAGAAATCGTGTCCACCGACTTCAAAAATAGTGTTTTGAAAAAAATGCGATTTTCTGCGTCACTTCCAGCCGGTCTTTCCCAAAGCCTCTCTTCCTAGACTTTCGCTCCGATTGACTTGAAACTTTGGTAGAATATTCTAGACGTACTGTACTATTATACAATAAAATAATAAAAAAATTTGATTTTTTAAAAATTTTCAAACCCACGTAACCCCTTAATATTTATGCGTCCAAACAGCCCGAACAAAAAATCCTATTACCTAATTCGTATAAATTTAATTAACAATTGTTATTTCACATCCCATAGGGCGTACGGAGTGTGGGCTGCGAATTTTCTGTCGTGTCATAGGGTGAGCAATTCGTCATCGCTAAGCTTTTAATTTTTTTTCCGTCCTATCGCAATTTAATTGTTACATTTCTGATTGGGTAAAAATAAAATTTACAAGTATGACATTTGAGGGGGTAAATATTATTCACTATGAAGGTAGGTCAACTTCATTCGAATCGATTTTTCGCAACTGTCGTACGCGTGGACGTAACGAAGTAAATCGGGAAAATTGTTGGAAACCCACAAATTTGCAAGTCTTTTCGCACAGCTATTGCAACAGTTTACAATTCTTCGTGCACACACGAGTAACGGGCCAGTATTGCGTGTACTCTTCGTCATTTATCATGGCATACGCTGTCCCCTGCACTTTGTATACATTGGCCATGGTGGTTTTCGTGGTTACGACCAAACTTCCAATTCCATACATACAGCTTTTCAGTTGCCGAACATCCGAGCTATTTCACGTCGAACGAGCCTTGCTCCGAGCCGAAGAGCTTAAGCATCGAAATTTTCAATCGCCGTCGTTAAAAAGTGGAAATATTGATATAACGATGAAAACATCATGTCCTCATTGTCAATAAAATGAAACATTTATCGTCATGGAGTGGCTGAATTTGTTTTTTGAAAAGTGGTCACAAGTACGAAATATTTTTACCATCAAGAGTAACGCAGCTGTCAAACTTATATCTGACAGCTCGAAGAGTCGAATTATTATTGCCGTAAATTGTTTTTCCCAATGTTAATCTGCTTGTCGTAATTTTTTAAATAAATGCTTCAGCGTAATTTGCGTTCGCGGTAAATGTCTTAGTTTTCCAATGAATATTTGTAAAAATAAATGATTCATTATATCCGTGTTACAGAGAAAAACGAGGCTTTACGCGTGTTGTTCGTTTTGAGAGAATGTCCGGTTTACCTGGAATTCCCCATATATATATATATATCAATATTTAGACATATACGATACGAGAATATATATATATATATATATATATCAGGTATTCCACGCGCATCCGGTGGACTTTTTCCCTGACCCCCGCCAATTCCATCAATTATTTAAAACCTGATTCTATTGACTCTAAAAGACACCCTGATTTTTTTAATACATTTTTCGAAACGACCCATAGTAAAAAAAAAAATCTCCAAAAAAACGCCCCGATTTAAAAATCTGAAAAAAATAACAAAATGCGTGATTATATGTAAACATGTTCAAGCTATCACGCGCAGTGGAAGTATGATTTTTTCTGTACTTTCTGAGCAATTAGAGTTTTAAAAAATCGGAAAAATTCAAGAACCGCTTACTTCGGGCGGATACTTAAATATTTTGATACCCACAATTAATTTTTTTCACCATTTTTGAATAACCAAATCACAATCATGGACCTTGAACAGTTAGCAGTTAATTTTTTGGTTTCTTTTTAACGTTAATCGCTCAGAAAGCACAGAAAAAATCATACTTCCACTGCGGGTAATAGCTTGAAATAGATTACATATAATCACGCATTTTTGGGAATTTTTTCAGATTTTTAAATCAGGGCGTTTTTTACGGAGATGTTTTTTTACTAAGGGTTGTTTCGAACAATGTAAAAAAAATCAGGGTGTCTTTTAGAGCCAATGGATTAGGATTTTAAAAAAATTGAATGGCGGGGGTAAGGGGAAAAGTCCACCGGATTCACGTGGAATACCTCATATATATATATATATATATATATATATATATATATATACATGAGGGATTCTCCGTCAATTCACCCACTTTTTTCGACCATCTCAGATCTGCCCCATAATTGTTTGTATCAAAGTACTACTAAAAGGGATTCCACGTGAATTTTTTCAGATTTTTTAATTCAGCATTTTAGACAATGCCGTTTTTTTCCAAATTAATATATCTCAGAAACTCGAAGTAACTGAAAAAAAATGTCTGTACATAAAAGTTGTAGTTTTGTGCTAGCTTTCGAGCGGACGACTGAAATAGCTTTTACTTTCCGGTAACGCTGATTTTTTAACAAAAAAAGGGGAAATTATTTATTTATTAAAAAACGTCTTTTTTTTTTGGCTGAAAAAATTACAGTTTTCCAGTATGTCTGATGATATCGCAAAAAATCGCCAGAGTAGCACACATCGCGGTTCTAGGATAAAAAAAATGAAACCACACAAATTAATTGTTTCATACCGGAACCTCGCTCCGTGCCACTCTGGCGATTTTTTTGCGATATCGTCAGACATACTGGAAGACTCTGTAATTTTTTCAGCAAAAAAAACGGCTGTTTTTTAATAATAAAGTAATTTTCTCCTTTTTGGTAAAAAATCAGCGTTACCGGAACCTAAAAATTATTTCAGTCGTCCGCTCGAAAGCTAACACGAAACTACAACTTTTATGTGCAGACATTTTTTTTCAGTAACTTCAAGTTTCTGAGATATATTCATTTGGAAAAAAACGGCATTTTCTAAAATTTTGAATTAAAAAATCTGCAAAAATTCACATAGAATGCCTTTTAGTAGTACTTTGATATAACCAATTATGGCGCAGATCTGAGATGGTCGAAAAAAATGTGGATGAATTGATGGAGAATCCCTCATATATATATATATATATATATATATATATATATATATATATATATATATATATATATATATATATATATATATATATATATATATAAATATATATATAAGTTTCTGTATACGCAAATGGCGCAACTTCCAACCAGCATGCACGCAGCTGCGTACGACGGCGCGAGAGAGGATCAGAGTAAACAGGAAAATGGTCAAAGGAGAATAGGTAGTCTGTGCCGCGGCCTCGAATTTCGCAAATTTCCCACAAACTTTGCGCAATCATAGCCAAGTTAACGATAGCTTTACCCCTTTCCTCTCCGCCCCCCCCCTTAGGGGCGAATTCGCCTGTTTTTGGGCGCATCTGGTAAGTCAATCAGAATTCTGTGAACTGTACTGAATTGCCTGCGACCGAAAATATCAACATTCATCGTAATAAATGTCACACTTCAGAAAGTTGACGAACAATTGACAGGCTAAATTTGGCAAAAAGAAAGTAGAATTGTTAGGAATGGTCTATAGAAAAAGAAGACATTGAAAATGTACATACAAATTCCGAATTTCCGAAAGTGTGCTGTTAATTTTTCCACACACACACACACACACACACACACACACACACACACACACACACACACACACACACACACACACACACACACACACACACACACACACACACACACACACACACACACACACACACACACACACACACACACACACACACACACACACACACACACACACACACACACATATATATATATATATATAATTCCAAAATAACCGAAGTGTGCTGTTAATTTTCGTATAGACTGATTGGAATGATTCTTTCATTAATTTTCGATAGCTTATGAAAACTGGCGATAAGACGTGCTGGGGCATTGTTAGACGAGGCACAATCGCCGGTGTATGATACGATTATGATCTATGCGATAGAGCTCTGAACTTACCGATCCACGATCCCATTTCTCGATCTATGTGAAGCGTGCCGTTGTTCCTGGCTAGCTGTGGCAACAGAACAGCACTGTAGCCGATTGGCATACCACCCCCTGCCGCCAGGGTCAATACTGCACCGGCTACCATGCACTAGAATCGGGAAACAATAGCAACAGTGTTATTGTATCGAAGAGGAGAGCTTCAAAAGTGAATAAAAGGCTATTTTCATGAACTTTTTGACAGGTTTATATTATAGATATTGATATAAAAGTTGTTACACTTAATAAATACACTTTCGAAATACATTTTTTTAAAATGTTCAATGTATTCATATAACCGGAACAAACTTTAAACGCGTTTTTCTCGAAACAACGTTTTTCGACGGCTTGTTGATAAAATATTCGAAACTACTGAACTGATCCTTATGAAATATTAACCACATATTCTTTATAACGATAGCTATAGCGCGTATTAAGGTTTTTTTAAATGTTGATATTTACTATTTTTTGTTTGCCAAAAACGGTGAAAAAAATGTTTTGTTGTGGTTTTTTTCGAAACATGTCCGCCATTTTGTTATTTTGCACATATAAAAAATCGTATGATATGCGCTATAGCCATTAAGGGATTATACCAGTGTGACACTTAAAAAAATCGATTTTTTTTCCTTTTTCGACAATTAAACTTCCAAGAATATCCTGTAATACTTTCAAGGCCGTATCTCTATCATTTTATCTTGCAAAAATCGATAGTTAAATCTTTAAAGGCGTTTTTTCTCGAAATGAGATTTTTCAAATTTGCTGACATTGTAACTCAAAGAGCAATTATCCGATTGACTTGAAATTTGAAGTGAGTACTCTTGAATATATTTACTCTACAATGACGTAGGATATTTTTTATTGGATGAAAACTGACGATTTGGCATTGAAAAAAACGAACATTTTATAGGCAATAAAACAGACTTTATTTCATAACTACGCCATTTTGTTAGATTTTGATATTTTTCGAAAATCCTACGTCATTGTACAGGTAATACCTTCCAGTTTAACGACATTTTTTCCTTTTTCGGTTTCAGCTACTCAATCGGCCGGAATCATGTTAGCAGTGGAGGAACTTTTTTTTTGGCGCCTCCGAAGGCAGCGCACAAGTCGCTTGGATGTCAATATTTTTCTATGAAAAAATTATGTAATATAGATCAAATATAGCCAAATATATTTTTAATTTTCTGAAACATTTAATTGAGTGCTTTTCTTCCAAAAAATTTCCGAAAATCACACAATTTTTCAGCGTTCACACTGGTATAGCCCCTTAACATACTAAATCTAAAACCGTTTGATTTTTTTGTTTCGGATGATCCATCTCCGAGATTTTATCAACAGCGCAGACCTACAATTTTTAAGGATATTTTTTCAACTACCATTTCCGTCTATAAATCGTGACTTGAATAAATAACATTTTTTTTGTAATGTATTTCGAAGGTGTAACTACTAAGTGTAACAACTTTTATATCAATATCTATAATATATACCTCTGAAATCATGAAAATAGCCTTTTTTAGCGTCTAAAGTGAGAAGACCCCAAAAACTTGTATATAAAAAGAAAAATTGAGAAAAGTCTTAAAACGTAAGGTGATCACGAAGCTCGTTACTTTACAGTGACCAGGGGGATGAAAGTCTGAAAGTCTGAAAATAAAGGAAAAAAGAACAATGGACCTAATGCTGATGAAGCCCGTTACGAGTGTACAAGAGTTTGGAGAGTTTTCATATCGTCAAGAAAAATAGCATAACCTGGACAGTTTAAAGGTAACGTGGGTGATTCCCTTCTTAGGAGTTAATATATTCTTCTCTCGGTGTACAAAAGTTTCGGTTGAAGCACTTTAGCCCGTGGATAAATGACCTCTCCCTTGGGACCCTCATTTTGTATCTCTTGATATTCACGTCCATTATGAATATCACATACATCATGCTGGTTATCGAGTTTTTGTTTTTTTTTTGGCTACCCGGGAGGCAAATACGAAAAATATGCAAGTACAAAAAAAAATGGACATGTCGGAGCTATAACAACGGAAACGGGAGAGACAGGGTTGGGGTAATGGTGTGGCTGGCTATTTCAAGTACCGGAGGGATAACATAATAACAAAGGCGTCGTTCAAAAAAAGGTTCTAAGAGGATCTTTCTATGGCCGGGGTGAGGGGTAAGCAAAATACGAGAGTCACCCCACTCGGACTCGTTTTTTATCACGTGACATAAAATTGCGCGGTTTTATTTTGAAATTATCTACTGAGGAAATTGCCGTGGGAAGACATAAACTTTTACATGTACGTTTTGATAAAAAAAAATCAAACGATTGACATTATAGAGGATCTGTGTCACGTTCATAAATATTCCGAAAGGGTTGTACTTTAACTGAGCGTTTTTGCGAATAATTGAAATTTCAATATGTAGGCAATGACGAATCGTGATAGAATAATCAATGATAATTTAAACAAGCTTTTATTTAATGTACTAAAAGGTAGAAAATAATTTTTTTTATAATAAATAAAAGTTTGCGGCGCTCAACTTTTTAAATGTTTAATAAATTTCATCGATTCAATTTCATTAACCGTATTTAATTTAGCACAATAGTAATTAGAGAGATTCTTATAACACGTTTATACACAGTTTCAGGATTTTTATTTAAAAAATCTAAGGTTTAGAATAAATTAAATACAGTTGATATCTTAACGGATTTGTTTAAATTAAAGATTATATGTATAAATTTTGAGCGCCCCAAGATTTTATTTATAGTCACATATAGCTGACTTGGTGATAAAAAAAATATTTTCTACTTTTTAGTACATTAAATAAAAGCTTGTTTAAAAAAATATTTGTTTACATATAAATTATTTTTTACTTTTTAGTCTTTAATTGATTTGACTACAGCTCTGAATGTTTTGCAGAGGGATTAATCCTTCCAAACGAACCGGTGTTATTATTGATTGATTGTCAGGAGAAATCCTGGATAGCTGTGATAGGTGGCATCTATCATAGATGTTGCTTTACCACCTATTGGACCTTACCTTTCAACTTATTTTACCTATTGGACCCTTTTAACGATTGTGCGATCCGAGAGCACTTACAAGGAACATCCCTCAGGTGACACCGAAAAGTAAGCGATACGTATTTTTTTTTATCGGCGGAAAAATGGTTTTAAGGGATGACACCACTCCTCGAAAAAAGGCATCTCTAGGGGTAATATAGCAGTTTCACACACAAGGAGTCCACCGATTTGAATAAAACAAAAACGAAAATTCTTCTAATCCGAAGCAGTGAAAAATCCACTATAGTGACATTGCAAAAAAAAGTAAGGGGTGAACCATCCCTAGAGATGCCTTTTTTCGAGGGGTGGTTTCACCTCCTTAAAACCGTTTTTCCGCCGATAAAAAAAATACGTATCGCTGACTTTTCGGTGCTTTATAACATATCCAAATTTCAACAAAATCGAATGGTGTTACTTGAGGGATGTTCATTGTTAGCGCCAATTCATATTTTCCATCCACTTTCCATGTAGTTTAGCTGTTCATTGTTTCTCATTTTGTTCATTTCTGCTAACGCTTCATTATTGCAAGGTCTCTACCCTGTTAGCTTCTCGCAGACCAATTTTTCTTTTGTTTTGAGGAAGTAGGTGAAATATCGATTTTCCGTTTTGCATCATACCGACAGTCAAGTCGTCTCACACCAAGTTAAATAAAAGCTTGTAACTTGTAAAAATATTCTCACCTGAGCAAGTACACCCTTGAAGTTGGATGAGTACTGCGCCGAGACGACTGAGTGATTTCTCGCCGTAATTGCATCTTTCGTCCCGACGTTATTTTCGTAGCTGTCAATATTGTTGCATTTATTATCATTATTGTTGTTTTCCTTGATGTAAGCCAATGCAGCCTTCATTTGCTCAGCTTTAACGATATTTGTCGAATATCCAAGCATAGCATCGGTCTCTTCGCTGCAAGTGAGGCAAAAATGTCTTTCAATGTCCTCCATAAATTGAACAATAACTTAATCGCGAGAAATTAAACAAGCTACTCACCACGATCCCGGTGCCATTGATCTTGATTTATTCGCGCTCTCGTCGTGCAATCAATTTCAGTCAATAATTGATTCTTTATGAGAATCTCGTAACCCGAAACTATACGAATTTTTCGAATATCCACCGGTGTCACTATAAATATTTTTAAAAAATTTCATCCAACCAATCGATTGGTCGTTACTGGATCCCTGATTTTTTTTACCAACGCTCATGCACGAAAAAGAAGGTTTTGCGTATAGTTCGAGAATCTCGCATCTGACACTTTATTTGATTTTTACAAATTCTCAGTCGAACCAAAATGTGAGTTTGGTTCACGAAGAAATCGGCCAAGGCAGTCGAGAAAAGATTTTCCCCGCAAAGAAACGAAATGGTACGAATCCTTAACTCAAAATTGGTAGAGTCTCATGATCGTCCGGTGTACGAACTGAGAGAAACGTTTCCAATCTCGCGCTTTTATAAGCGACAACGGGTTTGTGATTGGGGCATGTAGATGCAGGGCCTGGCAGAAAGTGGCGTGCGTTGTCAATGTAACCGTGTACAATAATCGTATATACGTATATATTTACTGGTGTAATCTGCCACACTGTAACTCGACGTCCGCGATTAAATTATATTCGCGAGTGGTGCGAGTGCGTGCACGCACAGAAAATCGGCCTTCACCCTTTATGCTGGGAGCAGCTCTCTAAGCTTGGACTGAACGCACTGTAAATCGGAGACCCTGAAATCGGATGACGAGAGAGTCCTTACGCACATGTACGCGCGTCGTGTACTATGCCGAACACGATCTTCCTTTTCTTCTTCCCACGGAGCATGCATATTTATGTTTTTTGCTTGTGTGCACTTTCCGAACTATGCAGACAGAAATACGGTCTCGGCGCGGGTATCCGTTTTGCACAATCAGTTGAAGAACTTGTACACATCGATGTTTGTATTCAATTGTTCGACGGAGTGTCAACGTACAGCACTGCTGTGGCATGGATTTCATCATGAATGGAATGGACATTCCATTGATGGAATTCGGCATGATGACTGCTGCGATGTTAGGGTAGCTATGGGTTCCCATGTGTCAGCTAATGTAGCAGCAGCCGATCATAACTGGAATGCACATTCCATCGATGGAATGCAGCATGATGACTCCTGTCATTTGATGGCAACTTATTGTTCGTATGAGTCTGCTAATGGGGCAGCAACCTGTCACGAATTGTATCCAGCATTGAATCGACTGCCATGTTATGGCAGCTATGGGTTTCTATGTGGCATTTAATGATGTGATAGCAGCCTATCATGAATGAAATGGACATTCCATTGATGGAATACAGCGTGATGACTGCTGCCACGTGATGGCAGCTATGGGTCCCTATGTATCAGGTTATGTTGTGGCAGCGACCTATCATGAATGGAATGTACATTCCATAGGTGGATGATGACTGTTGCCATGTTCTGGCAGCTATGGATGCAGTACATTCCATAGCTGGCAGCTATGGCAGTACATTCCATAGGTGCATGACGACTGTTGCCAAGTTCTGGCAGCTATGGATTCCTACGTATCAGCCAATGGACCCGGGGGCGGGTACTGCTTCGGGACGTTTCACCTCATTCCGAGCGATTAGATGGGAATTGGATGGAAACAGTGTATAAGGCGAAGGGAAAGGTCCATGAACGGGAAAGAATTTTCTCAAGGATGTAATATAAGATGATATCGCGAAATAAAAGTGTAGACTCAATCAATATAATTGCGGAAGGACCGACGATATTCCTATGATTTTTTAGATTAGTAAAACAAAGGGCACAATATAGGGATCCGAAAATATTAGATACGTGAGTTCCCTATTTTTACCACAACCCTCGACAGTTCCAATCCGTATCATCATCG
The DNA here is from genome assembly GCA_964007375.1 of Ophion obscuratus. Classification (NCBI taxonomy): domain Eukaryota; kingdom Metazoa; phylum Arthropoda; class Insecta; order Hymenoptera; family Ichneumonidae; genus Ophion; species Ophion obscuratus. Next base: position 14,623,608 of record OZ023321.1, on the reverse strand, counting down.
TAATTCACATGGACTACCAGATGTGAATTTGCAGTTTCGCTTTAATTTGGGATCCGTGGCAAGGTAATTGAAATGTTAGGTTACTCCGTGGTTTTGGTATTCTCAATATTCATCGGGGTTTTTTTTTCCCGAAACGAGTACTTGGGGCAGCTGTACTTAAACAAGACCAGTTCGCGAAAATTGCGATGGGAATAAGAAAGACTTCAGGTTAAGCGTATACCACATTATGGAGATTGCTTCGTTCGATACGCAAAGCTTTCCAGGGTTTGACGAAGACAATTCACCCTCGCCCTAACCAACTACACATTAATTACCTCATTCGAGCTAGATCCTTTTGTATCCCTATATACTCGAGTGCCGCGAAATGGAAACGGAGAAAAAATAAATGAACTACGTTATTCCATCTCGATCGTGGAAGAGAAATTAAAGAAATTTCGCGGGACAGCAATAAGCTCAAGGCTTTCGTGAAATTGATATAATTGAAAAAAAAAACCTCCTTCATCCAAACCAGACAAAACATTTAACAAATATAGTTAGCGAATTCTTAAAAGAAAAATCTTCATCTTAGAAAATTGGCAAATGATGATAATTTGCACGAATGAGCTTAATGACAGTGAATTTTTCGAATTAGGATATTTCATAAAAGAAGCTTTATTGAAGGAGATATCTCCAAAGAAAGTAAAGAAAGCTGAATGACAAAAACGCAGGATTAGACTCCCATCCATTGTTACTGCAGGGTCTTATGCTATACAATAGTACGCGTGTACAGTAGGATCAATTTAAAATGAAGCATCTGCTATAGACAATCATAAGGCAAGGTGGTGTCGGATACGTCTGATGGGGTCTGTCAAGTTTGTCATACGTCGCACATCTAGTCTCGTCCCTTGATTGGGCACGGATAACCTTGACCCGTTATCTCTTCGTGAATCACAGACAAGGCCGATACTTCAACTTGACCGATTGTGTGCCATTGTTAACGACTCCTGTACGTCCATTTTTATACGCGTATATTTTTATTATCGATCGACATTACATAAAATTTGACATCATTGCTTTTCCTCGCATGCCTCATCACTCATATTACCTCGCTATGTCAATATTTTCCATTTTCTGTGATAGGTTCCTGATGGACGATAAATGTTTTATTCATAAGGCAAGTAGCTCGCATTTTGCATGCTCTGATATCGCGGTTTAATACGTAACATGCGCCCTTATGCAGATACGAATTTTTGTTGGGGATCACTTAAACTCGGTTTCGCTCGGGAAGATTGTCGGATCTTTCGCCTTCCTCTCAACTATCTTAATTCATATGTCATATGGGATAACTGGTCCAAGGCCGGAGTCGTGCATCACACCGAGTGAAGGGGCTCATTGTATCAATTTCTTTCGCCACCATGTGTTATGATTCCGCATTGCAAACACGTGTTCCATTCGGCATAACTTTCCAACGCAATCATTGTGTAAAAATATATTCAAAATTTATCCACTTTCGCTGTCAAGTGTCAATCGTATTCTGCCATAATGCTCACACGTGTGGAATATCCTCTTTGTCTATTTTAAATAATCTATAATCGCAGGATTCCATGATGAATTTTTCGACTTCTTCACATCGGCAAAAGTGATGTCATCATCTCGTAGTAACAAGTCGAGGAAATTGTAATTGCCAATCCTATGGAATCACACCCAAATTACGCCATTGAATTTGCAATCGGAATCCAAACAGACCCAACCAAACATTTTCACATTAGCAAACTTCCTGACATCATCCCTTACTAATTAGCAAACAATATGGCATCGTCATCTAATTAACAATTACACTGGCACCTTCCACTTTTGATGCGATCACTAATGAAGGCTTGAGTAAATATTTTCCGACTACAATAAATATTCAACGGTGTTCAACAAATATTTATATCATTTTTGTTCATCGTCATCCTTCAGGCTCAATGTGAACAAATCCACAAATAAATACTCGAAGATTTTCAATGAATATTTCTATCATTTTTTTTAGGGGAATTTTCGTACTCGTAGTCGGTTTCATTATTTTCTTCGTGGTGAGAGCAGTGAAATAGGACCACTGGCCAGAGGCTGTCGTCTCGTGGAATACGAACATGAACAAACTTGGTTGTACGAGGTGACAAGAATGTTCAGCCAACTTATCCATTAGTTGCGGCGATCTACTGGCACTTCATCGGCATGCACTGACGCGACGAGATGTTGAAAATTTGCTAGTCGAATAAAAGGAAAGTAATTCATACTTTTGTCAACAAAATGAACATCCAATTATTTTCCATTGCTGAATTCTCGGCCATCTCCAGTCTCATGTTATCTCTTCAAATGTAAACTGGGATTATTTTAACGTGAGCGAAAAAAAACGAATTAAATAAAACATAAAGCAGCGCACGATGTTGGACTTCACGACGTCGGGCTCATTCGACACTGTTCCTTTCCCGTGCTCGGATTACATGGACGTGGTGCATTGACAAGACGACTTAGTCTGGTATTCCCTTTGTCTCTTGTAATATAATTCGGTATGGCAGATTGCCAATGATTAGAGACCTCCGATATATATATATATATTATGTATTCACTCAGCAACAAGCAGCGAAATGACCATCAGATCATGTGCATATATTTCCCTATAGAGAATTCAATATTTTACCAATAATCGAATTCACTATGATTTCGAATTCAAAATGATTTTCGATATGTCATCTAATTAACAATGACGTCTGCATGTAATAATAACACGAGCATATTATGACTGGTGTCTTCAAAAATAATTAGTTTTGCGTGAACAAACGAAGAGGCGAAGTCATTCCGATTGCTGCCTCCGGCTAGGGGATGCAAATTTCCAGTTATGCTCCGAGCAACGTTCTTTGAGCTTCTATATTCCCATTTCCGGGAATCCGACGCTAGAATAAAGGACACCTGGCTAATTATATGCTTTCTCACACACACGGACTCGCGCGCTCCGCGGAATTATTCATCACGACTGCACGAAGTGTGAAAGCTCGTTTTTCTACCGCATTGTGTTTCTTTTTAAATGAACGTGCAGAGTAGAAAAATTCCGGATTCTCCACAAAAAAAAAGAATGCACTGCCAATTTCACGTTTTATAAAAGCGCTTACTGGGTACATTGCATTTAATTTTCTTTTCATTTTTTGAATAGTAGTGGTGGTAGAACTCTGCAATTGTTTTTGAGAACCACGAGTTTTTACATAGTAGTAGGAATTTTAAAGGGGTGGGTTTCGGATGTACCCGTCTCGTATTGTGCGAATAAATGAATATCCAATATATCGATAAATGGATAATAATTATTGATGTGCTGAGCAACTATAATGTAGCTTATAGGTATAGTGCTATATAAATTAATAAAAGTTCGTTGTAAAAATAAATTTGTAATTGTAGAAATTCCGTTTTTGTAAATTTCTAAGTAAAGTAAGTGAATTGTGTAAGTAATTTTTTATCGTAGTTTTAACCAAATGAAATTGTAATCGTTGAAATGTTTTTTTTTTCGCAAGTTCGTAAGTAAGTTAAGGAACGTAAGTTTTTTAAGTAAAATTCATTTCGTAGCTGTAAATAAATAAAATGGTGATTGTAAAAATAAATATGTAGATATGTAAATAATATCTTGGAACATTTGTGTACGTCGTCGAGACCGATATACTGTGGGAGCGGAAATATAAAAGAACTATTCTCAGTTCTACATCTTCCTGGATATCGAGCCGAAGATGTAATGTATATATATATGTATATATATATAAAACTAGTTTCAATCCTTTCACGCTACGTCGTCGGTTTCTAGGGAACAATCATCGGAAAACATCTACGGAACACTCCGTGAGAGAGGTAATGGCCAAGGAAATATATAAAGAAACGTTTAAGATGGGAAACGGGATACTCTTGTAAGTTTCTCGCTCGTTCCCTCGCTCCTTCCAAGCAGTATCGTAGCAACGAAGGACCACAGAAGCATCCGTCCAGCATTGATGCAAACACTTCAGTGGTTCAGATAGTTTTATGCAGCAAGATAAATTCCATAAGAAGTAGTTCGAATTTTTAACCTCATTAATTATTCCAATTTTTTTATTCATGCTGGAAAGAAAATATGGGTTTCTTCGAGCTTCTTTTGTGAGATAGTTATTATTCCTTGTGAGTAACGCCGGTTTAAGATTCGATATCGTCCATCCAGGTTCGTCTGACCACGGATTGTTTTACTTTAGGTCATAATCCTCATCTTGGGTATTATTATCTCATCTTGGGCATCGTTATCTCATCTTAGCATCGTAATTTTATCTTGGGCATCGTTATCTCATCTTGGGCATCTTTATCTCGTCTTGGCATCGTCATTTTATCTTGGGCATCGTTATCTCATCTCGGGCATCGTTATCTCATTGTGGGCATCGTTATCTCATCTTGGCATTGTCATCTCATCTTTGGGCATCGTTATCTCATCTTGAGCATCATTATCTCATCTTGGGTATTATTATCTCATCTTGGGCATCATTATCTCATCTTGGGCATCATTATCCCACCTTGGGCATCATTATCTCATCTTGGGCATGGTTATCTGATCTCGGGCATCATTATCTGATCTTGGGCATCATTATCTCATCTTGCCCATCGTTATCTCGTCTTGGGCATCGTTATCTCATCTTGGGCAACGTTATCTCATCTTGGGCATCATTATCTCATTTTGGGCATGGTTATCTGATCTTGGGCATCAGTATCTCATCTTGGGAAATCATTATTTCATCTCGGGCATCATTATCTCATCTTGTGTATCATTATCTCATCTTGGGCATGGTTATCTGATCTTGGGCATCATTATCGCATCTGGGGCCACATTACCGTATCTTGGGCATCATTATCTCATCTTGGGCAGAATAACCTCATCTTGGGCATGATTATCTTATCTTGGACATCATCATCTTATCTTGAATTGAAGAGAGAGCAAGAGAGAGGCAGCCAGACAGAGACAGTAGGAAAATATGTACATAGGAAGATTCTATAAAGCAAATAAGGTAAGGAAGAAACCACCATCGAAGTCTTTTTATCATATCCTTTTTCCATTCGCTCATACCACGCGGTTCTTTTTATTTAAAGGGCCTTTTTTCATAGCCAGTAATAAAGTTGCACTGTGAAACGCGAGATATTTTTAGGAAACATGTTGGTGGAGAGCAAGGACACCGGAGGAAGACCATAATCGATCGATTCCTCAGGAAAATACATACATACATACATACATACATACATACATACATACAAACATACATATATATATATATATATATATATATATATATATATATATATATATATATATATATATACACGTACACACACACGTAGAGCATATAAAATGTGTGTGTATGATGGGTTTATAAATGTGTATGCCGTCTGGAAAGTATGTTAGACCGCGGTACTGCTGCTACTGGCAAAGGACTGTAACGTGAATTATTTAGCAGTATCGATGGATATAGGCTCGTGAGGAAGTAGATGTCACGTGCTTTACGAAATTCTAGACCTATTCGCGATCCGCCCTATATTGGAAACGTTTTTCATCATTTTATGCCCACGTCGAATAATTCGCTCAATACTTGCGTTATAAGTTTTTTTTTTTGAGGCCTCCTGACGATTCTATTTTTTTGGGACACTAAGAATTTTTTTACCGTCTTATGGAGATTGAAATTTTGGAGATGAAGACAGGATTTTTTCACGGCCTCATGACGAATAACATTTTTGGTACAAAGTAATTTATTCGTTAGGCATTTTTCGCGCTGAGGAAACTGACAGTGCATGTCAGAGAGTGTGTTTTTTTTACTCTGATGCGAGTCACGCACGTGTCTAGCATGATGAGTAGCGCGGCAAGATCTGTACAATTTATTACAAATCTCCAGTGGAGACTTCCTCGGATTTTCGAGTAAAAAAAATATGTGATAGTCTTCGAAAAAAAAAAATGGAATTACTCATGAATGTTGAACGGCTCATTTGGCAAAGTGTTCTCTACATTTATTATTACGATTGGATGAAAATGGTTTGTGAACACGCTGACTTACATAATACTTATCAATTTATAATAATTTTCGTGTGGCTGGAAGTCTACAAAACGTGTGCGGGTTTGCCCGAGCTTTTCGCTCGATGGTCTATTCTTGTTGGCTCTTTGTCGTCCCTTATAGCCGAGCTGTATGTCAATCATCATTTACGACTTGTGCAAATGATTTGAATCGAAAATTTTCGAGGCCATTGCACAACGCCGGAAGAAAAAAAAATGGAACGACCGTTACGCAAACAGCGGCCACTAATCGGCCAAAGGCGAATCACATTCTGTCTCCGTAATACAAGACTGATGGGAAATAGTAGGAGCATACTTGGACGGAAAATGGATATATGTCCGTTCCCCGTTGATGCGAATTATTGTTCCAAACAAATATTTAACACAATGGGACGTTTTAACTTGAGGCAAGGTAGATCGGAAAATAGATTCACGACGATATTGTCTTGTGACTGACAAGAGCGAGGGTCCGCGTGTACAGGGTGACTCAGAACTTGTCGCACGTGCGAATTATCCGGCAATTTGCATTGTCCGGTAATATCGGGGCAAAATACCTCAGAGTGGAGTTTCCAAATGCTTTGCAGTTTTCCATCAGACTTTTGTTTCATTCTTACTTAATTTCCTTGTTTTCCTTAATCCCTTAATTTTTTTAACTCTTTAATTTCTTTGATATCTTAATCCCTTATTTTTCTTAATTATTATAATTATTTGATACCTTAAGGCCTTCGGCCACTCTAGAGGTCAAAAAGGACATATTTTGTAACTTTTTTTTGAGCGAAACCACCGAAATCGAAATTACAAAATAGGGATTTTATCATACACATAATTGACTGTACAAAATTATTTTTTCACAGCGATACATGTCAACATGGCGACGGTGCAGATTTTTTCCGATGACGCCTTTTTTTATGGAAGGTCAACGGTCGGACCAACAGCTCCTCGCACTTTTGAGTTATGATGAGACATTACAGTTTTTTCGATTATACATAAGAATAGCTATAGAAGTACGCAGGATTTTTTTTATATATTTGTCAAAATGGCGCATTTCTAAAAGTATAAAATGCCATGAGAAAATCGTCAGAAAATTGTTTATAAAAAAGGACCTATGCAATATAATTTTTAAAAAATCCTACGTGCTACCTTAGGAAATGTAATTCTTAATATACATTTAAAATTTCAAGTGAATCGGTTGAAATTTGTTTGAGTTATGAGTCCGGCTGAGTTAAAAAATGTAGTTTTGAGATTAGCGCGTTCGAAGTTAGTAGAAAGTCACGACATGAATAATCTTTCAATACCTTTAATCTGCGATGCCTGCAGATGAATTCGAAAATCGAGTACTTAGAGATTTTTCACACCCATAATCTTTTGGAATATAATTTTATAGGTATTAAGGTACCTTTTTAACAAAAAAAAAATAGATTTTTGGAAAATCCTAGAGTGGCCTACGGCCTTAAGGGGCTATACCAGTGTGACACTTAAAAAAATCGATTTTTTCGCCTTTTTCGACGGTTTATACTTTCAAGAATATCCTGTAAACATTTCAAGGCCGTATCTCTATCGTTTTATCTTGCAAAAATCGATAGTTGAATCTTTAAAAACGTTTTTCTCGAAATGAGATTTTTCAAATTTGCTGACATTGTAACTCAAAGAGCAATTATCCGATTAACTTGAAATTTGAACTGAGTACTCTTGAATATATTTACTCTACAACGACGTAGAATATTTTCGATTGGATGAAAATTGACCATTTGGCATTGAAAAAAACGACCATCTTACAGGCAAGACAACAGTCTTTTTTTCATAACTACGCTATTTTGTTAGATTTTGATATTTTTCGAAAACCCTACGTCATCGTACACGAAATACCTTCCAGTTTAAGGACATTTTTTTCCTTTTTCGGTTTCAGCCACTCAATCGGCCGGAATCATGTCAGCAGTGGAGGAACTTTTTTTTTGGCGCCTTCGAAGGCAGCGCATAAGTCGCATGGATCTCAATATTTTTCTATGAAAAAATTATGTAATATAGGTTAAGTATAGCCAAATATATTCTCAATTTTCTGAAACATTTAATTGAGTACTTTTCTTCCGAAAAATTCCCGAAAGTCACCAAAATTTTCAGCGCTCACACTGGTATAGCCCCTTAGGGCGTTTCGGGACAAATTACAAAATTTTACCATTTACTTCAGATTTATAGAGTAAATTCTTTGTTATATGCAGAATGCAGTTTTCAAATTTTAAATCGACGTCTACGCCGTTTCTATAATATTTACAATAAAAAAAAAACATTTTTAAACATAGGGAGATGCTTATGATCAGATAACATAAGGAGTACATTGTGACACTGATGACAAAATTGTCATAATGCACTGAGTGATTTGACGGTTTTGCATAACATTCTAAACATCTTTTCACACTGTTTCATGCATAAAACTCCCATTCACCGATAAGCGTAAGCATCTCCCTACGTTAAAAAGTGTTTTTTTTTCAATTGCAAATTTGATAGAAACGGTGTAGACGATCGTTTAAAAATTTGGAGGGTACTTTCAGTAAATGAAAAGGAGTTTTCTGTATAAATTTGAATCAAATGGTAATATATTTTCCATTCTACCGAAATTCCTTAATTTCCTTAACTCCTTAATTTCTTAATTTCCTTAATTCATTAATTCCCCAATTCCCTTCATTTAAGTAATTCCTTGACTTCCTTATTTTCCTTAATTTCTTACTTTCCTTATTTTCCTAAATTTCCTACATTCCTTAATTAACTTAATTTCCTCAATTTCCTTAATACCTTAATTCCCTCAATTTCCTTATTTGCGTAACTTCCTTAATTCGTTAATTTCCTCATTTTCTTTTCAGCACCCAGAAAAAGTCGTATCGGCCATGTCAATGGCAGAAATTTTCGAAAACAAGTGTTTTTTTTTCATTAGAAGCTTTAGGAACCCGTTGATGCGACAAGCATTGTGACGTGTCGAGATTCAGCCAAGTTGAATCGATTATGAACATCGCCATCGTGTTAACATTGTACGAGGCTTTCGCTTAGGATTTTTGCACGTTAGGCAGCTCCGTACGAATTTATTTTCGCGCAAGCTGCCACACATGGGGACGAACGGTCGGCGAAAATGTGTCGTCTGTTATGAATAACTTTGTACAAGCTCGGCCGCGAGTAAATAATGCGATTAACGACTTGGAAATGAGTTAGACGGAGCATCGGAGCAACGAAAGATAATTGAATCAGGATCTAAGCGTCTTAGGATTGACGGGAATGCGAGGGTTACTTTAGGGTTGAAGACCACAATTTGCTATACCTCTCCTGTTTCTGTCGAACCCCTCCTCGGCGTTTCGTGTCGTTGTTTCTTGGAGACGTTTGGAATAGAATGATCCCATAATTGTTGAAATCGTCAGATTAAAACGACAGGTGAATTTCGGAAAAATTTGGTACCTCGAAATAAAAACTTTTGGACAGGTGCAAGGAAATTTGTTATCTCGTCTTTTAAGGGGCTATACCAGTGTGAACGCTGAAAATTTGGGTGATTTTCGGGATTTTTTCGGAAGGAAGGTACTCAATTAAATGTTTTGGAAAATTAAGAATATATTTGGCTATATTTTACCTATATTATATAATTTTTTCATAGAAAAATATTGAGATCCAAGCGACTTATGCGCTGCCTTCGAAGGCGCCAAAAAAAAAGTTCCTCCACTGCTGACATGATTCCGGACGAATGAGTAGCTGAAACCGAAAAAGGAATAAATTTCGTTAAACTGGAAGGCATTTCCTGTACAATCACGTAGCATTTTCGAAAAGTATCAAAATCCAACAAAATGGCGTAGTTATGAAAAAAGCCTGTTTTCTTGCCTATAAAATGACCTTTTTTTAATGGCAAATCGTCAATTATCATCCGATCAAAAATATCCTACGTCATTGGAGAGTAAATATATTCAAGAGTACTTAGTTGAAATTTCAAGTCAATCGGATTGCTCTTTGAGTTACAATGTCAGAAAATTTGAAAAATCTTATTTCGAGAAAAACGCGTTTAAAGATTTAACTATCGATTTTTGCAAGATAAAATGATTAGAAATACGGCCTTGACATTTTACAGGATATTTTTGAAAGTATAAACTGCCGAAAAAGGCAAAAAAATCGATTTTTTGAAAGTGTCACACTGGTATAGCCCCTTAAATTCGTATTAAAAATGTTCTCTATTTTCTTATACACTTATTTTAGTGTAATTTATTTTAGTTTTCATATTTTATATTATTTTTTTACTTCATTTTACATTCTTTTTATATTTCATTAATTCCTGAACTGGATCGTATACCCTTGCGGGTCTTTACGTATAAGCCTTCCCAATTGAATCCTTTTTTATCAGGCCCTGCCCGGACTTCGCTAATCAAACCTAACTTGTGTTGCGCTAAGCTACACCCTACCGCATTTGCCGAAGGTACGGGGAAACTGTGGAAAACCCGTACCGGTATAGACGGCCCTATATTCTTCTTATTGTCTGGCGCACAGACTTTTTTACTCAAGTATATATACTTGAGTAATCAAGTCACCAAGGTCTCAGAAATACCGGTCTTCCGTTAACTGGTTGATGGCCACAACCGTGTACACCGTGAAGACTCTTTTTTTCAAAGACATTTTCAACTGTTGAAAAAATTTAAAAAAAAATAAAGATACACGTTTAAAAATTAATTTTCTGTTCTTCATGAGTGCTTTGATTTGACATTAAAACATCAGACTGATTAGCGTATTTCAACCATAGAAAAAAACCGCGAAAATGAGCTCTTTTTCGACCCATTACACTGTGATGATCCCTTTTTCGAAAAATCGATTTTTTATTTATTTTATTTTCGTAAAGTACAAACACAGAAAATTTCTTGTGAATCCGGCGAATATTCTCGAAGTTACACGCACATTTGTAATGACGTGTCAGAGCGTTCGAAAGTGCTTTTGAAACTTTAAAAGCGTTTTTTCTCAAAACTGTGTTTTTAAAGTCGGAGAGCAAGATTTCTCGGAAACGGCTGAACCGATCAGTCTCAAATCTTAACACAATCTTTTCAAATATATTTTTAGTAATTAATCGACGGTTTTTTCTCACCGATAAATATTTTCCATTTGATAAACAATTTAAGGCCTGAATTTATGTCAAAAATCGATTTTTTTTAGAAGCCACCATTTTGTCAAAAACTATTATTTTGCTTTTTCCTTCGTTCAATTACAAGATAATTAATTATATTAACAAAATATTTTTGGTTTTTTTCATTTTAGATGACCCAGTCCAGAGATATCGTGCTCACCGCAAGACGCCTGTTTGTAGAGGTGCTCCCGGAGATCAGCAGCTTTTAAAATAATTATTTTTACAAATAAAAGATGTTAAAATACAGTTGAAAGTCACCATAATACGTGTACAATTTTTTACGTTAATATACTAGGTGCGCAACTAAGTTCCCGGGTTTCACACATGGATGGCGCTAGCGACACATGTAGTCGGCATACAGGTCTGAAATTGGGTGTCTTTATAGCTTGGACATCTGTTAAAAATACCCAGTCGTAATATAAGCAAATATCGGAACACAACGACCTTTTTTCTAACCTCGAAAATGTCAAAGTTTGTGCCAAATAAACAGCATTTGCGGGAAGCATTGCTTTTCTACTTCAACTTAAAAAAAGCAGCAGCTGAAGCACCACGGTTACTTGAGAAGGCCTACGGCGAACATATACCATCAAAAACAACGTGTGAAGATTGGTTCAAGCGGTTCAGGAGTGGCGATTTTGAGACTGGGGACAAGGAGCGCTCGGGAAGACTGCAAATATTTGCGGACGCCGATCTGCAAGCGTTATTGGATGAAGATGACACTCAAACAAAAGATCAACTTGCCGAGGCATTAAATGTGACTCGGTATTTTGAAACGTTTGCACGCTATGGGAAAAATTCATAAGGAAGGACAGTGGGTGCCGCATGAGTTGACTGAGAGACAAAAGGAAAATCGAAGAGCCACTTCCGAAATTTTGCTTTTGCGGCAGCACAGAAAGACTTTCCCGCATCGAATTGTTACTGGCGATGAAAAATGGATATTTTCGAGAATCCCAAATGCAGAAAATCGTGGCTTTCACTTGGCGAAGCGTCAACATCGACGGCACGGCCAAATCGCTTTGGAAAAAAGACAATGCTCTGCGTTTGGTGGGACCAGAAAGGAATCGTGTACTATGAGCTGCTGAAACCGGGCGAAACTGTCAATGGGCATCGCTACCGACAACAATTGATCATTTTGAACCACGCATAGCTGGAAAAACGGCCAGAATGGGACACGAGACACGAACGTGTGATATTGCAGCACGACAACGCTCCGTGCCATCGCAGTTCCATCGTCCAGGACACCATAAAAACACTGAAATGGGATCTGCTACCGCACCCGCCGTATTCGCCAGACCTGGCCCCTTCAGACTATCACTTGTTCCGGTCGATGGCGCATGGCTTGGGTGGGCTACATTTGGCCAATTACGATGCAGTACAAACATTGGTTGGACGAACGGTTTCAGTCCAAAGACGCGTCTTTTTATCGTCGCGGTACTTATGTATTGCCAGAGAGATGGCACAAATGTGTAAATAGCGAGGGACAATACTTCGAATGAACTATTTTTTGTACTTGACTTAAAATTTTCGATTTTTTATTGGTCAAAAAAACTTGGAAATTCAGCACCTAGTATTTAAAGGTCTTCTCAAGAAAAATTCTTGAAAAATCGATCTTTTTGGGCCTCCTGACTGTATATAACCCCTTAACTCGGTGTATCGCCAGTGCCGAATCCCGACCGCCTGTCCACCAGTATCGGTGTTCATTATTTTTTTCTAATTTGTTTGTTTTTTTAAATATTTCTTTCAATTATATTCTTTATATTGTTTATTTTTTATATCTTACTTTCAAATTGCCTACTTCCTTTATAGGAAATTTTTTTATCACCAGAGGCCTATTAATAAAATATTTCTTACGACGTCCTATTCCTGCAAAAAGGGCGAAACATGCAGTCAAAATTCCGATCTACCGACGCGAACATTTATTAATGTTTACAAACGATTAAAAAATGATTAAAACATTTCGCAAATGGGGGTAGTCGTAGTCAAAGATATTTACGGATATTTCGAAAAGTGGTGACTCTTCACGACCATCCAGTAATTTGCGTTTTAATCTTGCTGAAAGTGGAATACTCGTTATTTCACATGTCACGGGGATGAGCACTGCTTTTTAATCCATCCGCGCAATGACAGTAACGAGGAATCTCTCTGGACCTATAACTTCGAACAGGCACCTGGAGAAAAAACTGCCTGCTGGCGACACGGCAAATCCCAAGCGTTCGGTCTTCAAATCCTCCGGTACACGTATACGTATATTGAGATCCTACATATCCATTGTCGAAAGCACTCTGAGCGCAGGGTGAGTTTCGAATGAACATCTGAGCTGTGTACGTGCATATGTACAGTACAGTTGAATGTCTGATATTAGAGTCGTTCGAAGTTCCCTACTGCATATACTAGTGTAAATACTGAATAAATTCGCTGTAGCACAAAATTAACGATATCCGACATAGCTAAAGCAGTTTCGTTGGGGCTTCAACAATCCATGATTACTTTATTCTGATTTTATTATTTTAATTACTGTTTCTGCTGCGATATGAGTGATGACTTTTGAAAAAGGAACATCTTAAAGAGAAAAATAAAAATGGAAGATATAACGAATGAACAATTGAGTTTATGGCACTTCAAAATGTAATCCTGCAGAATTTTCATTTTATTTTTCTAACGTTCATCAATATTTTGACCAATGTGAAACCTTTCACTCGCCATTTTTTACTTTTCCAATATTCATTCATTTCAATTTTTTTTTTAAGTCTTCAATGTTCATTCACTCGAATGTTTTTTGCTTTTCCAATGTTCATAAATACTTATACAATCGCGAAAAATTTCGCTTCAGAATGTTTACTTTAGGAATTTTCTAAATATTCAAACTAACGTGAAAACTTTCGATTGACAGTTTTTACGTTTTTCAATGTTCATAAATATTCAAATTAACGTGAAAACTTTCAATTCGCAGTTTTAATTTTTCCAATCTTCATTTATTTCAATGTTTTTTTGCTACTTTTCCAAGGTTTATAAATATTTAAATTAACGTGAAAACTTTCGATTGACAGTAAAGATGAATTTAGCTATAGCGCGATGATTCAAAACGATGTATACTAATTAATAGTACGACGTGAAAAAATCCTAAATTTCGTACGTAATACATAACAAAAAAAATCATTTCCAGCTTATGTTCAATCGTCATTTCCCGTCGTGCGAGATCGAATTTATCGAGCACCAGAGTCTCGACGTGAAGTCTTACGACGGAAGTAAAAAATGATGTATTAGAAAGATGTTGTTAATTTTGTCGAATTTAAAAATAAAAATTTTGTCGAGTTTAAAAATTAAAAATTTGTCGAATTTAAAAATTAAATTTTGGTCGAATTTCAAAATTCAAATTTTTGTCGAATTGACATTTTTTTTTAATTAAAAATTTGAATTTGGTCGAATTTGAATTTTTTAATCTTAACGAATTTAAAAAAATGACCAATAAGAGTACTACTCTTGTGTTCACTAGCTCTGCAGCTAGTGAACAGCAAGTTCGAAGCCTCAAAAACGTTCTATTTAATTGGCTAGCAACGAGACACCGCGCCTCTTGAACGAAGAAATACTTTTACACACAAAACCTCCGCTCTCGCCAGATCTATCCGCGAATGGTCGCCAAGTTCGTATGGAAACATCGCCGTCGAACAGACGGACGGTCGTTCTAATTGAATTTGCCGAGAGTTCAATTAATCTCGACTAACTGTTGATCCTCGCTGCCCCTTTGCTCTCGCCTTTATCGCTGGATTCACTCGCAGCTCTCCTGCATACTATATAGTCATACATAAATTCAGGAATAACGTAATACCAGTCCGTTTTGCTATTCCGGAATTGCTACTGGATTTTGCACCCGATTTTACTAAAAATTGATTTACGAACAAATATTTGAGTCAAGTAACTTTTTCCGTTGTTTTACGACCTACTACGGTTCTATTCTTTCAATTAATTTTCTTTTTATTGCTTCAATTCCTTTGTTCCTTCATTCCTTCATTCCTTGATTTAGACAATTCGATAAATACGTATTTGATCAAAATGCATTGTTAATTTGAACGTATATGATATATATTTTAATGAAAATGTCTTTATTTGCATTCAGTAAACGCGGATTAAATTCAAATATGTTATTATTTCGAAACAATAAAAAATTGATTTGAATTACTAGTACATTAATTTGCTACCAGCAAATTTACTATTTTTTCTCATTTACGATACATATTTATTGGTATTGTCAAAAAATCTCAGTGGTGAAGAATCTCAAAAAATATTTTGGATCAGCTCCATTTCGGTATATACGAGAGGATGTTCCTTTTGCGTGGGTATCACAAGATGTGCATTTCCCACGTTTTGCGGAATATACTTGGCCGACTACGAGCGACAATGCGCAAAATTTGTGGTGCGTCAATACATTTCGCTCGTTTTCGTCCTCGCGCAGATAAGAGTACCAACGGCTTGGGGGAGAAGCCTCGGGTCCTGCGCCACACGGCGGACACAGAGCGAACTACTACATCTATGGATTTGCTAGTTAATTCGCATAACAAAATATCTACATAGACCCAGTCAGTCTACACGACTAATCATTTGTTTCGAGTAAATAATAGCAAATACCTAAACCATTAAAAGCTTGTAAATTTTTCAATACTGAACGACGTCATACATATCTTGGATTAAACAAACAACTATATTTGAAATAAATCCCTGGGATGGTAAAATAAAAAAGAAACATTGATTTTATGAAAAAAAAATAGTTAATTCACATAGAAAAGGATCGAATAAATGCATTTAGTTGATTTCAATTCGAGTACTGGGGTTTGATACTTAAATTTCACATAAGTAGCCGTCCAACCATCAATCCGTGCATAATGTTTTACTCGTCTTTTGACGTTGACACATCGGTTGCCCTTCCATTCGCTGACGAATAATTCCACAAATTGGCCATCCAAGAATTTATCTCGTCGTTTTATGAATTAATAAATAATTGTTGGAACGAGCAATTAATCGCAGTGATGTGTGCGATAACGACGTTCAATTAGTCACTGGAGTGAAACTTTTCTGCCTATACGAGTACGCGTATACGTCAGGCGAGCTGTTCGTCGTCATTAACGAAACGGGGCGGCAGCCCTTGTCGTTAACGAGCGATTACCTACGAGTAGCGAATGGTGTCCTCGAACAGAGGAAATTCCGCACGAAGTAGGATGACATTTCGATGGAAAATTCATACGGACGCGTTAGGCAAGTTGTCAATAAAAGCGAACAATAATTCAAAAAAGATCGCGGATCTTTCAAATCTTATTGCCATCATTACCTTCTTCTAAAGAATTCCCATTGAGGCGTACCACCCCCTCATTCCAAACATTTCCATTTCGAATGTAAAGACCTTTCGCGACAATTCAAATTTAAGATTCACCATACTCAATGCCACAAACGTAATTTTTTCATGTTGCGTCCAATCTCTTTTGAAGTTTTTTTTTCCAACCTGAATATATTTACAGGGATCAAAAAATCGATTTCTTTTTTTTTAACGCTAGAACTATATATGTAGAATATTTTCCCAAAGTTTCAAAGTGAAATTCGAAAAACTTCAAACGTTACAGCCCGTCAACGCTGTACCTCACCGCTCGGATTCGGAGCGGGCGTGAACTTCAAACGCGTTTTTCTCAAAACTGCATTATCGAAATTGGCGTGCAGGATTACTCAAAAACTGTTAAGCCGATTGAGTTGAAACTTGGCAGAAATATTGATAATATTGGTACCTTCTACTTGACGAGAATCGTTTTTCAAAAATAGGAAAAAAAAAACTACTTTTTTAATCCACATTTTACAGAAATGTTGCGTAAAATGTTGATTTTTTTTTTGTAAATGCGTACCATTTTCTTAAATTTGCATTTTCTTCATTTTAATTACCGTCACGTAGAAACTATACATGTTCTAACTGAAAAAAAATGTTCGAACTTTTTTGCAAATCAAAGTCTATGGGAAGCTATACTGCACGCCGATTCGCAACTCCCGCGGCGACCTTGCTGTAACACTCTGCCACAGCTTCGCCATTTTGATGATGAATTAAGTGAAAAAATTGTTTTGTATACTTAAATATACTATTAAAGTATACCTAAAGTTTGATAACTGTAGAATAATTATGTCTTAATTTAAAAAATCCCTCAAAATTGCTTATTTTTTTCCTGTCTACATGTATATCCCGCCTTAACCTAAATCAACTCCAGGTCGCGTAGATTTTACTTGAGATTACCAATAGCTGACAACCGGAAGGGCCGAACTCTCGGTATTTTACACGTCACATTCTGCGGGTTTCAGACACATTTTGCAGCAGTAATCAATGTGCAGTCATCAGTTTAGACCTCGGTCGTGAAACCTTCATACGGGCCGTGATCACGATCATGCATAAGGATCTACACCATGACTGCATAAATCGAATATTCTCCAGATTTTGGGCATGTTCCAGTACAATACATATTCGGACTGGCGCATATGTATGGGTGCATTTTGAGTCTCTCTGGTCGCTGGAAATTGAGTACAGCACCCTTCAGGATAGAGACTTGGTCTGGGGGAATCTCCGTTGCTCTCTCTCTCTCTCTCTCTCTCTCTCTCTCTCTCTCTCTCTCTCTCTCTCTCTCTATATATATATATATATATATATATATATATATATATATATAGAGAGAGAGAGAGAGAAAACCCTAAAAGTTTTATTATACTCAATACTAGAGCAGTATTTTTGGAGATAAATCGGGTGTAAAATCAAAATGGGACACCCGGTATTATATATATATATCTGAGGGAATCTCCGTTGCTCTTCCTCTCTCTCTCCTCTCTCTCTCTCTCTCTCTCTCTCCTCTCTCTCTCTCTCTCTCTATATATATATATATATATATATATAATAATCCGGAGCAAATCCGGAGACGACTTTGCTCTTCCTCTCTCTCTCTCTCTCTCTCTCTCTCTCTCTCTCTCTCTCTCTCTCTCTCTATATATATATATATATATATATATATAATAATCCGGAGCAAATCCGGAGACGACTTTGCTCTTCCTCTCTCTCTCTCTCTCTCTCTCTCTCTCTCTCTCTCTCTCTCTCTCTCTCTCTCTCTCTCTCTCTCTCTCTCTCTCTCTCTATATATATATATATATATATATATATATATATATAGAGAGAGAGAGAGAGAGAGAGAGAGATATATATATATATATATATATATATATATATATATATATAGAGAGAGAGAGAGAGAGAGAGAGAGAGAGAGAGAGAGAGAGAGAGAGAGAGGAAGAGCAAAGTCGTCTCCGGATTTGCTCCGGATTATTATATCTCTCTCTCTCTCTCTCTCTCTCTCTCTCTCTCTCTCTCTATATATATATATATATATATATATATATATATATATATATATATATAGAGAGAGAGAGAGAGAGAGAGAGAGAGAGGAAGAGCAACGGAGATTCCCTCAGATATATATATATAATACCGGGTGTCCCATTTTGATTTTACACCCGATTTATCTCCAAAAATACTGCTCTAGTATTGAGTATAATAAAACTTTTAGGGTTCAAAGGGGGACGTGACAAAAAATCTTTTTTGGTCCACAATTCAAAATGGCAACGTTAAGATGTCCGACATGTTTTTTAAAATGGGATCATGTATTTTTTTTTTACTAAAACATTTATCAAGCCAAAACGAAACAATTTTGTAGGGAAAGTTTTTTTGACAAGGTTGATCATTTTTAGGTTAGAATACCATTTTTTACTATTTTAGCGCTATCCAGAATGTACCACGACGAGATCAAGTCTTAAACATCCCTAGTGTAAGCACGCACGTGTGTGTATGTGAGAGATAGTTTGTTTGGGTTCGTATGGTTTTTTTTTCGAAAACCCAAACAAAGTCACACGCACACTTACGCTTGAGTTTGTTTGATAACAGGAGTGATGAGCCGCAGCGACCTAATCTTTGTTTACGTTTGTTCGCATTATCGAACAAATCCAAACAAACTCACACCCACACACACACACACGCACACTTACACTTGGAATATTGAAGATTTTACTTTCTCGTGGTACATTCTGGATACCGCTAAAACAGTGAAAAAATTGTATTCTAACCTAAAAGTGATGAACGTTAACAGAAAACTTTTCCCACTAAAATTGTTTGTTTTGGCGTGGTAAATGTTTAGGTGAAAAAATGCATGATTGCATGAAGAAAGAAAACACGTCGGCTATCTTAACGTCGTCTTCTGAATTTTGGACCAAAAGAGGATTTTTCGTTTGAACGTCCCCCTTGGAACCTTAAAAGTTTTATTATACTCAATACTTGATCGAAGCAGTATTTTTCGAGATAAATCAGGTATGAGGTTCAAATGGGACACCCAGTATATGTATATATATATATATTCCTACATTGTACGTATATTCCCCTTGGTCGTTACGTACATGTGTTCAATATCGTACAGCAATATACGTGTAGCCGGAGATCCGGAGACGACTTTGCATAACGCTTGTTCGATATTCATACCCTTCGCAACCGACATCATCCCCATATTCCGAATGATTGTTTCTGTCAATTCATACGAGAACGAGATGCTGTCGGCGCCGATTTGGACTCGCAGGTCTCAATTCATTCTCGAAAGTAATAAACTGAATGATTTATATGATAATCAATTTTACAGAAATCATACTTCCGTTGACTGAAATCAGTATGGTTGAGTAATAAATACCATTCTCTTTGGACGTAAAAATTGCCTTATAATTATATGCCAATATCGATCAATGTCGCCCTTTGGCTTTTGGAAGCCCTTTTGACGTGGGAAAACATGCCATTTTTTTATTTGGCAGGTATAGTTATTACATGTGTAGATTGCCACCAAATTTGTGCAAATTTGAGTGCACTTTCTAGTTACCGTAGATAAGATAGGAATACTAACGTGAAGTGAGTTGCTATCCTTGAAGATTATCATCCGTGACTATGATGGGGCAGGCCTGAATTTGTAGTGGTCCTAAGCTGCCAGGACAAAGACTTGTCACGGTTGGTACAGCTTACTGTGTTGATGATATTGTCTCGATAGTTCGTGAAAGATATTCAAACGGTCTAGAAACGTGGAGAAGAATAAGCTGCTTTCGCATCATTCGAATTCTCTATTTTTGGGCCTGACAAGCCGTTCCACTCTTTCGTGGTGAACTTGGACGACTTTGGCTGCTGAGAATGCCGAAAAAGTGTCCATTGGGGGTAGACGTGTCGATAAGAATTTATGCATGGATAAAAAACGTGAAAGTCGAAAAATCAACAGGAAGGCAGGTTAGATTTGATTAATTAATCGAGGTGGAAACAATCAGTCGAAGTTACGTACATTGTTACACTACCGGAATATCTCGGTTCGAATTTAGGTTGGGGCCGACGTATATCAGTTTTAAAGTGGTAGAACCAACAACAGAGAGGAGCATTTCTTTCCCTTCATGCTCGACACCTTTCTCGTTTTCCCTTCGTACCTCGTGTGCCCGAACTCATATTTTGCATGCCAATTTATTGCACAAATAAAAGTCTTCCTGGGACTTTTCTTCAGTCACGGCGGAAAGGTTTAATAAAAAGGGGGTTCCTGCATCGCTAGGTTTTATCTGCAACGCTAGACTTGCCTGTTCCTCGACTGCTGAAGAAAACCGGCGTGTGGTCGGGTATTCGTCGAGAAATAAACAGGATAAAAATATCTCGGAAGTAATAAGGTTTAATATGAAATCGAGGCCAAAAAAATTACATATATTCGTATAAAGAAAACTTTTCTCAGTACTATGTTGATGGGAACTGGACAGATATATGCGAAAATTTGGAAAGCTTTTCAAAAATGTCGAAAAAATAATATATTTATTATTTTTTTTATTTTTTTTTTATTGGGTTTGTTCCAGTCGTACAGGGTCCTTCCCTTTTAACGAGCCCCCAATCCGCCTCTACCGCCAATTCCACACCCCCCCCCCCCCCCCCCACCTGCGGCCGCAGCCGACTTCCCCCTCTGTATCGTATTCACCATGACATATCTGTCATGGGTATAGGGAAACTGCGGAAAACCTATACCAATACAGCCGGTCATCAAGTTCGCTCCCCAGTCGTGGAACTAGTCTTATTTCGCCGTGAAATGCCGAAGAAAAACATTTCACGACGAAATGTACGCGGCTGGGTTTCGAACTCGGGACCTCCCGGTCCGCAGGTTTAGTGGCGAGCACGCTAACCACTAGACCATCGCACCGGTTAATATATTTATTATTATTCATATATTTTTTTTCCAAATTTCCAAAAGGAGCTTACCAAACTTGGAAAAAGTGGATTATTTTTTCCGAATTTCCACAAGAAGCTTTCCAACCTTTCGCCAATATTTGTCCAGTTCCCATAAACGCACAAATATTTGAACGTGTCTTTTGTTTTTTTTGAGCACTGCCTTTCGTAATTTAAAAATACGAGACTTTTTTGACGATTTTTAAAAAAGTCCACTATTATACCATTAAGGTGGTAATTTTATTAGAAACCGGAAGGCATTGATAGTCCTGCAAGGTATATGTGGAGAGTGCACAAAAGAGAATGGCTGAAGGGACACGGACATGTTCCGGTGACGAACTTGGTGGACAAATCGATTCTGGGGTCTAGCCAGAAACGAAGTAAGAATTATTTTCCCCTCAGATTTCTCGTGGTCAACCCACTTCCCATTATACTGCCCCACGTGTAATGCTGTACCGCAAAGTATATGTACGACTGTGAACATATGAGCACCTCGTAAAACATAGAAAATAAATCTTCAGTAATTGCACGTCCCTATTAATCAGTTACGTTATTGATCCAAATAGCAAAAACGACATATCGTTGCAATACCAAATCCACAACAACAACAAAATTAAGATGTCGAGTGTCTTCTTGAATGAATGTAGCCTTCTCAAGTTGTACCGGACAAATTTTCGTTGGGTCCTAAACTTTACTTAGCTTTTTGTTCGACCCGACTGAATTTTTAATCCGTTAAGGTTGTGGCTAAATGTTTTTTAAAGGGTGGGGGGAGAAACGAAGTTTCTATACTAATACATTGTGTGACGTCACCAGTGCCAACTTATTGTAGCAAAATATTAATGACGTGTGTACGTCTGAATATCGCGAAAAATTTTAAGTGTACGATAGATAATCGTAATTTTTATTCACATATATGGTAATTTAAGGGGCTATACAAGTGTGACACTTTTAAAAAATCAATTTTTTTTTACCCTTTCTCGACAGTTTATATTTTCGAGAATATCATTATCATTTATATCATTTATATCAATATCATTTTATCTTGCAAAAATCGACAATTAAATCTTTAAACACGTTTTTTTCGAAATGAGATTTTTCAAATTTGCTGACTTTGTAACTCAAAGAGCAATTATCCGATTGACTCCAAATTTGAACTGAGTGCTCTTGAATATATTTACTCTACAATGACGTAGGTTATTTTTGATTGGACGAAAATTGACGATATGGCATTGAAAAAAACGGCCTTTTTATAGGCAAGAAAACAGACGTTTTTTTCATAACAACGCCATATTGTTAGATTTAGATATTTTTCAAAAATCCTACGTCATTGTACAGGAAATACCTTCCAGTTTAATGACATTTTTTCCTTTTTCGGTTTCAGCTACTCAATCGGCCGGAATCATGTCAGCAGTGGAGGAACTTTTTTTTTGACGCCTCCGAAGGCAGCGCATAAGTCGCTTGGATCTCAATATTGTTCTATAAAAAAATTATGTACTATAGGTCAAATATAGCCAAATGTATTCCCAATTTTCCGAAACATTTAATTGAGTATTTTTCTTCCAAAAAATTCCCGAAAATCACCCAAATTTTCAGCGTTCACACTGGTATAGCCCCTTAATTAGATCGGTAACCTGTTCATTTTTTTCGGTAATATTGTTCTGTTCACTACCCTGCACATACTATTCACTTTTTGAGTCACTTTCTTCATAAATGCGAAAGGTATACGCGAGAAACTGAAATGGTAACGACATTGCCCCACATGGACATTGATGTAAACTTCAAAATGTAATATTTAATGAACGAGTGCGGAAACCTCCGTTCTCCTTTTGCCAGTATATTCCGAAAATATGCCATAACGATTAGTAACATTTTCATTAATATCTATTTACCCCAATAGTTTTAAGCAACAACCTTAAGCAAAATAAAATTAATTAAGAAAGATTAACTCACGGTCTTACCACTTCCAATATTTTCAGGTTGAAATTAAAATCTAACTGAATATGTGAATGAGGAAAAATAGTCATCTTTTGGGTTTCGAGGATCCGCGACGTCGTAAAATTTTGAATAATCGAAATTTACAAGTTCCACGTGTTGCTTGGGATCGCGAAAATACGACAGAGTGCAGCGTCTGGGGTAACATAAATTTCTATACCGATAAAATACGCTTTCAAATTGTGTTACTAAAAAAGGAAAAAAAAATGGAGCCAAAATCTGATAGATTTCTCGTGGGTCGTCACGCAGATAGAACGACTCTCTCGAGACGGCTCGTACCTTTTAGCAATGTATGTACATATATTATCGTCGCGACGAACCCGATTCTCCCAAGAACTTCGAGCACATGTCCAAGTTGGCTCTCTATATACTCTCGCCGTAACTCCCAGGAGATCCTTAAACCTCAAAGACTCCTATGTACGTATAAGTCTTCGGAGTTTAAGGAGCTCCTGGGAGTATACATGTGCCTGTGTAAAAACTTGACTAAGAAATTGGAGAAAGTGAAACAATTAATATTCCGAGCAAATTATCAGCACGACGATAAAAAATTGTTATAAAATCGCTACGAGTAAATAAGTACGTAGAGTACGCAGGAAACATGAAACAAGCTGCGTAAAAGAGTCATGAGAATTCTATACTCTGAAGAATTTTCTTGGTCGAGGGAACAAATTTATCTACCCTGCTCAAGAATATGTTCTCATTGAACTCATTGAAATTAATTCCACGTAATTTCAATGAGTTCAACTCATTGGAAATACTTTTACGTAATTTCAATGAGTTGAATGCGTTAACGAGAACATACACTTTTAATGAGGTTGATGAAAAATTACCTTTCCCATGAGTCAATGAGTCCAACTTATTGAATTTCTTTTACGTAATTTCAATTAGTACAATGAGTGCACTGAAAAATTACTTTTTCAATTAGCTTAATGAGGAATTACTTTATCAATGAGTTTAATGAGAAATTAATTTTTCAATGAGTTTAATGAGACATTACTTTTCCGATGACATGAATGAGAAATTACATTTGTGATGAGTTTCACGAGGAATTATTTTTTCAATGATCTTAATGAGAAATTCAATTTCTGATGAATTTAATCAGGAATTACGTTTTCATTGAGTTGAACGAGAAACTTATTTTTCAGTGAGTATGATAAGAAGTACATTTCTAATGAGTTTAATGAGAAATTACTTTTACGCAATTACTATTTTCCAATATGTAAAATAATTATGTAGGCGAATGATTTTCAAGGGCTTGAAAAAAGTAGTCGGCAAATTTTCTACGGGAATTTACTACGTTAAAATATTTTTCGTCTTTATTCTATTAGGTGTACAAATAAGTTTTAGGACACTTCGATTTTGTATCATAACAGCTATTCTAAATTAATTCAAACGTCCCGCTCACTTATCATAGATGGCGCTTGATATGTAGTATCGAAACGTAAAGGAGTCATAAACATAACCTATAAATTCTGTAAATTAAACATGCAGACCGATAAGCTATTTATTAGACACTGCATTCGCTATGAATTCCATCAAGGAAAAAGTGTTAGGAAAGCGTGTGAATCGATATATTCTGTTCTTGGAGACAACATTGTATCTAAAAGTACATGTGAGTATTAGTATAAGCGATTCAAAGAAGGTGATTTCAACGTTAGTGACCGTGAACGCACGGGGCCTCCTGTAAAGGTGGACGATCCGGAACTGCAAGCGTTGCTGGATGAAAATTCTTGTCAGACGGAGAAACAACTTTCGGAACAGCTTGGAGTAACTCAACAAACTGTTTCTTATCGTTTAAAAGCAATGGGTAAGATTCGAAAAAGAACAAAGTGGGTACCACACTTTCTGACTCAAGAAAATAAAAACAGCCGTCTTAACATTTGTGTGAGTCTTTACAACAAGCAACATAGAAAGTCTTTCTTGTGGAAAATTGTGACCGGCGATGAAAAGTGGATTTATTTTGATAATCCGAAACGCAAATATCATTGGGTTGACCCCGGCGAGCCGACAACATCCACGCCAAAGCGCAATGTTCATTGTAACAAAGTCATGCTGTGCATATGGTGGGATATGAAAAGCGTACTGTATTATGAACTTCTCAAACCTGGTCAAACAGTTACTACCGATCGCTATTGTCATCAATTGATGCAAGTGAATCAAGAAATTGAGAAGAAACGTCCATTTTCTGGTAAAGGAAAACGTCCAGTAAAACTGCTCTATGACAACGCGCGGCCTCATGTGGGTAAACCGGTCAAGGATACGTTACTAGCGCTTGGATGGGAAGCTGTACCACACCCGGCGTATTCACCAGACTTAGCCCATCCGATTATCATTTATTCCGGAAAATGCAGAACGATTTGTCTGACGTGCCATTCAAAACATTTGAAGAAGTGGAAAAATGGGTCGCTAAATTTCTCACCTCGCAAGACGAAAGTTTCTTTGCGAAAGGTATCCGCGAGTTACCTGAGAGATGGCTGAAGGTCATTTAGTGCGATGGAGATTACTTCGATGAATAACTGTGTTTTACTTCTTTTTTAATAAATCTTGAATTTTTTGAAAACTGTCCTAAAACTTATTTGTACACCTAATACAAATTATCGACCCTACAAACACGCTGCATTTATCGAAATAAATATCAGGTATATTCTAATTTCCAATACTAATTTCACGTTTAGCAAATTCCATCTCCGAAGAATCGGCTTTGCCCCTTAAATTGTCATCTTAGCTTTGGACAATTTGCAATAACTTTGGTGTACATAGATTCCCTTCATAAAATGCACAAACACATTTCGTTGAACCCCCTTACAGAGGATTTCAATGGGCCAACGCCTCATCGATGAATAATTCGAGTATTACGAGACTGAAAAGTGGATTTTTACAAATTTACGATCATCACAGTGTAACGGATCGAAAAATAGCTGACTTTTGCGATTTTTTTTCGATTGTTAAAAAACGGTAATCAGTCTGATTTTTTAATGTTAAATTAAAGCACTCATGTAAAACAGAAAATATTTTTCAAACGTTTATTTTATTTTTTTACATTTTTGAACGGTTGAAAACGTCTTCGAAAAAAGGAGTCCTCACGGTGTACACGGTTGTGGCCGTAAATATTATCTGAAACAAAATTTGTAAAAAAAATTATTAATCAGGAGAAAGCCGCTATCTTGCTATGGACGGTTTTTTTTAAATCAAAATTTACAAAATGGCGGCGGTTTGCAAAAAAAGTATCGAATTTAGCCTATTTTTTCGACAGTTTTTCGTTAAAAAAATATGAAGATAAAAAAATCTTCCACAGCAACATAAAGAATGGCCTGAAGAATGTTATGTAAGAATTTGAGAAGGATAGCTTGAAAACTCTTCCTTTGAGAGTGTGCGCCGTTTTGAAAGACGAGATTTCGAGAAAAACGCGTTTAAAGTTTCGAGTGCGGAATTTTCATATAAATTGTCTACTTACGATCAATCGGCGCTGCCAGGTCCATGTTTATAACCATCTATACTATCGGGTACACCGAGAAAAATAAATCGTTGAATGTGCAAAATGCATTTTGTTGTCTCGAAATTTTGTTGTTTTAACAGTTGCTCAGACATGCTAAATAAGCTACAGTTCACACCACTAAAACTATCAGTAAAATTAACAAAACGTTTGTTATGCCAATCAAAAATCAAGTTGAACGTATTTAAAGATACATCTTGTTAAACCAACTGAATTTTGGTTGGATGAACGAATTTTTTTTTTCAGTGTAATGCAAAATACGACTTTTGGAAATTTTACACGGCGATGATACCTTAATTGTTTTTTTTTCATAACATTCGAAACTAGGACGTAAAAACGCCTCGGCGTTGACTAAAATTGCATTAGTTGAAACGCAAATTTTAATTTATTCTCTTCACTGTTCACGTGCGTAAAAAAATAATAAAGCGAATGCATAAAACATCATACACGAGACATCAAATGAGTGCGAAAATTCTGCATTATTAATTTATCCTCCACCGAATGGCCAAAGGCGTTTTTCCAAGTCGTTCGAGTCCCTTCACCGCAAAATACTCGAACGAGAGAAAGAAAAGAGAGCCCCGTTTTTACCCTGCACGTTCGACGTACGTGCAAATAAAACGCACGTCAATTATGGGCTAGGCAAAAAAGGGGCGATAAATCCTTTGAAAATGGTGCGCGAGGGCGCTGAGCGTGCATGGCGCTGAGGAAAATGAGGAAGGATGTCGAAGGACAACAATGACGCGAAAGGGACTCGGATGCGAAATCCGAGCCCCGTGAATGGAACGGGGCTGTGTGGGAGAAGGCTCTCGAATGTGTGCGTGAGCTTGGCGGGGAGGCGATTCTAATCCCCCGGGATCTGTGAGACCTTGGTGGGCAATTTGACACGACGCGAACTCGGGTGACCGTAGGATAGGCTTTCATCGCGTGCCCCAGAGGGAAAGTACTGCACGCTGATAATATTTTTCTTTATTGCTCTTATTGTAGGAGGAGATGTCAAATCAGCACTCCAAAAATAATGGATGAATATTTTTAAGCCACTATTTCACTTCAGAACGTTGGAAAAATTAACATCATAGAGGAGGAAATAAAAAAAAAATCGACTGAAAAAATGTTTTATGGCAAATTCGGAATTTTCAAAAGTTAGTGTAGAACTTATTTTTTTTTTTTAATTGGAGGAATGGCTGAAAACGCTGTAGAATATTTTTAAGCTCCGATTCGACTTTTGTTTACGATGTCAGTACTCAATGAATATATAATAAAAATGATAATGAGTAAATAATTATAAAAATTGGAATATGGTGGAAATGTAGTGAAGAGCAGGAATTTCAGACGTGCCGACTTCTTGGTAAATATACTAGTTTTTAGTATCACGTACCGTGTACCAAGATGATTCTCTCCTTGTACGCAAAAATACCAAGAATAGTGCAGAATATTATTCCATAAAAAAGCACTAGAATTATTAAGTTGTGTTTTTTAAAAATAAATATTTAAAAACAACGATTGTATTACTTGTTCATTATTTCATATGGTTTACGAGAATAAATACCGCATAAAGTGACGTTCGATCATTTTACCGATATAAAGAAATCATTCGCATTTGAATATCCTCAATGAATAATATTGAATAAAAAACGAATATTTTATTACGATGTAATATGGTTAGGACAAATAGGAACAGAAAAAAATAAAGCTTCGAATAAAGACAGTAAAAAACATCTTTATGCCAAGAATCTGTTTGTTTTGAGTTTTTTTTTTAACTTCCAAGTAAGATTCGTAAAATACTGTCATCAGTATGAAAATATTTTTCCGGTATGTAAATGTGTCTATTTTGGACATTGTTTTTGTTTTTCCCTCAAGTTAACGAACTTGAAACCACTCACGACAACTTCTCTCGCTTAAAGCAGCCTTACCATATGCTTCTACAACCAATCGATGCGCTTCAGCTGCAGATTTCTTCAAATTAAAGAAGTAAAGAAGAGTTATAAAGTTCCCGCAAATGATGCTTATTCGGTTCAAAACACGATATTTTCGCACGAAAAAAATTATGTGTTGCTGATAAAAAACCGCTAATATTTCGAGGTTATGGTCTTGCCAGATGTCCAACCTTACGATACGACGTTTTACATCAGAAAATTTTATCCATGACCTCCTGTTGGGGCCATCTTTTGTCAAACGGCGGAGACTTATTTGTACTCCCAATAAGGTAAAATATATACAATGGTAATGAATAATAAATAATAATAATGAATAATAATTATCAACAACGAATAATAACTAATAAAATGATTTGCCATTATTATTATCGATCTAAAATTAAAGGAACTCAATTAAAATGAAAGGAACCTAAACAAACCCAATCAAACTCTTCTATATTGCGCCTATTACTATCATGATAAATATTATTTTAAATAACGCTTATGATTCAAAGGTATAGTCACTCCGCCGGCTACTTACCAGTTTCGCAAAAGTCGCGCGCCCACTTGATAAATAATCATAAATGAGACGATACGAGAGCAATGAGAGAAATTAATAAAGCTTATCAGCCATTTTACGGATGAAAGAAAAGTCAAATTCACTGGTAATCGTCCCACCATCCGTCTGTTAACTACCCTCGGGAAACTTTAGCAAATGTTTTCCATGCCGAAGTAGGCACTCTCCACGATAATCCCTTGACGCCATCAGCCGCAATATTCTTTGTCTTTTGTCTGCGCCCACGAGAGTACTATGCGAAACAGCATTTATCGCGCTCTGCACTTATCTTTCGAGAATATTAACAAACGAAAATAAACAAAGGGACAAGGCTAACAATCGCGAAGTTTTGTGCTAGTTGAAGTTGGAATTTTCTTTAGTTCCGCGTTTGAACGCTAGTCCTTGAGGGCAATTACAAACTGATCGTCCGTAATGATACCTAAGGATCGAAACACGAGGCAAAACTTTCGCATGCGACAGCAAACTTCAAGTTATTCGGTTTTCATGATACGTTGAACAAACAGGAACTACCACAAACTCCTGTAAACTTACAATTATAACCCAGCTATTAGGGTGCCGCGAAAGGGTACATTTTTTTCTCTATACTGACTCTATTTTAACACGGAAATGTACAATTTTTAAATAAAATCGAATTTTTATTGAGAAATGTAATTTTCATTAAATAGTTTTACATTGAGCAAGCTTCATTTTCGTGGTTTTTTTTTATGGCGACTGGTCGAGGCAGCCACGCATCAAACTCGAAAAGTAATCAGCCATCATGTGTGTGTCTCCCATCTTCCCTGGTACCTATCTTCCATGATTTTTATGTCTTGGTGGAAGCGTTCTCCTTGCTCTTCACCGAAGGAGCCAAGATTTTCTGCAAATTAATCTTTATCCTTCATTTCTATCCCGAAATAGCAAGAAAAAAACCATTTTTTTAACGAAATCTTCGATCGTCCTTGCTACGTTTTTCAATAACATACTCTCCGCATATATATGAAAATGTATTAGGGTAGTTGGAACAAACTCGTCTTCCCATAGCTGCAGTCGACATATCACTGAATTAATTGATAACAGCAAATAATAAAATAACAAAGAAAATATTTCTTAAATGAACTGCTAAGAACACTCACTGTGAGATTAAAATTCATTTGAAAACCATGTGTACTCTTGAAATATAAGTATGTGCTATAGGCCTCACCAGTAGTCGGTTGACAAAAAATCACGCCTTTTTCTACTTTTGTTATAATTATATATATATATATATATATATATATATATATATACAGGGTGTCCCAGAACTCAACGTTAAGCCGAAACGGGGTGACAGGATTGATTGTAACCATCATGAGAAAAATCAAAAAAAAAATCTATCCCATGCAGTTTGAAAATTATGGGCATTTAAGAAAAACCTAGAAATTTGGTCAAACTGTAACCATTTTTCGGTTATTGTGAAACAAACCCAAACAAACCCAAGTTTCCTAGAATTAAGGCTATTTGTTAAACTATGAATTTAAAATTTTCAAAATTTGTCTACTTTGAAAGACCCTGCTTTATTTTTTTTCTGCTTTATTTTTTTTCTCCTTTATTTTTTTTCTGATTTTTCTCATGATGGTTACAATCAATCCTGTCACCCCGTTTCGGCTTAACGTTGAGTTCTGGGACACCCTGTATATATATATATATATATATATATATATATATATATATATATATATACAGAGTAACAATTATAAGGTGGCCATGTTTTTTTTAAGGATCATGCTCGGACATTCTGCAACTGAAAAAATATGTTTTTCATTGCTTTTTCAAGCCATTCAAAAAAATATATAACGTACTTTTGTGATCAGCAGTATTTGCCAGAAAAAAATGAGCATTCTGAAAAAAAATCCAAGTTCCATTTTAAATACAGCAGAATGAAGATAATTCAATCCCGAATAAGAGAAATTCCTGAAAAACTTTTTTTTGTGTATCCCGTCATGGAGAAAAAAAAGATCAAAGATGCATTTTTTAATTTTACTTAGTTTTATTCCAAAAATTTAATTTAAATTAAGTTAATGATGCATTCAAAATTTCAATGAAATTCAATTACATTGAAATGAATACTATTTTTATGTTTTTGAATAACATTTGTTGCAATTCCAACCGTCGCTGCAATGCATCATCGATGTTTCAGAAAGTCGCTTTTTCATATCAGCACCTTACCTAAAGCATACAGCAAAATGTGTATGTCGAGTCCCGTTGACTGGAGAATTGCCGAGAAGAATCTAGCGAACGCAGAAACGATGGAAACATTTGAAGCCGCATGAAAATTGCACCCGGTGTGTCGGTCGCGAATTATTAAGGGGTTATATACAGTTAAAATTTTCGAAAAATCGTTTTTTTTAAATTTATTTTATTTTCGTAATGTACATATATTTAAGTACACACACAGAAAATTTCTAGTCAATCCGGCGAATATTCTTGAAGTTACACGCACATTTGTAATTGTTTATTCACCATATGTAAAGTGCTTTTGAAATTTGAAACGCGTTTTTCTCAAAACTGTGTGTTTTTACCATAATGTGTGTACAAATTTTTACGTTAATAGATTTAAAGGTTTTTTCAAGAAAAATTCTAGAAAAATCGATCTTTTTGGGCCTCCTGCCTGTATATAAACCCTTAAACTTAAAAATAGTTAACTTTAAATATCTTAGTAACGACGATCGCGCGAATGAGCAGGCCAGCAATACCGATTTCAACCATCGCTATAACGCGGCAGCATCGATCAAAATGCTAACTCAAATTCCACTCCACCAGCACGGCAGTTAGTGGTTCATGATTTCGCCAACCTTGGCCTTGAATGATACGATTGCACCGGGCTCAACCGAGTAAGCGCGATCGAGAAGTGGGTGTAGTTATCCAACTATCACCATTTCTTGATCCGTCAGAGACCTACAAGGTCGGACTAACGGATATAGCCAAGCTATGTGAACCCTTTCACTTCGATTTTGCCCAGTTTAAGGAAGGCTCAATTTCTCGTCGAAGTTGAAAAGAAAAAAAAATGAAAAATCGGTAAAAAGCTCGTAGATTCCGATTTTTCGATAAAAAGCGAATGTCGTTACTTCTGCTGGTGGTTTTTTTTCCTGGAGACACGTGCCTTATGCTAAAATCATGACACGGATCAACAGTCGCTATTGCGCTGTCATACGTTACGTTCACTGACTTTTTTGCGGAATGAAAATAGAGTATTACTCGTTCAGATGCTCTTATCGATTTTGCTTCGTCGTCGAGGAAGTTGGTGGTGTAATCGTTCGATTGAAAAAGTGATTGATTTATGATTCGTGAGCTAATTGCTCAATAAAATAATCAGAAATGTTTGAAATGAATTTTTTTTCAGCTTACATTGACAAAAATAATTGCGTCTTCGGAAATGACTTTAAATTCTCAAATGACAAATCTTACCTTCATTCTTCAAATCTCTTTGACTTGATGAGTTGAGCGGGATATACATTTGGGCAGAAAAAAATAAGCAATATTGAGGGATTTTTAAAACTAAGAAATCGTTATTTTTTTAGATTCTGTTCATTTATGGTTCGTAAGCTAATCGCTCAATAAAATGATTAGAAATATTTGAAATTTATTTTCTTTTAGCTTGCATTATAAAACGTAATAACGTTCTCAGGAGTGACTCGTTAAATTTTAAAATGTTAAATCTTATCGTTTTCTTATCATTTCATTTAATTGCTGAGTTAATAGTGTAATCATTTTATTTATAAAATCTATTCATTCATGGTTGGTAAGCTAATTGCTCAATAAGATGATTAGAGATATCTGAAGTTGATTTTCTTTTAGGTTACTTTATCGAACATAATTACGTTCTCAGGAGTGACTTTTTAAATTCTGAAATGTCTTCTCATCATTTATTTTACTTAAGGGATAAGGCCACTGTAGAAATAAAATCTATTCATTCATGGTTGGTAAGCTAATTGCTCAATAAGATGATTAGAGATATCTGAAGTTGATTTTCTTTTAGGTTACTTTATCGAACATAATTACGTTCTCAGGAGTGACTTTTTAAATTCTGAAATGTCTTCTCATCATTTATTTTACTTAAGGGGTAAGGCCACTGTAGAAATTTAAAAAATCGATAACGTCCTGCTCGAGCAGGATGTTAATTTGGAAGGTCAATTGTATGGCGCAGGCATCGCTGACTGATGGTATATAAAATTTATCAATGATTTTTCCGTACCAAAAACTTTAAACGCGTTTTCCTCGAAATTAGATTTTTCAAGTCGACCAGGCTCATAACTCGAACAAATCTTGACCGATTGACTTGAAATTTTAACTGTATATTCACAATTACATTCTGCATAGAAGTACGTAGGATTTTCTCGACAGATTACATAGTTTTTTTTTTGCACAATTTTCGGACGATGTTTTTTTTTGAGAATTTTGAACTTTTATTTAAAAAACGCGCTGTTTTTGCAAAAATCGATATATCAAGAAAAAAAAATCCTACGTACTTCTGTAGCTATTCACATGTATAATCGAAAAAAAAAAATTCATTCGCTGTAAATTAAAAATTGCAAGTGCCGTTGGTCCGGCCATGAAAAAATGGCTTCGTCGAAGAAAAGCTGTGCAGCCGCCATTTTCTTTTATATTACTAGGAAAAAAATTGTTTATGCAGTTTATGATATGTACAATAAAGGAGCTTTTCCAGAATTTTGATTTATTCCATTGTCCCGCTAAAAAAAATTCCCAAAATATACTTATTTTTTTCCCCGCTACAGTGAACTTACCCCTTAATGAGTTAATAGTCTAATCGTTTCATTAAAAACCCATTCATTCATGATTCGTAAGCTTTACAAAATGATTAGAAATACTCGAAACCCTAATAGTCACACTGGGTCCCCAGGACCCAAACACAGTGTTCGATGCCGTACAACTTTTTTTTCCCAATAAAACATAAATTTTTTTATATGCGTAAGCGCTTCGTTCTTTCCTTCTAAATCGCACCTGCGTTGGATGAAATAAATATACTTTTTGAAAAGTCCACAAAAACCGCTATTATCTATTTCACAGTACATTGTTTCCAGATTATCAAACTATTACTTTTTTTTGGTCAATAATTACAAGGGTTACAACAATTTTTTTAAAGTCTTTTTTTATGTTTTGTTGCATATTTAAAATTTAATTTTTTATTTCTAACCAATATCTTTGTATTGAACAAGGATCAAATTATACCTCTATTTTTTTTCATATCGCTCAATGCATTATTTTATTATTTATAATAATTTAAAAACGCCTGGGTCCCATGGACCCAGTATGACTATAACGTGATCCTAGCTAAGTGTGACTATCAAGGGTTAAAATAATGACGATGTCAGGACTCTAAAGTCTGAAATGTCAGACCTTATCGTCACTCTTATAATTTATTTTATTCAATGAGGCTTCAATACCGAATTTAACGAGCTATTCAACGATAAACTATTTGCGAATCACAGGGAGAGCAGAACCGGAGGATTGTTCGGTGGAATTCCATTTGTCGATCGATTGGAGGAAATGATAACGTCGGTTGAATTCCATCGATATCTAATTTCACAACGAGAGGCTTTTCATAATTAACATCGGGCAAGTGCTCCCGATACCAGACGAAATAAAACCGCCTTACGTTATATTCGTATTCTCGCAATCGAATTGTTTTCGAACCGGATCACATTCCCGATTATTATTAATATGCGGATCGAGACCGTCTGAATCAACTTCCGTTTTTTTTCATACCTCCTGGCTTCTCCGCTGGAAATTCACCTATTTAACGTGCGCATGGTCTCGATGTGAGCCACATCCGTCGGAATCACAACTCGATTAAATTTCATCGCAGAATCTTTGCCGCTGCAAAACCGTGACACAATTTACCAGGGAGATTCCCGAGTAGAAGAATTATTCATGCAACTCTCGCGTTTCACGTTCATTCGGGAATCAGAATTCCAGTGTCAAAGGAACTTTCATTTGCGTACGTGTGCAGCTATTGAATTATTCATTTATCGCGCAGACGAATGAGGGATCGAAAATAATTGACGTATTCGTAATATCGAAAATAAATCGAGACGTTGATGTTTTACGAAGCTTTTTTTTTCAATTATTCCTGGCCACATACGAGGCACGATTATTGCTTTACGTAATCAAGGCGTGTCATGTCCAAATATCGCGACAAAAATGAATATATCGATAAATATTGTCTGGCCGGCGCAGAGGTGGTTTTTTTAAATGAAAAACTCGTATAGGTAAGAGACTTGATTGCCTTTTTTTTGCATTAAAAAGTAAGTCCAAAAGCTGTGTGATGGTGGATTTGTGAAAAAGGGTAAAAAAACACATTTTTCTTTATTTGGAAAAAAAATCAGGGTAAAATTTTTTTTGAAAAAAAAAATGGAATAATGTCGGTTGATCTAAAATGAAAAATTGCATTTTTTTCTTTTATATATTTTATCTTAAATCCGATAGTTCTCGAGGCACAACAACCAACTAACGACGATTTTCGGAGTTCCACCGAAAAATGTAAAATAAATCTAAGAAAATTGTAGTCGATAAAACTGAAAATGTTAACAAATTTTCTTTCTCAATAAATTGCCCTAGACCCTATAATTCCCAAGTGGATCCACTCATCAAAGTTCCAACCAAAAATGGCAAAAAAATGTCCAAAAATAATTCTGAAAAATTCTAGCCTCTCCAGTGTAAACCCGTGCAACTTTTTACCCTCTTGAGATTTCCTCTCAACCCTTATAGTTCTTCAATGACGACTTTTTTTCTAAAACATATCTTTTTTAGGTAAAAATGCACTACTGGGGTGAAAAAAAATCGTACGTGACGTTCTAAAAAGCAAAAATGTAGGTTTTCATATCCTTCTTAAGTTCACCATGGGAAAAATCGAGGAAATTTTTTTCACAACCTTTGCAGTTAATTTTCTACGGCCAAAAAGTAGCCGAGAAATGGCCACGTTCAAAAGTGCGTGCCGGAGCGAAAAAAAATCGTAGAGAATTTACTAAAAAGGCAAAATAATGGTATATTTATTCTCTTTAACACGTCACTTGGGAAATTCTATTATCTTCATTTTTAAGTCAGCTATCTAACTTTTAGTGCGGGAACAAAGTTCGACTAGTGTACCCAAACTTTTTGCCAGCAGTGTATATATATGTATATATATGTGTGTGTGTGTATGTATATATATATATATATATATATATATATATATATATATATCGTATAAATGATTAAAAAAAGAGATTTTTCCATATTGTCAATAACAATAATTCGGTAAATAAATTATGGAAGATCGAGCGAGGAATAAATAATCTTTTCGAAGGCGTTTTTCCTCGTTCGCGAATAATTTCTTTATTTTCGAGAAATTCAATACACAGCGTATGTATCGCCATACGTCAGCGGTGACATAATATATATGTATGTATATATATATATATTTATTTTTATTGTATAAATAATTTGGCATTTTCATAGTTTCGTATTTTCCGTAAATGATGATTATTATTATAAATATTATTATTCTTATCGTTACATAAATTTTCTAATGACGCGATTAAAAATATGTTATTATGATTCTTAGTCAGAACGACATCCGTTTGGTCATAAAATGGTAACGTAAATCCGTTTAGGACCACTAGCTTCTAAATATTATTATTCTAATGATCCTCAGACGTTTTATAATATTTGAGTACGTTTTTCTTTCCGAAATGTAAAGCGGTCGATTTCTGGTCCATCAATCAGGCAAATAAGTTTCATTCGTGGTTCTTCATAGTTTATCGGATAGATAACGCGGAGTTTAAAATGTCACCGAATAACGGTAAATCCAATATTATTCGGTATGGATTAACGTTTTTATTTCCTTTGGTCTAAGAAGATAATAACAGCCATCTCTTATTTGGTCTACGGTCTAAGAGCACTATTGCGAGATACTTCGATCCACATCGTCGAGGGTACAAGGTCCCGTAGTTCCCGAGAGTTTCTCAAGGAGGAAAATCCTTTTAACGCCTGAAAATGAGTAATTTTTCATGCATTTTTTTAAAGGTGATAAAATGATCGAATTATTTTTAAATTTTGACATTATGTTACTAAAACTTTCAAATGTTGAAAAACAATTTTTTTTAACAAAACAAAATGGCGACGTTTAAGCTATTCCTTTAGGCATCTTTTGAAGAACTGATGTTATAGCTCAAAAAGTTATTGATCGATTGGGCTGAAATTTTGTAAGTTTCCTCA
Organism: Ophion obscuratus; assembly: GCA_964007375.1. Lineage (NCBI taxonomy): Eukaryota > Metazoa > Arthropoda > Insecta > Hymenoptera > Ichneumonidae > Ophion > Ophion obscuratus. The sequence continues at coordinate 14,585,930 of OZ023321.1, read as the reverse complement.
CTGTAACATTATTGGAAGGATATACGTGAAGTTTTGAGGTTATCGCGTAAACCAATTACTTTTTTGGTGTAAAAATTGTCGAGAAAATGGTCAAAAATATGAAAATTTGATTACAAAGGCTACTTTATTTTCTAATTTTATACTTCTTTATATTTTTATACGTATATCCTTCCAATAATGTTATAGTGAGAAACCTCCGAAAAATTCAGCCAGATCGATCAATAACTTTTGAAGCTATGACATGAGCAGTTTTTTTAAAGACGCCTAAATACCTTATAACGCCGCTACTTTGTTTTGTTTGAAAAAGAAAAAAAACACTTGAAAGTTGTAATAAGATAATATCAAAATTTAAAAATGATGCGATTATTTGATCGCCTTTAAAAAAATTAATGTAAAATAACGTATATTCGGGTGTTTAAGGGATTTTTACCCCCTTAAATGGTACTATGACTACATTACTACATATGTTTATTTATCTATATTATAGACGGATTTTGTTTGTTAGTTATTCATAGACAGTCTAAAAATGCTTGGTCTCGTACGTCTCTTTTCTTCTACACGCAAATGATTTTTTCTCTTAGGACACCGTTTTTTTAAGAGTTATTTTAGAATGTCCGAAAAGAAAAAACTGCTTCGTAAAGGTCTGAATGAAAAGATTTATAGGAGGATAAACTGATATACCAAAGGGGTCTATTATCCAATCAAAAGAGGGGGGGGGGGGCACTTTTCTCCGTGCAAAAGACATTTTCATGGAATAATTTTTTCGGACGATAGACATTTTAATTTTGAATAATATCGTTTGTTTTTATGGTTGCAAATAGATGGATCACTGGCATGTCGGATACAAAATACGTAACTTCGATCTCCAAAACAAGGCGGAGATAGAATTAATTCAAAAGGAATTCGTTGATCAATCAACTGATCAGTCAAATAATTTGTGATTAATTAGTTGAATAATTAACTGGTCAGTTAACTAATTTATAATTAACTGACTTGATTAATTCACCGGTAAACTGCTCAATTAAACGATTTATTAATTGACTGATTAATTAATTAACAGTTAATTAATTAATTGATTTATTAACTGATCGACTGATCAATCTATTTCCGTTTCTTGGAATCAATTTTCAGATTCAAGTCCCCAAGGGATCAGTGGTCGGATTATAAATCTTCCTCTAATATTACGCGCATACAATATAGCGTTACTGGTCTGAAAGTAACATATGACATTTCAAAGGGATTTCTCGTACCTATTCTTACTCGAAGGCTTATTTACACGAGGTGGAAGGACTGGGAGTTTGTTCATCCTGGAATCGTTTAAACGGCTATTTAATTTGTTATTTACAGTCAACCTGCATTCGTTTTATGCGCACGGAGAATTCAACGGCCATATTGACTATGGTGCATTTATTCTAACAATTGCAAATCGATGATAAAAGTAATGACGATCTATTCCATTGAGGCCGTAGCCTGAATTAAAAGGTTCGAAAAATTGTGTTTTTTTTTTAAATTGCTAAATCGATAGATCAACTATCCAAGAATATATTTACAAAGTTACAGAGGCCAATTGTAAATATTTTCGAAGATACAAGGCCAAAAGCAGAGAAACGATTGATATTTGATATTGATATTTCCTCCTATTAAAAACTTTGTAGCTCGTTTTCTCCAATTTTCATTAACGCGATTTTTCCAAATTGGCGGACGTGATAGCAAAAAAACTAAACGACCTGTTGAATCAAACCAAAATTTATTTTCTTTAGTATGAGAATCCCTTCTAAGTGAATTAAAAAAGTCATTGAAAAAGTCTATTTAAATAATTTTTATAGCACGTTAAAGTGTTTGTTTAAACACATTTTTTTTCAAACCTGAGAACGGTTATAATTTCACGATTTTTCCAGCTTTTTCTTAATTCACCCCGATGAAAAATACTTGACAATTGAAGTTTCATGTTGACATTTTTTTTTATGCATTTCAAATATACATGAAAAGATACGTCAGTATTTAATGAGCTTGCTTGTTTTTTCCTTTCTAAAAAAATTCCCGAAAAAACGCTTTTTTGGACCTTCCAATTCAGGCTCCGGCCTTAATTATAATTATAAATTAAAATGATTTATTCTTAATTATAAGAATAAAAATATATTCCATGATAAGTCCAATACAAAACCAGCGAGGCCTCGATATCTATTCCAACTATTATTTCAAGTATTGTAAATTCTCCGTGCATCGAAGAAACGTAGTAACTTTTACTGTAGCAATAGATATCAGAAGTGTGAGCAGCGTTACAGGCTTGTCTGCGTTGAAGACTCGTTGTATCCGCTTTTGATTATACATCTTTATTTTTCTCAATGCTTTCAGAGTTGTAAAAAAATACTTAGGCCCTTCGAAAATATCGGACATTACTTTCGTTAAATCTGCATTACGTATCGATTAGATAAATTTTAATTTACATCGCGTATCGTATATTTGCATATGAAAACATGAGGTATTCCACATTAACTCGACCACGTGATTTCCCAAACACCCTTAAGGTCAGCTCTTAGTGTACAGAATTTACGAGTCAATTTCGATTTTGCGTGAGATTCGATTTGGTTTCTCGAAAACGATGGGGTATAATGTCAAACGAGGCAACAGAGTCTTGAGCTTAAAATACATTATACACGAGTGTACAAAAAATCGACGCGAGGAACATCAAATCACATTTACATTATTTTTACACCTACCGTAAATAATTCAATATTTTCTCCCACAAAACAGAAGCATTGCCAAACACAAGAAATAAATCGCTAAAAATCTGTGAGTTATGTTTGAAATATTGTTCAATATCGTGAAAATTAAAACCTATTTTCAGTCGCATTTTGCTTAATTTTTTGGGAGCGAACGGTGATATTGGAAAATCTGCATTAATTCGTGGACATTCGGGACACTGAACTATAATATCGAAAAGTTGTTTCTGGAAAATCACGATGGGAGTTAGGGTGGGATGCCTCATAAGCGTTGTTCACGCGTTAATGATACAGTAGATTGACGTTCGTTGAAAACTTCATGTTGTCATTAAATGTAGGATATTGATCTTTATTTGTTGTTGCTACTTTTTTTATCGTCGAACGGGAGGATATGCAAGTTTCAATATATAACGCGAAGATATCAACCTCTACGAGCCTCGATAAATTTATAAGAATTTATATAAGAGAGAAAGAGAGAGAGAGAGAGAGAGAGAGGGAGAGAAGAAAATCGTAAAAAAATGATACGGGTTAAAATTTATGGCCAGGCAGTTATTGCCCATCTTCACGACCTTCCAACTCAAATTTGACTAGTTCTTGCCATATGTGCACAACTTCGATGTTGCATCATCGGAATGCAACGAAAATTCATTATTTACTTCTTTTCCCTCATTTTTTCAACTATACAAAATCTTTTTTTTTTTTTTGCAGATTCAGATTGTAGATCTCTGAATAAATATATTTTTTTAATGAGTCAGGAATTTTCGTAACGGGAATAAAAAATGTTATTTCCATTGCATTTCAACGATGCGAATTTCATTCCCAGCGATATGATTTATTACAATTAATTTCCGTGTCAAGTACACTTGAAGCGAGTCAATATTTGTGTCGACAGTGGACCTCCGTTTTGGCAATTATTCGCAAAAGTTTGCGGAGAACACGCAAACGCAGGGCTCGCTTTGAGCCTACGAGAATTTATCGTACGAGGGCTTTTTGCAAGGACATTCTGTCGCAGCCGGAAAAATCAAGTATAAATGCGTGTTCCGATACAATTGAAAATGTCGATAACAGAGGTTTGAAGATTATTCCGGTGATATGGTCGCGATGAAATTCCCGCATGAGAAGCTTTCGTTCTCTTGCTACAGGTCGGATGTATCAACGTCGAGATACGTTACATCTCCCGGTGTCAAGGCGACATAACGTTTCGTCGAGAAATACGATCGACATTTCCAATCGGTACGGCTCAGAGATTCATCTTTTACAGAAAGTTACGAACCGTCGTGCAGGTCCCCCCTTTTTTAAACATTTTTCGAAAACATTCTTCAGACTCAAATAATTGCATAGATTTTAATGAATCATCGAATATTATCCAAGACTTGCGATGCAGCGAGAAATAGTTTTCGTTCGCTTTTCCTTACTTGGTAACCCAAACAAACCCAAACAAAAACCCATAGTTCCTTGAACCGAGCGATGTACCCACGAGTACGTACTCAATTGAAAATATTCGATTACGCCACATCGTGCAGGTGTTTATCGAGTATTTGTGTACTTTACTTACGAAATATCCAAAGTGACATTTCGAAAACTGGCTTCGAAATAATTGAGGGAAAAAATGGAAAAGAAATTAAAAGAAAAAAATGGAAAAGAATCGACAAAGAACTTAAGGGAAAAGAAGGTATGGAAAAAATGTACAAGAATTTAAGGAAAAATAAACTCAATCAAAAACTCTTAGTTCCTTGAAGCGAATGATCTACCCAGGAGTGTTTGTATACTTTATTTACGAAATGTCTAAAGTGATATTTCGAAAACTGGCTTTAACATGGAAAGGGAACCAGGAAACTAAGGAAATAAATTAAGGAAATTATAGATAAGGATATTATAATTATAATTTCCTTCCTATAAGAATATGAAATTATAATTAAGGAAAAAATTAAAAAGAAATTACGGGAAAAATGGAAAAGAAATTATGGAAAAAATGGATGAGAATTTGCGGAAAAAATGAATATGAATATAAGGGAAAAAATAAAAACGAAATTATTGAAAAAATGGATCAGAATTTGAGGAAAAAATGAATATGAATGTAAGGGAAAAAATAGAAACGAAATTATTGAAAAAATGGATGAGAATTGGAGGAAAAAATGGAAAAAATAAATGATAATTTGAGGAAAAAAATGTATATGAATTTGAGGGAAAAAATACAAACGAAATTGAGGGGAAAAATGGAAAAAAAATTTAAAGAAAATAAAGGAGAAAAAATCGGCGACTACTCACCCGTCATCTCACAAATCGATTTCGTCTCACGTCTTGCGGGCTTCCACCATTCTCCATAATTTTCGATTACTAATTCGCGCCCCGCTAATTTACACGAAAACTTAATTTTCGGCATCCTAATCTCCGGCGTGGGTCAATTCACGACTCGTGTCGGATAAAAATAGCGACTAAAAAATTCTAAAAGCCTATTCGTTTACTCGATCTTTACCGCAATGAATGACTGTATAAAAAAATGATCAGAACTTTATTCCGCAACGTAAGATTTCAATCAATCCAAACTAGAGCAACGGAAAATAATAAATCTGACCTTCCTTTTCCCCACTGTACTCGCGTGGACTAAAAGTACTCTTCCTGATTGGAGGTCCACTTTAGGGATCATCACAGTGTAAAATATTCAAAAAAATCGTTTTTTCTCGCATCATCCGACAGTATAGACGGTTATATACACGGTTTTGTCATCGCCGATTGATCGTGAGTAGACAATTTATATGAATATTCCGCACTCGAAACTTCAAACGTGTTTTTCTTGAAACGTCATTTTTCAAAACGGTGTACACTCTCAAAGGAAGAGATTTTAAGCTATCCGTCTTAAATTTTGACACAACATTGTTCACGCCATTCTGCATCTTGCTATGGAAGCTTTGACATTCTTCATATTTTTTAACGTAAAATTGTCAAAAAAATATGTTAAATTCGATACTTTTTTTCAAAACGCCGCCATTTTGTCAATTTTTATTTAAAAAAAACATCCATAGCGAGATAGGGGCTCTCATACTGATTAATACTCTTTTTACAAATTTTGTTTCAGACAATATTTACGGCCACAACTGTGCACACCGTGAGGACTTCTTTTTTTCGAAGACACTTTAAACCGTTGAAAAAATGTAAAAAAAAATAAAAACAAACATTTAAACATTTATTTTCTGTTCTTCATGAGTGCTTTGATTTGAAATAAACAAAATCAGACTGGTAAGCGTATGTTAACCATTGCAAAAAAAAAAATCGCCAACATCAGCTATTTTTCGACTCGTTACGCTGTGATGATCCTTTAAGTACGTACTTTTGAAGAAGAAAAAAAGAGCTTGCCTGGATCAATGCTTGGATAGACCGGACCCTAAAACGCAGACTGCCTCACGACAGCGCTATTTCCCAAAAATGCTAACTACTGAAGTGACAAGTATAGGGGTAAACACGAAAGGGATGGAGTCTCGAAACTTCCCAAGAATACATAAAATATACGTGAAAATATATTTTACGTAAAATATACATAAAAAATACGTACGTATGTAATAATACATAAAATATACATAAAATATATAGACTAGAGTGGCCCAAATTTGAGTTTTTTTTTTCCTTTTTCTCACCATCCAAATTATCTTCTTTAAAGAGAAAAAAAAATTGTCACGAAATCTGCGAGTGGTCGAAAAATATTTAGAGGTCGCTCAAGCCTCCCAAAAAATCGAATTTTCATTGAAAGATCGATTTTTTCGTTTATTTCTTAACCATGAATTTGACGCTTTATGATTTCAAAATTAACCTCGCGAAAGCTGCAGTCAATGAATATTTAGTGGTCGGTCAAGAGCTTCGAAATATCCAATACTCGCCAATTTTGTTTTATTCATCTCACTCATAAATTTGACGCTTTGTAAAATCATCAAAACAATAAATCGTTTTTCTTTAGAAATAGATTTTTTAAAGTCACCACACACTACTAACCCAAGAATTATAAAATAATTCTTTGAAGCTCTTGTCCGTGAACAAAATTATAGGTCCCCCGTTTTAGTGAATTAGAAGCGTGGGGTAAATTGAAAAAATCCGTTTCTTAAGAAAAAAAAAGGATAAATTGTTTTGTAAATTTTACAAAGTATTAAATTTACGAGTGAGAAGAGAAAAAAAATCACAATTGGAAATTGAGAAGCTCTTGAGCGACCTCTAAATATTCATTCGTCGGCTAGAGCTTTTGCGAGCTTAATTTTTAAATTAGAAAGCATAAATTCATAGATGAGAAGTGAACGAAAAAAAAATCGTTTTTTTTTTAAAGAAAACTTGCATTTTTGGGAAGCTTGAGCGACCTCTAAATATTTTTTGACCGCTCGCAGATTTCGCGACATTTTTTTTTTCTTTAAGGGGCTATACCAGTGTGACACTTTTAAAAAATCGATTTTTTTGCCTTTTTCGTCAGTTTATACTTTCAAGAATATTCTGTAAAAATTTCAAGGCCGTATCTCTAATCATTTTATCTTGCAAAAATCGATAGTTAAATCTTAAAACGCGTTTTTCTCGAAATGAGATTTTTCCAAATCTGCTGACATTGTAACTCAAAGAGCAATCGTCCGATTGACTTGAAATTTGAACTGAGTACTCTTGAATACTCTACAATGACGTAGGATTTTTTCGACTGGATGAAAATTGACGATTTGGCATTGAAAAAAACGACCATTTTATAGGCAAGAAAACAGACTTTTCATAAGTCCGCCATTTTGTTAGATTTTGATATTTTTCGAAAATCCTATGTCATTGTACAGGAAATACCTTCCAGTTTAACGACATTTTTTTCTTATTCGGTTCCAGCTACTCAATCGGCCGGAATCATGTCAGCAGTGGAGGAACTTTTTTTTGGCGCCTCCCAAAGCAGCGCATAAGTCGCACGGAACTCGATATTTTTCTATGAAAAAATTAAGTAATATACGTCAAATATAGTCAAATATATTATTAATTTCCCGCAACATTTAATTGACTACTTTTTTTCCAAAAAAAAAATCCCGAAAATCACCCAAATTTTCAGCGTTCATACTGGTACAGCCCCTTAAGGGGTTACCCCCACTCGCGATTTTGAAAAAATCGATTTTTTTTATTGCATTTTTTTGAAGTATAAGTATCTGAGAATATGTCCTGAAAATTTCAAGTCGATCCGAACAAAATTGACTGAGATATGAGCGTTGAAAGAGAAGAATCCGTTGTGTAAACGACCGGCTAATTGAAACTTGAAGCGCGTTTTTCTCAAAATGGCATTTCTGAAGTCGGTGACCAAGATTACTCGAACACTAATAAACCGATCTTCTTGAAATTTTGCAGGCTTATTTAATACATAAAAATGTAGTCTTTAATCGTTCGATTTTTGTTTTCGAAAAAAATGGCCGTTTGATAGCCAAAAAACGGCCGTTTTTTTTCGTTAAAATCGAACCATTAACTTTGACTGTCCGCCATTTTGTGAAAAATGAAAATTTTTTAAAATCCTTCGATTAAGGGGTAAGGCCACTGTAAATTTTTTGAAAAATCGATTTTTTTTATTGGCTTAAAAAATAGTTTAAACCCTCTAGTTTAAAAATAGTTTAAATCCTTTTAACTTCTTTTTTTAATTTTTTCCAATAAAAAACTATTCGCAAAACTTTAAACGCGTTTTTCTCGAAACATGGTTTTTCAAAATGGCACGCAGCATAACTCGAACAATTTTCATTTTTTTTACTTGAAATTTTAACCAGATGTGAACATTTACATTATCTTGAGAATGTCGATCGGAATTTTCAAGAACTTTATTTATTGATTTTTTATTAACAAAAAACTTGCCGTTTTTTTCGTCAAAAATCAATTTTTTTTTTCAAACGCACGCCAAATCCACAAAAATTGATACTTTTTAAAATCCGATCGACATTCTCTAGCTATAGCCCTCTAGATTAATGGTTTTTTTTTGTTCTAGATTCAAAAGTGCACCAGTGGTGCTGCGTGCCGCGGAGCCCTGGAAGCAAAACATGTCCCGGGAAGATAGCTGTGGAACCGCCATTTTGTTTTTTTTTTACTGTAAAAAAATTTTATAATAAAGTTTAATGTATGCCCGATAACACCATTAAAAGTTTTTTTTCAAATACCTTCAATTTCGGGAGCAAAAAATTAGTGAAAAAACCTTTTTTTTTGGGCCGTTACAGTGGCCTTACCCCTTAAAGACTAGTTTATACTTATATTTGACTGAATCCATCCGCATTTTTTTTTTCAGACGATCCACTTCGCCGCAATGTTGGTCACCGCAAACCGTGTATATAAAAACATTATTTCATTGACGACCATTTGCCACTAAACAATGTAATATTTTTCAATAAAAAAATTACTGAAAGTTCTTCAAGATGTGTTCTTTAAGATGGTATATTGAACGATTAAAAAAGTTTTGTAGTTTTCTTTAAAAAAAATTCATGAAAAAGGCCTTTTTTTGCGCTACAAGTGGGGGTAACGCCTTAAAGAAGATAATTGGAAGGTGAGAAAGAGGAAAAAAATAGAGCTCAAGTTCGGGCCACCCTAATATATACGTAAGAACACATTAAAGAAAAAAGCCAGAAAAAAGTTCCTTTCCGGTATACGAACAAAAACACGATGTCATCGGAACGCTTAGAGCATCGTTAATCGGTGCGTTTACCTTGCGTTCATCGATCAATCAGTCGCGATCTCGGAAGCTCGGTCCACCCTCCGGCAACGTTATCTCCTGGATTGCGAGCTGAGAGAAGTCAAACAAAAAGTGTCTCGGGCTCCCGGTGTATGATGATCATCAGTCATCAGTATCCCGGGACGCGGATGTCACGCCCGTAAGACGAACGACGTTGGCATTTTTGGGTCGTCTTCGACGGGGTATTTAGCGAGAAACAAAAAGGCTCGAGGCAAAGTATATAGGTGATGCGTAGAGTGTCCTACATTCGTTGGAGGTGTCCTACTTTTGTCGAACGACCGAAGGTAGCTGATGTCAAGTGCCTGGCAGTTTCGCCATTGGCGTTGCGAGAAAAAACGATGTCAATGTGGATGTTCGAGGCTCATCAGACGCAGGTGGCTTCGTAGCCGAGCACGACATCGGGTGTTTTGCTGCACGACGGTCGATCGTAAGGAGACGAGTTGTCCCTGGCGTTGATGTTTCCAGCGCTCTGTCGAGGGCTCTTGGCAAGATTTTCGGCGACGGTAGGTCTCTCGTTGCCGAGGCTGGCGCGGCTATCGCGTTGGAGGAACCTCGTGACGTTGTCCGACCTCTCGAGGCTCGATGTCATCATCGTTCTGGCCTCCCGTGAGCGGCAGGTCGCGGCGAAACGCTGGAAGTTGTCCAGTCCGGCGATCTGTGACTTGTCCAGAGACCCGTTGAAGATCATGCTGTTGCGACTGTCGCGTTGGAGGCTCTTGCCGAGGTACTCGGGTTTGTCGAAGTTTCCGGCTATGCTGGCTCTGCTGCCACGGTGACAGGTTGTTGGCCTGGCGAGAACATCGGTGCGATCGAAGTGACAGATGCTGGAGCCTCGATCGCGCGGCTGCAGAGGCCTCGCTAGGACGTCCATCCGATCGAACTGACAGATGCTCATACCGCGTTCTCTCTGCAACGGCCTAGCCAGCACGTCCGTACGGTCGAAGTGACACACGCTAGCGCCTCGTTCCCGCTGAAACGATCGCGATGGCTTCGGGTACTCGTTGAACGGCTTCAATCGACGGTTGCTGAAGCTGTGCGCCATCGTGAACTGCTGATGATCCACCTCCGTTCTATCCTCGCTCGAACGCTTCTCATCTCGCCTGCCACCCTCGTCCTCGTCGTCGTCATCGTCCTGCTCGTTGGCGTTTTGCACCGTACACTCGGCCAACACCAGACTCTGCAGGTCGAAGGCGCTCTTCGCCCGACGAGGCGTGTTACGATCGCTCGCCAACAGGGACACGCTCGAACCTACGAACACGCTGTTCTGCCGAGGACGCTGACTCTGCGATGCCGGATACAACGGGTGCTCGAGACAATGCAGGTTGAACTTCGAACAGGAGCGCAACTGCAACACACGAGCGGAAAACGCGCGCGGGCTTTCGATATTCTTGCAACGGAGTATCGCATGGGAGTCGGTTTATCATCGGTACGCCAAAGAGATTTATCATGTTCTGATAAATTGGCACGTCGGAACATAATTTATGGGAAATTAATAAATGTTTGCTCGTATGGAGACAGTTTTTATGTGATTGTAACTGCAGCATTTATTCGAAGTGATTATACTGAGAAAAAAAATCGTTGATCCAATATCATTGGTGTTATTGAATGAAATTTCGTTGATTCAATTGTAAAATTGTTGGTGTAAATAATCGAATTTATTAGTCTAAACAAAACGCTATTGACTTTAATAAGATGATGAAATTAAACGTGTTTTATTCATTCAAAAGATATTTTGCTAGCCGAAAACAATATATTATTGAAACTATCTAAAAAATTATTACGAACAAATTATATAGTTTTGAATGCATTTTTTTGCAATAAACAAAAAAAGCATTTCAATTCATAACATGAATATTGTTGATTCGAGTATACAAGAAAAATTGAATTTTCTATTGAGTAAATAGAAAATTCAATTTCAAATCCAATTTCAAATTCAATTTCAAAAATCAAAGAGAAGAATTTCTATTGAGTAAATATGTTATTTTTTTCACCATATCCGATATTGCTTTCCAAGTATATTATTCGTTAAAATATTAATATTTTATTTTGATTGAAAAATATTAAACAAATGTCTGAGTTGGTTGAAAAATTATGCAAAAATAAAATTTGCTTCTTGCGCATTTGGTTGAAAAAATTCAACCAAATCATGGCCGAGCGCCAGCGAAATTATAGGTGTGAGGAAACCCGTAGTTCTCGGAGTAACCGCTAGAAGCCGCACGCGCGCTCGTTTCTCGTGAGCGTAGCGCGAACCGAAAATCTAATTAAACGCCGGAGAAACTCTAAAGAGTATCGCTTCTTGGCCTGTGGCTAAAATCAAAGTGTAGCATCTGTTCTTATCAGTTGAATATCTGATATTCTCTCCATGGATATTCCATTGGATTTCTGATATTCTCTTCACTATTATCGTGGATGATCATTCTAATGCTCACTTTTTATTTAAGGTTTAAAACAAATTGAAAAACTCACGTCCCATGGCATATTCGTTTCGATGCAGTAAAGAAATAATTAATTCTATTGATTATATTTTTGTACGAAATAAAAAATGTTGTAGCAACCGCTTAATTATTTCATCCATAGATCTACGGATTGTATATAGAATGATTTCAATAGAATATAATTTTATTTGAAGGATAATGTAGATATTCAGAGACCAGAAGAGCTTTTTCAAATAAAATAATATGTTATTCAAATCAATCACATTTTCCAATATTTTATAGTATTGTAACAATCTCATATATCGGTGGCACTCCGTAACAGCACATTTATTTGGATCAATCAATATATTTTTTTGATTCAATTGGTTTTTTTTTCTCAGTGTAAATATGTTTTTTTACGTGCCGATTATTTCACATCAATTACACTGAGAAAAGAAAATTGTTGAATGTGCAAATGCATTTTGTTGTCTCGAAATTTTGTTGTTCTAACAGTTGCTCAGAAATGCGAAATAAGCTACAGTTCACACCACTAAAACTATCAGTTAGATTGACAAAACGTGTTTTATGCCAATCAAATATCAAGTTGAACGTATTTAAAGATACATTTTGTTAAACCAACTGAATTTTGGATGGACAGACGAATTTTTTTTTTTTCAGTGTATAAGCCATATTTAAAGTCGAACATTTGAATAAATATTTTCTCAAATCAAATAAATACTACTTCCCAATCACGAAAACCTCTTACCTCAATTTTTTTTGCAGGTTTACATCTCCGATCATTACATCAGTTCAAGTATTTTTGTGTCTGGAAGTTGCCAATAAAAATTTCAGCAATAAAAAAAAAATATATTTTAACCTGCATTCCGTTGATGCATCTTTATTTCCATATTTTCTACATCCTTGTTCTGCATATTTTTTATATTTTTATTTACTTATTATTGTTGCTGTGCAATTTTTGTTCACAGATTTCCATCTACTATAAAATCTCTTCATAAGCTTTCAAAAACACAGTTCAATTTTTTTTTTAATCGTGGAGTCCATTGTACTTCCACTTATCACATTCCCCACCATATTCCACTTCTCGCGTTCTCTACTTCTCTTCTGTGGTTTCAAGTATTTTCGTGCCTAAAATTTGTCAATAAAAAAATTAATTATTCAAAAAAATTGAGTTCACATATCGGTCCAACGAAGAACATGCAATTCCATCTTTCCCGTATTGTTCGTAGAAAGCGATATCTGTCTGAATGAAAGGTGCTAGGTGAATCGAAATTCGTAAAAGTCTTTTTACCCTCCACCCCTGATTCGTCGCGGCCAATTGCCACTCGAGCGTTTTTATTGTTCACCGAGCCAATTTTTGGCTTTAACGATCATATTGCGAAGTGGAGAGGATATTCAGTGGTAATGACGAGGCGAAACGAGGATACAACGAGAACGAAAATGATACAATTGTACTTCAGTGTTATGCCCTCGTTGAATATAAAGTGGAGATCGCGCAAGACGTAGGCGGCAGGATTTCAAAGGATTTCAAAGCTCGGAACTTTGCGAGGACATCCGACGTGCGGATGCGACGTCCTGTTTCATACGCCGCAGGGTTACGGTTA
>OZ023321.1:14487761-14572271 GCA_964007375.1 Ophion obscuratus | reverse complement strand
TCTCTCTCTCTCCTCTCTCTCTCTCTCTCTCTCGCTCTCGCTCTCGCTCTCTCTTCTTTTTCTGCCTCGCTTTCTTTTTCATTGAGGTTCACTGAGGTTTCACGAGGATTCAAATTGCCTGTAAAGTCTGTGTGGCCTGAGCCGCTTTGACGTTTGATCAAAGGACACTCTTCGCCAATGCTGCTCAGATGTGTACACTTCTACTGAATCAACGTGATTGAAAGCACTGGATTTATCATTGCTAGGTGTCATTATTCGTGACTGTCGACAAGCATTACCCGCGTGAAAAAAAGAGTCATTTTTTTTCATGGAAAGCACATTGCCATTGCTAATTCCGTAGGTTGAATTGAAGAGACAGTGAGAAACAAGAGAGACAGAAAAAGCCACTGCTTTCTCCAACGAGGAGGTATTAAAATGAGTGAGAAGTGGCGTTTTTTTAATCGAGATGAAAATCATGTGTACGTTGGTGGAATTGTGAAAAATTATTGCTCAATAAATACATTACATGACAAATTATTCAAGTGTTCGTTCATAATTGACTTAATGGATTTAATTATCTTTTTATTTAAAATTAGATTCAATTTTTATTCATAAAAAGGAAACTGAATATCAATTCACCAAAAGTAAACTTAAATTTAATGAAAAAAAATTGGACTCAATTTTGATTAGTTAAAATTCAATTTTTATTCGTTAAAATAAAACTCGATTTTAATACATAAATAGTTAACTCAATTTGTATTAATTAAAAATTTAACTTTCTTTCAAATAATTAACTTGAGTTGTTTTTTAAAAGTGGAGATCATTTTATAATCTATCAACAACTCGACACGAAAGAAAACAATTTTTTCCACGTGTCATTGGAAGTTTTTTATCCCAGCAAAAAGTTTTACACAAAATGTAACAATCTCTTTTATACAATCGAAATTTAATTTGCTCAATAAAATTGAGTATTTGTAAAATCAATCCTTCGGTAAATATTCGTAATTAAATTCTCCGGTTTCAGCGTGATATTTGGACGATTTCGTGTGTCCAAGAGGACCCTAACAGATGTGCGTAGTAACACGGATAATGAGGGCTGGGGTCACGTAATAGTCTCATTCGTTATCCTACAAATAGGTAGTCCCTCAGGTCCTCGAGGTCCTCACATCTCGTAGGCCAAGAGCTATATATTTTCCATTTTCTACCTCAATTTGCCTGCACTCTTAACATATATAACTATACGCGAACGTATGCGGGTTAACAAGTCTATCTATATTGGAACGAACGCCGAACGCCCATCCTGAGGGTGAATTACCACAAGGGCTTAATGCTTCGTGTGTTCGATTTATCCCCGATTGAATTTAATCAAACTAAATCGCCGGTAGCTAACACTCCGATAGAATAATTGCAACTGTGTAAAAATTCTGAATAAATTCACGATGAAAATTCATTACCATCGGGGCTGGAATTAAAAAATAAACGACCACATGGCATATAAAATTTATCCATTGAGAATTATGAAATATCTGCAGTCTTTCGTATACTTTTTTTCACATTACTCACTCTGCTACTGCACCGAGAGAATTTGCTTAGAGTTTAATTAACTTTTACCAAAATATTAATTAGCCTTAAATTAATTGTCATATTGGAAGCATATGTTTGAATAAAACTTTTTTACTGTGTGTTAACATCGAAGAAATGATTTATTCAATTTGAGAATCGTTCCACTGGAGTATTTATTCGTATACTCGATAATGTGTTAGGTCCAAATAATTGTTCAGTATGCACATAAAGAGAACGCATATTCTGAACGGGCTGATATCCTCAAAACCTAAACTTCGTAATTTTTTTAACAAAAATCAAGTTGCTTGTGTGAATCTCAAGTTGATACTGCGTATAAGCAGCGAAACAAAAAAGTTGACAGAATGGAGGAAGTTGTTAGATTTGAAAACAGTACTATTCGAGTCAAATATACACTTTTATGTTGGAAGCTGACGAATCCATTTACAACGAACCATTTATTTCTGCCAAATATATAAATATAATTAAAATAAATATGCAACAATAAATACAGATTCATTGAATATAAATTAATTATTTAACATAGCATAATTAAATTGAAATATATGAAAATACATATATATTTTTTATATCATTTAATTATATGATATAACCCAAATAAAATGGAAAGGAGAATAGTATGTGAGGGAGGACTATGTGTAAACACCCTTAAAATGGATACCATGGAAATCAAAACTACTAATAAAATGATTTAAAAAAACTATGACTAAAAGAGTAAATGTTCTTTAATTCAAACAAACCACTTTCCATACAAATACGTTTTCATGTATTGAAAAATTCGCTGGACCAATATATAATAGAAAAATATTCGAAATCAATAATATTTCTTTATAAAACTGTCGATACGAAAGTTTCTCAAGGAATGTTTTATTCCACATAGTAAAAAAAAAACTTGCCTAAGGTCGTACCCACAACTAATTATTATTCAATGTGATAAATTGCTTATCGTCGATTGATCTTTACACCTGCATCGTAACTTATACATTACACGCATATTAAGCATACATATCCCGTTACAAGTATCCCCTTTGGCATGATGTGATGGATATGCCAAGCCTGTGTACCTGTTCTCCCTATATTACCTTTGTATTTATCGCTGCGGGCGACCCTTCCTCCACAAGACGTATTGGCTTCCTGCTATCGCCTCAATATACACACCAATTTAGCCGAGTAGATATAACCACAGCCTATCGTATCTTACCCCAATAACTGTTCCGTTCATTCTCGCTCGCCGGGTCATACGTCGATTTACACGTGAAAAATTGGCTCTACGACAGGTGAAAGCAAAGAAGCTCCTCCCTTGTGCGAAAACGTGATCGGAATGAACCGCAAACAACCTCTGGATCATAATTTATGGACGAATGACTCATAAGGGTGGAAGAGTCATACGTCATGTATGACGACGTATGATTCAAGGACAAACGAATGAACTCGGTGAATAATTTTGTTATAATGAAACAAAAAATTTTGTCAGCAAATTTACGAGTAATTAGCGAGTGGAATTATCAGTTTTCTGATATAAGTACTTGGGTACGAGTAATCAAGAACTTAAGTACGATTTAATAAGTACATAAGTACGAGTAATTCAGTACTCAAGTACAAGTAATAAAGTACTTAAGTACGATTTAATAAGTACATAAATACGAGTAATTAAGAACTTAAGTACGCGTAATTTAGTACATAAGTACGAGTGATTAAGTACTCAAGTACGAGTAATTAAGTACGTAAGCACGAGTAATTAAGTCCGTAAGTACGAATAATCAAGTACGTAAGTAAGTGTAATTAAGTAAGTAATTACGAGCAATTAAGTACGTAAGTACGAGTAATAAAGTACTTAAGTACGATTTAATCAGTACGTAAATACGAGTAATTAAGAACTTAAGTACTCGTAATTCAGTGCATAAGTACGAGTGATTAAGTACTCAAGTACGAGTAATTAAGTCCGTAAGTACTAATAATCAAGTACCTAAGTACGTGTAATTAAGTAAGTAATTACGAGCAATTAAGTACGTAAGTACGAGTAATCAAGTACTTAAGTAGATAGTTGCAAGTTATTGAGTTCCTCAGTACGAGTAATTAAATACAATTAAGTATAATTAGGCGATTAACTATAATGAAGTATAACAGATAATTAAGTCGAATTATCAGTTTTTAACTGATTATTTGAGTGTACGATCAATTAACAACTCAAATTATCAGCAATTGCTCACATGCTTGATTTTTAATATTAATTATGACTGATGAATAAATTAAAATTATTCGCTAAGCCAAATAAAAAGTATTTCCAAGCTCGATGATTCCAAATTATATTTTCGTAAATCCGTTTTCATTGGAATGACTATCATTTCTAAGCCACCTATCGTCCTTACACTTGACGCGTCTCTGTTTAAGTATCGCGTGTACAACGAGCGTTTGGGAATCATGAATCGGGGAATGGTCGTACCCAACGTGTCTCTACCCTTATGGTTGCACTGTCGTATCTCTGTCTCATCGGTATGGCTGGGCGTACGAGCGTGGCTGCACTTCCGCATGTACGTGATATAAATTTAACACGCGAAGGATCCACAAGCCATTCCAATGGCTGACGAACAAAGATATCTCTTATGAATGAAGATACCAGACTATTACTACCTACATTTTATGCACGTAATCGTAATATGTAAAAGAGTCGGGTACGTACATTTGCCTTATCTTTTATGTATTCCAGCTGAACTCTCCATTTTATACAAACGCGCGTTAACCTTCATATGCATGATTTTTTATTTTTAGTGGGAACAAAGATGTCATGTAGAAAAGCCTAAAATTTAAGGGAATAATGGTTTAAAAAATTCAAGAGACAGTTTTTGGGAATTTTTGTTTAAATTAAAAAGTACGTGGATCATTCTTGAAACGAAGAAATAAAGAAACTAATTTGGAAGTAACGTTTCTGATTGCACACGATATGTATAAGTAGACAGCCGAACAAAAGACTTGCCTATGATAATTATATTTTCCTGATCCAATTTAGCTGAATATTTCTGCAACATCGACCGATAAAAAGTTGAATTTTCACTTCTTGAAAAAGTATCGTCCGGTTTTTAGGTTATGTCATATGATGCAAAAAATGGCGGCCCAATCACAGGACTGCTTTTTTCGTAACGCAATAGACAAGGGACTTTAATGTACAGCCAATGTGTGCATGTCAAATGTATTTTCAGTTTTAAAGACGAAATTAAGGGGTTAACCCCACTTGCGATTTTGAAAAAATCGATTTTTTTTATTTCATTTTTTTTTGCAGTATAAGTATCTGAGAATATGTCCTGAAAATTTCAAGTCGATCCGAACCAAATAGACTGAGATATGAGTGTTGAAAGAGAAGAATCCGTTGTGTAAACGACCGAAAATTGAAACTTTAAACGCGTTTTTCTCAAAATGGCATTTCTGAAGTCGGTGAACAAGATTACTCGAACACTAATGAACCGATCTTCTTGAAATTTTGCAGGCTTATTTAATACATAAAAATGTAGTCTTTAATCGTTCGATTTTTTTTTTCGAAAAAAAAATGGCCGTTTTATGGCCACAAAACGGCCGTTTTTTTCGTTAAAATCGAACCATTAACTTTGACTGTCCGCCATTTTGTGAAAAATGAATATTTTTTAAAATCCTTCGATTAAAGACTAGTTTATACTTATATTTGACTAAATCCATCCGCATTTTTTTTTTCAGATGATCCACTTCGCCGCGATGTTGGTCACCGCAAATCGAGTATATAAAAACATTATTTCATTGACGGCCATTTGCCACTAAACAATGTAATATTTTTCAATAAAAAAATTACTGAAAGTTCTTCAAATTGTGTTCTTTAAGATGGTATATTGATCGATTAAAAAAGTTTTGTAGTTTTCTTTAAAAAAATTCATGAAAAAGGCCTTTTCTTTGCGCTACAAGTGGGGGTAACGCCTTAAACGACGTTTCGTTTTTTATACACTGTGCATTTATGGGTTAAAAAAACTTTGGAATAAGATCTCTATAAATTTGTTACCTACATGAGGATGATACTATGAGGAGCTGGCGAACAAAAAAACCGGACTTGACATTACGTACGTTTTTTTCGTGTTCTTCTAGCACATCTTTATTAGCTCCCAAAATATTTTGCATCAAATCCGGCTCTAGACACCTTAAAATGTCTTAAAAACTGCCTTTTCAAGCAGAAACGGACTTGTCTATGGCTGGCTGGATGGAAAATTACTAACAGATGACCACAGTGATGACGATGACGACATTGAATGCGATTGTTGTGAGCGTAGCATGGAAGAATTTGTGTAGGATTATTCAATTGATAATTAAAAAAAAAACAAATTTATATTCAATTTAAAGAATCCATTTTACTTCATAACCGGATATGTCCATAAGATTTTCATTCAAAAGCGGAGTTTTCCACCATTTTCATTCGAAACCGGACTTGTCCAAAATAAAAATAAAAATAAACATATGGTAGTTAGAGTTTTTATTAAACTACAGCCAAGTCCAAGCTTACGTTTTGATAGAGCCTGCATATATTAAAACTTAAACATTCTAACTCACCTCCATGTGCTTATTTTAGTTTCTGACCTCTCCTGTAAAAAAGGAATTCACGGACAAGTCCGGTTCTGTTCGCCAGCTCCTCGTGTATTTATACGCTCGGTATTCTGACCTGCATTTAATAAATTATATCCTTACATTTTCTTAATTTATTTATTTTCTTTATTTCTTTTATACGTTATTAGATCACCTTAAAAAAAAGAATAATCTTGGATTTATGATCATAGGGTGCAAGATTATTCCTAGGGTTATCTTTGCTTTCGTTATCAACTATTACTCGGGGTGTTGTGAAGACCAGATTTGGTAAAAGACACTCCCAAGTATACGTATTTGTGAACTATTTCTATTTACCTACCCCCGATTTCAAGTTCCTTATATTCTATAACTTGCTCCCCTTTTGGTAGACTATAACCTTGGTTTTATTTTTATTCACCTCCAGTGAGTTTTCATTTAAATATGCTTCGAGTGTATTTGATTTATTTTGTAGTTCAATCACATCGTCTGACATGGGAATAAGATCCGCAAACAACAAAATTGTCCTTGCATTGCATTTGTATCCTCTGTTTTATATGTTTGATTTACTCTCACTTTGAATGTCGCACTTCTATGCCTATATTTTGCAAGATATTGATGATTCTTGTACTGACGCCGAAAGCAACGGTATGTCTCATAGTGGGTAACCGAATCGAATGCTCTTCGGAATGCGACAAATACCGCGTAGATAGTTTCCCTTTTGTTTTCGATAGTGCCAAATTTATTTTTCCGTTTAACGTGAATATGTTGTCATCGCATGATCTGCCTACTTTGAGGGGCTATACCAGTGTGACACTTTCAAAAAATCGATTTTTTGTGCCTTTTTCGATAGTTTATACTTTCAAGAATATCCTGTAAAAATTTCAACGCCGTATCTCCATTATTTTATCTTGCAAAAATCGATAGTTAAATCTTTAAACGCGATTTTCTCGAAATGAGATTTTTCAATTTTGCTGACATTGTAACTGAAAGAGAAATTATCCGATTGACTTGAAATTTGAACTGAGTACTCTTGAATATATTTACTCTACAATGACGTAGGATATTTTTGATTGGATGAAAATTGACGATTTGGCATTAAAAAAAAACGACCATTTTATAGGCAAGAAAACCGACGTTTTTTTCATAACTACGCCATCTTGTTAGATTTTGATATTTTTCGAAAATCCTACGTCATTGTACAGGAAATACCTTCCACTTTAACGACATTTTTTCCTTTTTCGGTTTCAGCCACTCAATCGGCCGGAATCATGTCAGCAGTGGAGAACCTTTTTTTTTTGGCGCCTCCGAAGGTAGCGTATAAGTCGCTTGGATCTCAATATTTTTCTATGAAAAAATTATGTAATATAGGTCAAATATAACAAAATATATTCTTAATTTTCCGAAACATTTCATTGAGTACTTTTCTTCCAAAAAAAATCCCGAAAATCACCCAAATTTTCTGCGTTCACACTGGTATAGCCCCTTAAAACCTGTTTGAGCTTCTGGCAAGATGTTAAATCTCTCGCACCATTTTTTCACTAAATTTTGGTCACTGAATTCGGTCACTGAATTCGATCACTGAATTCGATCACTGAATTCGATCACTGAATTCGGTCACTGAATTCGGTCACTGAATTCGATCACTGAATTCGGTCACTGAATTAGCGAGTGCAATGCCACTATAGTTGAGCGCGTCATTAGTATCATCTTTGAAAAAAAATAACAATAATCTCGCATTCATTCCAATCGGCAGGCATCCTGTCAGTGCAAAGCACACGGTTGAAGAGTGTTGTTACGTTATGTAGCCATTGCGATGGAAGAGCTTTGAAAAACTCCGATGGAACCCCACCAGGGCCCGGAGACTTATTCAATTTGGTTCACTTGAGAATATTTTGAATCTCTTTTACTGTAATACCGCTGTCTAATGTTGGGTCAAAACGGTCGGGGTATGCCCTGGGAATAGAGTCGCGTGGAGGTAGAAATTTCTTATAGAATTTCTGCCAGTTGACGGAAATAGAACATTGGCTATAGGTTCTTGGTTTGAGGTTTTTGTAGGTTGACCAAAATATTTTACAATCCTTGACATTGGATCCTGTTGGAGCTGTACAGAGTGCTTTTTCTTTTGTAATTTTATCAGTTCAATGTACATTTTCTTCTCTGTAGAAAATTCTTTTTCACTGTCCGGATTTCTTCTTTTTGCCACTTGAGATATTTCATATTGCAAGCTCTTCTTGCTTGCAAGTAGTCTTTATCAAGCCACGGATAATTCTTTATAGGGTGCTTTCATGGCGTACGGACCATGGCTAGAGTTTTGCACTGCTTTCCAAACGGTTTCCAAGAGACTTTTACTCAATGTGTCGATACTTATGTTGTTTGTATCCATGGAAACTACGTTATTCATGGCATTCCAAAAATCTTTTTGCTCGCCCGGTTCCCATCTTAGGATTGGTGTGTGGAGAGTTTCAACATGCCCTAGTGGTTTGTTGGACTTCCCTAATGGATCTATCGTGACTTTAATGGGTAAGTGATCCGAGGTGGCTTCATTAAGGATTGAGAAATCTTTATACACGGTAAGTCCTAGGGAGTTCGTCCAAGCGCAGTCTATTGTCATATTGCTGTTCCCAAAATATGTATGTCTCTCCAGACTTGTTACAGGCCTTCTCTTGGTCAAGTGGTCGGTAATTCTGAACTCTGCCGTACCGGCTGAGGTTTGACGCGTGTTCATGTTTCTTTCCCTGACGTTAACCTCACTTTTTATATATGAAAAGTTCAATCGCTCTTTTCTTTTACTATTTGAATTTATTTGCCGTAAATAACATTTCCTCTGGTTCTCGGCACTCTGGGTTTACAGAAAAAAACACTCGGTTCACTTAATTACTGACTCAATTACCCTAATAAATTAGCGTAATGTGTGGCTGCTGTTTGGATGCCATCTGCACCATGGACGCCCCTAACCCAATCTCTCAGATATTCAGTGATTAATTATGCATTTAATTGGATTCCAATCCCGACAGACCTGATGCAATTAGATAGAATGACATTTGGTAGATCGGCATTCGAATTATATCGAGTGCGTGAACTTTGTTCGAGCCAATTATCATCACACTGTTACGTTCGTTTGCTGCTTCATTAATTATTCAATCGATCAGAGAAGATAATTCGATCGATTAAACTAAGCATCGTAATTAGCATCCGTATTTACGATGCAGTCATTAATTTTGATATACAATCTAACAATATTTCTGTTCCCATAACGACACTAAGAAAAACAACCAATTGAATCAAAAAAATATATTGGTTGATCCAAATAAAATATTGGAAAGTGTGATTGATTTAAATAACATATAATTTTGTTTGAAAAAGAGATTCTGTTCTCTGAATATCTACATTATCCTTCAAATAAAATTATATTCTATTGAAATCATTCTATATACAATTCGTAGATGTATTGGATGAAATAATTAAGCGGTTGCTACAACATTTTTTTTATTTCGTACAAAAATATAATCAATACAATTAATTATTTCTTTATTACGTCGAAACGAATATGCCACGGGACGTAAGTTTTTCAATTTGTTTTAAATCTTAAATAAAATGTGAGCATTGGAATGATCATCCACGATAATAGTGGAGAGAATATCAGATATCCTTGGCGAGAATATCAGATATTCAAGTGATAAGAACAGATACTACACTTTGATCTTAGCCACAGGCCAAGAAGCGATACTCTTTAGAGTTTCTCCGGCGTTTAAGTAGATTTTCGGTTCGCGCTACGCTTACGAGAAACGAGCGCGCGTGCGGCTTCTAGCGGTTACTCCGAGAACTACGGGTTTCCTCACACCTATAATTTCGGTGGCGCTCGGTCATGATTTGGTTGAATTTTGTCAACCCAATGCCCAAGAAACAAATTTTATTTTCGCATAATTGTTTTAACCAATTCAGGCATTTGCTTAATATTTTTCAATCAAAATAAAATATTAATATTTTAACGAATAATGGACTTGGAAATCAATATCGGATATTGTGAAAAAAATAAAATAACATATTTACTCAATAGAAATTTTATCTGAATCAAACGAGCGAAATTCAATTTTTCTTGTGTACTCGAATCAACAATATTCATGTTATTAATTGAAATGCTTTTTTTGTTCATTGCAGAAAATGCATTCAAAACTATATAATTTGTTCGCGATAATTTTTTAGACAGTCTCAATAATATCCTGTTGTCGGCTAACAATATATCTTTTGAATGAAAACAACTTTTAATTTTATCAGTTTATTAAAGTCAACAGCGTTTTGTTTGGACTAATAAATCCGATTATTTACACCAACAATTTTACAATTGAATCAACGAAATTTCACTCAATAACACCAATGATATTGGATCAATGATTTTTTTTTAGCGTAAGGGCATGGAGGCCTTCGCGCTGGAAAAGGAGACTTTTTAACCCTTACTTGCCACTATGTGGTTCGAAACACCCTCCTCACTTTTTTCGAATGCGAAAACGTATTGATGCGTATTCTACAGAAGTGTGGCAAGTAAGGGTTAATTTTGATTCTTGGCTAAATAACCTGCATGGTCTTTTAAAGTGCACTCCTTAAACGATCCGACAAAATTTCCAAGTAAAAATATTCAATAGTCCATTTTGTATAACAATTTTTGTCGCTGGGCTGCGGATCAACCCCATTTAAGGGTTCAAGAAAAAAAGTGTAAATCCGAAAAAACGAAAAATTGAGAAACATCGACGACAACGACGGAGCCTACGAAGCGCGGCGTTTTATTAGCACAAAATATGGCGATTTTTGCAGGTAGTATTTTTCCAAATATATTAGGGGATCCCAGCTTTTTTCCCTCCGTGTATATGTCAGCTGAGCGAAGCTCGCGTGATATCGGGAGAAGCTTGATAAATTATCGTAGTGCAATCCGAGGCCACCGGGATTACGAGACGATGTATATGTATACGCTTGTACGAAGAAAGAAAGAGTTTGCAGAGTGAGTGGGTGGTGGTTGATGCTCCATTGAGCATTTTTCCCTCATGACTCGTTCGGCAAGGACGAACTGACAGGAGCAAAACCGTCGATCCTTAACAAAAGGAGAATTCATTGGCTATACTGAATGAACCCGAATTAATTTACCATCAATAAAATGACTGAGAAATTTGCCAAATATATACGATATTTTACAAAATATTTTGTTCTACTTGAGTAATATTCAATCTTAAAAATTGGGCGAGGCAGTGTTTTTTGTCTTTAATGATATTCGATCCTCAAAATTTTACAAAAAAAATATATTCTATTTAAATAATATACAATAATTTAAATTTTACCAATTTTTTTATTGTACAAATATACATTTTTTATTGTATGGACATAAATCTCCTTTAAGTATACAAATAGACATTTCAATTTTTGCAAATTATATTGAATATTACTTTCAATTTCAGTAATTTTATTTTTATTCAAAATCAAATTGTTGAAATTTATCATTTATTTTAATAAATTACGAAATTTATTTTTTAAATTACTGACATTTTCATCTTCAATATCCACCATTTTTTTTTTTTCAAATCAAATTTAAGTGATATTCAATCAAACAAAATATAAATTTTATTTGACTTAACAAATACTCAATTATTGCAATATGAAAGAAATGCTGGTCAACGATACATATATTGGATGGAAATTAAATTTTATTGCTTAATCGAAATTTAGTAGGCATCAAAATATGTAAGATAATAAAGATAATATATAAGATAATGATAGATATAAGATAAATATATAAGATGAATAAGCAAATATATAAGATAATCGATTACACGAAAGTGGGCGGAAAGATGGATGAGGTCATCATAGATTCTCCTTTCTTGCACGTCGATTCCCTTTGCACAACTCGAGCTCCCCTAACCACATACATCGCGCGTATTTTCCTCCGGTCGTTGTTTTTTTCCCCCATTATAACATGTAAGGTCTTCTCTCTCGCAAACCGCTGCAGTGACCAAGGATTTTCAGAAAGAAAAACTTAGCCGAACATCTGCTGACGCTGCCCCTATTCTCTTTAAGTTGACTACTGTGGAGAGTAAAAAACTTTTATCGCAGCTTTCTGCAAGATCTATGGGCGTTTGAATTCTTTTCTCGCCTGGGCAGTGTGGAAATGAGTGTATAGAAGAACAGGCATGGATTTTAATGCATAAATAATTCGTATACAGGATCTATCTGTACCGATTTTTGATCAATTCTCTCGAAATTCCTAATAAATTATGCCCCCAGTCTTAGATAATTAAACATTTCTCAATAGTCCCATATGCCTCGAGAGATGCGACAATCTCGTCTTTGAATTAATGAAAATAGATCATCTCCGTTGAGAGGTCTTGAATACTCTCAGCCTTTATTCGTGTCAGATGGGCAAAACGAATTTTGAATGTGCGAAGTGAAATTGCAAGTGCACACATTGGAGGGATAAAGGTCGCGAAAGCGAAAGTCTAAATGACCGTGAAGTTGTTCCATCGTTGAAATGCAATGAAAATGATTTTTTTTTAATTTCCAAATTTTCCATTGGCAAATTTGAGCTACGAACATTATGCAAACATTTCTTAGAATTCTCATTTAGCGATCTACAATTAATTTGCAAAGTGTGACTTTGGATAATAATGAAAATAAGAAATTTAGAAGAATTTTCGTTGCAGCCCAACGATGCAAACAACCCCATAAGTCTGAAGTCTGCACGCCCGACTCTTCTTATCGCTTCAATTTTTATTCGCAAATTTTCACTGCGAAAAACTGATGCATTTTTAAAGATTTTTATTTTGACGCAATTTTCGCGATTGGGCCGTGCAATTAAAACTGGACTGTTTAGAAAAATTATCTGCATTATCTAAAGATTATCTGGATTATCTAAGAGAATGTGCATTGACTACGAATGATCTGGACTATCCAAAACTTGTCTGTATTATCTGAAGGTTATCTAGATAACTTAAAAATAATGTGCATCACCTACAAATTATCTGTAGTATCCAAAAATTATCTTCGTTGCCTTAAGATTATCTGGATTACCTAAAAATTAGGTGCATTGCCTACGAATGATCTGGACCGAAAATTATCTCCATTATCTGAAGGTTATCTAGATCATCTAAGAAAGATTTGCATTGCTTACAAATGATCTATGCTATACAAAAATTATCTTCGTCATCTTAAGATTATCTGGATTATCTAAAAATTACGTGTATCGGCTACAAATGACCCGTACCATATAATAATTCTGGGCTACCCAAGAATGATCTGTTTCATCTGAAGGTTATCTAGATTATCTTAGATGCATTGCCTCCGAATGATCTGGACCGAAAATGATCTGTATTATCTGCAGGTTATCTAGATCATCTAAGAAAGATTTGCCCTACTTACAAATGATCTATGCTATACAAAAATTATCTTCGTCATCTTAAGATTATCTGGGTTATCTGAAAATTACGTGCATTGAATACAAATGACCCGCGCCATCGAAAAATTATCGAAATTATCTCAAAATGAGACCACGATATTTTTAAGTTGTCGCAACTCTCTCACTCTCTGTGTAGCTCGGAACTTTGGCGATTTCTTAAAAGTGGCCAACTGAACGAAAAAACAATTCCATAAAAAATGATACATATCCTTCGACAGTCACTGATAAAAGGCTGGGCACATGTCTTCGAATGATCGTACGAAAGATGAAGCTCAGAAGCACATGAAAAAATTTCAATATATCGCGAATGGACTTCGACCCTCTTAGCTTACTGGTCGAACCCTCTTTCGACCGATCCTCTTCATTTTCTATTACCCATGACGGAAAAGGATGCTCATTGGAATTCAAACTCTAGCCTTGTTTCTGTAATCGACGATGGGATCTGAAGAACGTGAGTATATCACGGAAAAGTCTACACAGACATGTATCGTCTGGGGCAAACGTACTATAACCCCTTCGAGGTCACAAAGTAATAGCTTTTCTCCACTATCCACTCCGAAGTCTGTGGATAGTAGAGGAAAACGAAAAAAGTCAAGGATCGCCGTGAAAATATCTCCCGAGAATGGTGAACGATAAATTCTCACCGGAGGATTGTATTTTCAAGGATATAGTCGCGGGCTGTTCGAGGTCGAAGAGCGGAAAAACCTTTCTATCCTTTTTTTTCGCGCCGAAGGGTATTTTTGGACCTTGTACTCGACGATTCTCGATCTTCTCTATTTCCTCGAGCTAAACTTATAAATCCCTTACGAAATTTGGACGGGGCCTTTTTTGCGACCGTTTCGTTACAGCTTCGGGACACGCGAAAACGTAACGAGAATCCAGATTATATTATTGCGGAATAGAGAAGACTATTCATCGTCAAAGACTCTTTACAAACTTATTTACTTTCGTAAAGACTTCTTTACGAAATTTGGACCAAGTGGTGAAAAAAATGATTTTTTTTTGCAACCAAAATTCTTGTTATTTGTTATTTTATTTTTCAGAATTATTATTATGAATCTCTTTTTTTCTTGCAGTCATTACTCTCCAATGAGGATCCTAAGAAAAAAAACATCGGCTGATCTTCGTAGCCCAAATACGCCAGTCGAACCCTACACAAACCCAACCAATGATGTCGAAGATAATTAAAGCGCAACGAAAATTCATTTTCATTATTTGTTTTTCTACTTTTATTATTACTCTAAATCTTTTTTCCTTGCAGAGTTGTTGCTCTCCAATGAAGATCCTGAAAAAAAGCTTCCAGTTATCTTCGTAGCCCAAATGCGCTAAACAAAAATAGAATAATAAAAAAAAAAGAATCGTTGCGTTCCAACGATGCTTCAACCTCATCGTATACTTGAATTAAGTTTTCAAAGTAACAGTCTTAAAAATATCAGACAGGCTGTTTTGAGGGACGAGTTCCAAATGATCAGTGTTCATGCACATCGACAATTATCTCTGCCTCATTGGCTCAATATTCACGTAGAAGTAGGTCAACCATGAGTTAGTTGCTACTCTTCGCGATTGCAGCTGATTTTCGAATATTTCCGGCTTCGAGGTTCTCACAGGTAATCGCATACCCCGGCTTATTTGCTCTTCGATTCACGTGATTAGCATATCTCGCCAAATGTGTGTCTCTTTGCCTACACAATCCCTGCCCGCAACTTCAGCCAAGATTTTTATTTTCTTCCGATTGACGAATTTAATCTTTATCGTGTGTTTGGATTGGAAAAAAGGACTTTATTTGTACAAATGCGTCTGTACGGCTCGGTTCGATGGGAGAGGACGCGCGAACGGTCTGGAAGTTACGAGACGGATGGAAGTTTCAATGCGCGTTGCATGGACCGATCAATCAGGATCATTGGGTTTTGTGTTACGAGAATTACTACCGCGGGGATTCTCCATCGTGGATATAAACGCGAATACACAGTGTCTCATTTCAATTGCACACTCTGAATAAATCCAGAAAATGAAGCTGGACGGACAAACCTTAAGGGGGGATTGTCTTTTTTTTCGCAAAATTTACCGCTTTTTGGGAATTTTTTTGTGAAGAAAGTATACAACGGAAAACTTGTGAAACTTGGCATATAGTTTTATTGATCTGTTTACTACATACAAAAAAAATTTTAAACAATTTCATCAAAAAATCCGCCTCCCACCCTCCTCGACGCGCGATGGTCCTTTTTTGATGGTGTGCACGATTTCTCAAAAACTATTCAACCGATTGCCTTCAAATTTGGACAGAATGCTCAGCTGACATCCTTTTATCGTTTGATGAAGCAAAAAAGCAATGCGTTTAATAGTTTTTTATTTATAACAAAAAATCGATCAATTTTTTTCGAAAAATCGATACTTCAAGTTCAAAACGTCACCAAATCGTCAATTTTTTTTCCCCTTCATCGAACGATAGCTATATGTGTCTAAAGTAAAATGCTTTTTGGGTTTTTGTTGCAGGATGAACGTGAAGGCTGTAATCGTGCACACCACCAAAAAAGGACCATCGCGCGTCGAGGGGGGTGGGAGGCGGATTTTTTGATGAAATTGTTTAAAATTTTTTTTATATGTAGTAAACAGATCAATAAAACTATATGCCAAGTTTCACAAGTTTTCCGTTGTATACTTTCTTCACAAAAAAATTCCCAAAAAGCGGTAAATTTTGCGAAAAAAAAAGACAATCCCCCCCTTAAGGCATTAGGCCACTCTGGAGGCCGAAAAAAGAGGTTTTTGGGGGATTTTGTTTTTCAGAAAAACTACAAAATAAATCGAGATTACAAAAAAGGATGTTTATCATACATATGAGTGACTGTATACTATCATTTTTTCGAAGCGATCAATTTCAAAATGGCGGCTGTGCAGCGTTTATCTCAAAACTGCATTTTTTAAGTTGGCCGGAAACATAACTCAGACAGTTTTCAACCAATTCACTTGAAATGTTGAATATATCTTCGAAAATACATTGTCTATGGAAGTACGTAGGATTTTTTTTATACTGCATAGTTAATTTGTTATTAACAATTATCTGACGATTTTTTAGGCAAATTTTTGGAAAGTGAAAAATTTCGTCAGATAATTGTAAATAACAAATTAACTATACAATGTAAAAAAAAACTTACGTACTTCCATACACAATGTATTTCTCAAGATATACTCAACATTTTAAGTGAATCGGTTGATAATTGTCTGAGTTATGCTTCCGGCCAACTTAAAAAATGCAGTTTTGGGATAAAAGCTGCACGGCCGCGATTTTAAAATTAATCGCTTCAAAAAATGATTGTACACCGTCACTGATATGTATGATAAACACCCTTTTTTGTAATTTCGATTTATTTTGTAGTTTTTCGGAAAAAAGTCCCCAAAAAGCCTATTTTTCGGCCTCTAGAGTGCATTAACTACAAATGATCTACGGTGTCAAGCATATTCGATGAAGATATATATATTTTCATTCGGTCGAATTTCAATTAGGACATCTCGCAGCGTTTTTTCAAATGGGACAAAAGACTTGTCATTTGCTAAAAAAAGGGGGTTTTAAAATGAATGTAACGAAAAAAATCAGCTCTCGAGCTTGAAACGTGCCAACGTTGTCGGACTTTGACGATTAAAAAATGGAATAATTCGCGATATTACTCTATCGATTCCAATTATGTAAATGGCATTGCTAGGCTGGACGTATGAGATTAAAATTCGCGGTGCATACATTTTTCTTATCGCTTGAATTTTCAGTACGAAAAATTCTGATCTATTTTTAAAGATTCTCATTCCGACCCAATTTTCGCTATTGGGTCGTGCAATTAAAAATTGAGTGTTTAGAAAAATTATCTACATTATCCGAAGATGATCTAGATTTTATAAGAATGATGTGCATTGCCTACGAATGATCTGGACTACCCAAAAGGTATCTCTATTATCTGAAGGTTATATAGATCATCTAAGAATGATCTATATAACCTTCTTGCATTACGTACAAGTTTTAATTACGTACAAAATTAGGTGCAATCCCTATGAATGATCTGGACTATCAAAAAATTATCTGTATTATCTGAAGGTTATATAGACAATCTAAGAATGATGTGCATTACCTACAAATGATCTGTACTATCCAAAGATTATCTTCACCGTCTTGAGATTATCTGGATTATCTACAAATTATGTGTATTGGCTACAAATGACCCGCACCATCGAAAAATTATCAGAATTATCTAAAAATATCAGGTACGTTGTCTACGAATGATCCGGACGATCCAAAAATTATCTGCGTTATCTCAAGGTTACCTAGATCATCTAAGAATGATGTGCATTACCTACAAATTATGTGTAGTATTATGTGTAGTATACAAAAATTATCTTCACTGTCTTAAGATTATCTGGATTATCTAAATATTATGTGTATTGGCTACAAATGACCCGCACCATCGAAAAATTATCAGAATTATCTAAAAACATCAGGTACGTTGTCTACGAATGATCCGGACGATCCAAAAATTATCTGCGTTATCTCAAGATTATCTAGATCATCTAAGAATGATGTGCATTGCCTACAAATTATCTATAGTATCTAAAAATTATCTTTACTGTCTTAAGATTATCTGGATTATCTGAAAACTACGTGATTGGCAACGAATGACCCGCACCGCCGAAAAATTATCAGAACTATGTAAACAATTCGGTGCATTGCCTACGGACGATCTGGACTATCCAAAAATTATCTCCACTATCTCAAGGTTATCTAGATCATCTAAGAATGATGTACATTACCTACAAATGATTAGCACTATCCAAAAATTATCTTCATTGTCTTAAGATTATCTGGATTATCTAAAAATTACGTGTATTGGCTACAAATGCCCCGCACCATCCAAAAATGATCAGGATTATAAAAAAAAATACGTACATGGCCTACAAATTATCTGCATTACACGATGTAAATGGCATTACTAGGTTGTACATATGAGATTAACGTTTGGGTTGCAACGCATTTGTTCATCAATTTTTATCGGTACATTTTTAATACAAAAAACTCTGATCCATTTTTAAGGGGCTATACCAGTGTGTCACTTAAAAAATCGATTTGTTTGCCTTTTTGGACAGTTTATACTTTCAAGAATATCCTTTAAAAATGTCAAGGCCGTATCTCTATCATTTTATCTTGCAAAAATCAATAGTTAAATCTTTAAACGCGTTTTTTTCGAAACGAGATGTTTCAAATTTCCTGACATTGTAACTCAAAGAGCAATTATCCGATTGACTTGAAATTTGAACTGAGTACTCTTGAATATATTTAGTTTACAATGACGTAGGATATTTTTGATTGGATGAAAATTGACGATTGGGCATTGAAAAAAAAAAAACGATCATTTTATAGGCAAGAAAACAGACTTTTTTTTCATAACTACGCCATTTTGTGAGATTTTGATATTTTTCGAAAATCCTACGTCATTGTACAGGAAATACCTTCCAGTTTAACGACATTTTTTCCTTTTTCGGTTGCAGCTACTCAATCGGCCGGAATCATGTCAGCAGTGGAGGAACTTTTTTTTGGCCCCTCCGAAGGCAGCGCATAAGTCGCTTGGATCTCAATATTTTTCTATGAAAAAATTATGTAATATAGGTCAAATATAGCCAAATATATTCTTAATTTTTCCCAACATTTAATCGAGTACTTTTTTTCCAAAAAATTCCCGAAAATCACCAAAATTTTCAGCGTTCACACTGGTATAGCCCCTTGGAACTTCCCATTTTGACCCATTTTTGCGACCGGATCGCGCAATCAAAATTGGACACCCTCTACTTTGAAATGTAAAAGTACACACGGACAAATCAGTAAGCAGCATTTAGCGCCGAGATAATGGCCGATTTCGCGAAATTGGCTGGATCAGTGAATACGAAACGCGTGGAAAAGCCATCGTAATGCCGGAAATGGCTCTCATTCGCCGACAGGTATATAGTTCATTTCGCGCAAGCACGCTATACAGTTGGCGAATGTACGGATGGTATTTCAACGGAATTGCGTTGTACAGTAACGAGAATGAAAATAAAGGGGAAAATAATGAATGGATGAACGAGCTGGATAGAAAAGTGAACTCACTGGCAACAAAGTGGTATCCGCTACGGCGCAACTAGGTCTGTGTTGTTGTTGAAACTTTGGCTGGTACGGCTCGAGCATTCGAATTTTTCCCCAACGATTGAAGAAGAGAGCAATCGCCGCGACCCACAGAACCAATACGAAGACTACGATCAGAGCCTCCTCGGCTCTAACGACCACAGCTCCAGGCGAGCCCGGGAAGCCTGCAGTTCGTTGCGAACAGATCAAAGAAACGTGAAAACAACCGTTGCCCGGTCGGAACGAATAATTGCCTTTGATAATGATTTTGTCGGTGGAGGATACGGTTCTCTGTCGGCAATTTCCAATCATCCCCGATGTGATCAGCCAGAGCTGGGTATTTTTTCTTTTTGCCGGAAGGCAATGAAGTTATCGCGATCAATAGCAATCTTTGAGAGGATTTATATACACGGTGTTCGGCGCATGGACGGACACATTTTTTTGGGGGGATTGGGGGGGGGGTCATTTGCTAATTTTTTCACCCCTAGACCCTATGTCCTAAGTGTCACGGTAAGTCAGATATAGCACAGTCGTGCTGTATATTGGAATCGGAAAAGATTAGAAGAAGGCTAGTTTTTTGACAGGTGATTTTGCAGGTGCCACGGGTGCTAAAACCAAGTTTGCCTAAACATCGGGGGGTAGGGTTTTTTTTAGGGGACGGGGGTGGATTAATGCCAAACTACAACCCCCACGAGGTCGGCGCCGGGAAACAAAATGTTCAAAAAAATCCGGGTTTTATTTTTGTCCATAGCGCCGAAGTCGTGGAAGTTCATTTTGGGGGTGAAAAAGTGGGGTGAAATTTGGAAAAAACCGTTTTCATTCGATAACTCTTTAGGACAAATTCATACAATTTTTGTTCAAATAGAAACGTTGTAGCCCTTGAAATGACGCGTCGATCGAGTATTCGATCAACCCTCTCCAATAATATCTTCACCCCCAAAAGAATTGTTGAAGAATTAACAAAAACATTGTTCATTGAATAACTCAAAAACAATCGATTTTTCGGGGGTGGATCAAATGTACGAAATGTAGAGAATAATTTTCTCTATATTTTCGTTCCTATGCACAACTTTTGAATTTTGCTTTTTCGAACCCCTCTTAGGGGTTGAAAATGCAAAATGAAATTCTGGGAAAACTATTGACCGAAACTAAAGAGATACGAGTTTGGCGCTATGGACAAAAATGTAGCTGAGGGTTCAAGCTACAAATTCTTCCACGGCGGCGAATTCGTGCCGTCAATAGTTTTCCCAGAATTTCATTTTGAAAGTTCAACCCTCGAGAAGGGTTGGAAAATCAAAATTCAAGGGTGGTCCATAGCAACGAAAATATGGAGAAAATTATTCTCTACATTTCGTACTTTTGAACCATACTCGAAAAACCGGTTGTTTTTGAGTTATTCAATAAACTATTTTTTTGTTTGTTTTTTAACCATTTTTTGGGGTTGAAGATATTATCGGAGAGTGATGATCAAATACTCGATCGACGCGTCTTTTCAAGGGCTACAACGTTCCCATTTGAACAAAAAACGTACGATTTTTTTCTAAAGAGTTATTGAATGAAAACCGATTTTTCAAAATTTCACCCCACTTTTCCACCCTCAAAATGAACTTCCACGACTTCGGCGCCGTGGACAACACTAAAGCCCGGATTTTTCTGAACATTTTTTCTCACGGCGCCGACCTCGTAGGGCTTGTAGTTTGGCATTAATCCACCCCTATCTCCTTTCATCCCCTAAAAAAGAACCCTACACCCCGATTTTTAGGCAAACTTGGATTTAGCACCCGCGGCACCTATAAAATCATCTGTCAAAGAACTAGCCTTCTTCTAATTTTCTCCGATTCCGGGTTTTTTCAGCGACAGCACGACTGTACTAATACGATTTTTTTTTTAATTACCCGAAATTTCGCCTTTAAGGGCTATACAAGTAGGAAACTTTCGAAAAATCGATTTTTTTGTCTTTTTCGGCAGTTTATACTTTCAAGAATATCATTATCATTGTTGTCAATATCATTTTATCTTGCAAAAATCGATAGTTAAATCTTTAAACGCGTTTTTCTCGAAATGAGATTTAAGGGGTAAGGCCACTGTAAATTTTTTGAAAAATCTATTTTTTTTTATTGGCTTAAAAAATAGTTTAAACCCTCTAGTTTAAAAATAATTTAAATCCTTTTAACTTCTTTTTTTAATTTTTTCCAATAAAAAACTATTCGCAAAACTTTAAACGCGTTTTTCTCGAAACATGGTTTTTCAAAATGGCACGCAGCATAACTCGAACAATTTTCATTTTTTTTACTTGAAATTTTAACCAGATGTGAACATTTACATTATCTTGAGAATGTCGATCGGAATTTTCAAGAACTTTATTTATTGATTTTTTATTAACAAAAAACTTGCCGTTTTTTTCGTCAAAAATCAATTTTTTTTTTCAAACGCACGCCAAATCCACAAAAATTGATACTTTTTAAAACCCGATCGACATTCTCTAGCTATAGCCCTCTAGATTAATGGTTTTTTTTTTGTTCTAGATTCAAAAGTGCACCAGTGGTGCCGCGTGCCGCGGAGCCCTGGAAGCAAAACATGTCCCGGGAAGATAGCTGTGGAACCGCCATTTTGTTTTTTTTTACTGTAAAAAAATTTTATAATAAAGTTTAATGTATGCCCGATAACACCATTAAAAGTTTTTTTTCAAATACCTTCAATTTCAGGAGCAAAAAATTAGTGAAAAAACCTTTTTTTGGGCCGTTACAGTGGCCTTACCCCTTAAAAAATTTGCTGACATTGTAACTCAAAGAGCAATTATCCGATTGACTTGAAATTTGAACTGAGTACTCTTGAATATATTTACTCTACAATGACGTAGGATCTTTTTTATTGGATGAAAATTGACGATTTGGCATCGATTTGGATGGAAAAAAACGACCATTTTATAGACAAGAAAACAGACGTTTTTTTCCATAACTACGCCATTTTGTTAGATTTTGATATTTTTCGAAAATCCTACGTCATTGTACAGGAAATACATTCCGGTTCAACGACATTTTTTCCTTTTTCGGTTTCAGCTACTCAATCGGCCGGAATCATGTCAGCAGTGGAGGAACTTTTTTTTGGCGCCTCCGAAGGCAGCGCATAAGTCGCTTGGATCTCAATATTTTTCTATGAAAAAACTATGTAATATACGTCAAATATAGCCAAATATATTCTTAATTTTTCCCAACATTTAATTGAGTACTTTTCTTCCAAAAAATTCCCGAAAATCACCAAAATTTTCAGCGTTCACACTGGTATATCCCCTTAAATCGTCATAACCTTTTTATTTGTCGCTGTATTCTGCAATGTTTGTTTATTATAAATAAATGATTATTTGATACAATTGGTTTCAAGAAAATGACTCTTGAGCTTCCAGTCTTAAAAAAAGTGTAAATGTATGAAAAATTTCAATTCCTAAATTCATTATAAAAAAAACTTATTCTCTGTATTTTAACCACATAATGAATGATTTATACGACATGCAGCATACCGTTGGAAAGGGTACAAACTAGAGAACTTTTTAAAACAAAGCTAGGCTCAAAATAGCTTTTAATTTTTTTAACAATCAATTTAAAAGTTGACATTTGTCAAGCTGACAATTTCGAAGCTCATGAGTAATTCTCTGGAAACTAATTGCAACAAATAATGATTTATTTATAATAAACATACATTGCAGAATACAACGAAAGTTATTTCGTGCCATTACAACCACAAACAAAAAAGTGATGACGATTCAAAGGCGAAATTTCGGGTAATTGAAAAACAAACAAAAAATCATATCTTAATTACCGTGACACTTAGAACATAGTGTCTAAGGGTGAAAAGTAGCAAATGAATCCCCAATTCCCCAGAAAATTGTGTCTGTCCATGCGCCAAACACCCTGTAGATGTACAGAGTGTTTCATAACTATCAGGGTTCTTCTTGTGGGCATATAGCGTGTGTAATTTCCATCAAAACGCTTTCTTAAATGTCGTGTAACACAAATTGGCCACGAAATGGTTCAAAGTCCAGCTAGCAAACAAGCTGGAGTTCAGTTGCTCGTTAGTTGCTCACGCCCAGAGTGTGAAAGCTGAATCCAGTTTGAATCCACCGAAGAGCGAAAATTTCAAAACTCTAATCCATTTTGAAAAGGTTCTTATTTGGACGCAATTATCGCAATCGGCTCGTGCAATTAAAATTTGACCGTTTAGAAAAATTATTTGCATTATCTGAAGAATATCTGGATTATCTAAGAATTATGTGCATTGATCGAGATGGTTTTAATGATCTGGACTATCTAAAAGTTATCTGTATTATCTGAAGGTTATCTAGATCATCTAAGAATTATGTGAATTGACTATGAATTATGTGCATTGATCTGGATGGTTTTAATGCTCTGGTCTATCCAAAAGTTATCTTTATTGTCTTAAGATTATCTAGATTATCTAAAAATTACATGTATCGGCTACAGATGACCCGTACCATCCAAAAATTCCGGGCTATCCAAAAATTATCTGCTTCATCTTGAGGTTATCTAGATTATCTAAGAAGGATGTGCACTGCCTACGAACAATCTGTACTCCAATTACAAAATTATCCAAAATCCAAAAAGTATCTGCATTATCTTAGAATTATCTTCATTGCTTGAGGCAACTCAAATTGAAGACGAAGTTCTAACATATGGAGCAGGAATCGCAGATTGAACGTAGACTTATGAATATAACGATAGAACTGCCAGTAAAACTTCAAACACGTTTTTCTCGAAACAATATTTTTCAAAACGGTGTACGCAATTTCTCGACATCTAATTAACAGATGGACTTGAAATCTGGCATACTTATTTAGTGGTCTTGGACATTATCATATACAGACGATAGATCTTGGACATTATCATATACAGTCGATAGATCTTACACACTATCATATAATAGATAGATATTTCACAATTCACTCAATACGGAACTAAGCAGTTTAGTCTTGACCGACGTTTTTCTTCTCAACGTTTTTTGTTTATTAGTTATTAAGGGGTGTTCTCACTTTAATTGATTATAAACTTTGATTGATTAAAAAAATATATATATTTACTATTTTTTTGCCAAAAATGTTGAAAAAACGTTTTTTGTTTGTTTCGTCGAAAAGTGTCTGCCGTATTGTTATTTTTGCATATATCAAAAATCGTATGGTATGCGCTATAGCCATTAACATACTGAATCTAAAGCCGTTTGATTTTATTATTTCGGATAATTCATCTCCGAGATTTCATCAACAACCTACAATATTTTTAGGACATTTTTTTAACTGCTATTTTTGTCTAAAAATAGTAACTTAAATGAATAATTTTTTTTTAAATGTATTTCTAAAGTGTATTTATTAAGTGCAACAACTTTTATATCAATATCTTTAATATAAATCTATCCAAAATAATCATAAAAAAACAGCCTTTTATGGCGTCTAAAGTGAGAAGACCCCTTAACAATAGTAATGTCATTTTTTTTCGAAAAATCGAGAAAAAAAGGCCAAATTTTTTTTTTGATGATTGAAACACGATAACAAAAAGAAACTCGGTCAAGTCTTAGCCAATACTGTCTATTTCAAGAAAGAACTTTGTTTTTTCGTCCGAGATCAACCGGGTGACCAAAATCATGTACACCGTTGAGCCCTTCACGTTTAAAGTTCCTTAAGGGGCTATACCAGTGTGACACGTTAAAAAATCGACTTTTTTTGCCTTTTTCCACAGTTTGTACTTTCAAAAATATCAATATCATTTTATCGTGCAAAAATCGATAGTTAAATCTTTAAACGCGTTTTTTCTCGAAATGAGATCTCAAATTTGCTGATATTGTAACTCATAGAGCAATTATCCCATTGACTTGAAATTTGAACTGAGTACTCTTGAATATATTTATTCTACAATGACGTAGGATATTTTTTATTGGATGAAAATTGACGATTTGGCATTGAACAAAACGACCATTTTATAGGCAAGAAAACAGACGTTTATCACAACTACGCCATTTTGTTAGATTTTGATATTTTTCGAAAATCCAACGTCATTGTACAGGAAATACCTTGCAGTTTAACGACATTTTTCCTTTTTCGGTTTCAGCCACTCAATCGGACGGAATCATGTCAGCAGTGGATGAACTTTTTTTTTGCGCCTTCGAAGGCAGCGCATAATTCGCTTGGATGTCAATATTTTTCTATGAAAAAAAATATGTAATGTAGGTCAAATATAGCCAAATATATTCTTAATTTTCCAAAACATCTAATTGTGTACTTGTCTTTCAAAAAATTCCCGAAAATCACCCAAATTTTCAGCGTTCACACTGGTATAGCCCCTTAACGGCCTGCCTTACAACTTTAATGATTAATATATTTTAATGAAATTTGCTACCCCCCTTTGTTAATGAACATACAAGTAAAAGTCGAAACAATTTTTCAATCATCTCACTTATTCCTTAAAAATCTTTTGTTGTAAATAATCCGAAAGAAAATAAAAGTAAATAATCAAAAAGAAAAATACGCTAAAAAATAATTAACCCAGAGACTCGCTTTGCAAATCGATAATACGGTTCAATCATTTTCGTTTGTTTTTTTTTTAATACTTTGATAAAACAAATTCGCCCGTGAGCAACCACTGCGCCATTTTTCATCAGCGTTGGACTTTGCACGCAAATATTTCGCCAAATTTTTGCCGCACATTTTGAAGAAAAAAAAATGCATTTTGCTCGCAATGACACACTCGCTATGCTCAACAAGGGAACCCTCGTAGCTGTGAATCACCCTGTGTATATGTATGTGTAATCTAGAGAAACGATTCCAACTCGATTCACCGTTATCCAAGTGTCATATGAAAAATATAAGATACACGAAGTAAGCCGATATAAAGGATGCAATATACGAGCCAAGGCTGCGGTCGTATAAAATTATAAGCGTTACGTGGCTCGTCGTAAAGGGCAAACTGGATTTTGGGATGAGGAAAGTAAAGGATCTGAGATCCTTGAAAAAGTGAATTTTTTTTTCTCCCCACGTGGGTTGAAGTATCAAACGATTTAATCCAGTCCAAGTCTCATAATGCCGGATCACACGGGCGAGAGGGCAGATGCGCTTCGCGGATAATTAAACTCGTACAATCTCCGATATCGTAAAACAGGGAGGCGATATGCGCTCGAGATCGCGGCAAAAGTCAGCAAGTACGTAAACGTGTATAATATTTTTCAACGGACCGGACGTAAAACACTGGGGCAAAAGGAGCGTGATGTGAAACCGGAAGAGCGAATTGGACGCTGAAATTGCGCCGTGAAATAATATCCCGAGCTTTTCACGGAGACACTTTTTCCAATACGCGGTGCGATGCGGCTTTGTTAAGTTGCGTGTAAATATAAATATAAATATGTACATAGTAATTCGATAAATATAAATATGTATATGGTATTCAATAAATATAAATATGTATATGGTATTCAATAAATATAAATATGTATATGGTATTCAATAAATATAAATATGTATATGGTGTTCAATAAATGTGAATATGTACATCGCAATTAATTATATTGACTCGACCAATCGCAACATGCATTTACACGTAAATATTGCGACGTTGAATAAGTTCTCGCTGTTTTCCAACAGATGGCGTTACCGGAACTGCGTGCGTGTAGTTTAAGGGGTAAGGCCACTGTAAATTTTTTGAAAAATCGATTTTTTTTTATTGGCTTAAAAAATAGTTTAAACTATTTTTTATTTAACCCAACTATTTACACAACAAACTATTTAACCCAAACAAACCCAAACAAACTATTCGCAAAACTTTAAACGCGTTTTTCTCGAAACATGGTTTTTCAAAATGGCACGCAGCATAACTCGAACAATTTTCATTTTTTTTACTTGAAATTTTAACCAGATGTGAACATTTACATTATCTTGAGAATGTCGATCGGAATTTTCAAGAACTTTATTTATTGATTTTTTATTAACAAAAAACTTGCCGTTTTTTTCGTCAAAAATCAATTTTTTTTTCAAACGCACGCCAAATCCACAAAAATTGATACTTTTTAAAATCCGATCGACACTCTCTAGCTATAGCCCTCTAGATTAATGGTTTTTTTTGTTCTAGATTCAAAAGTGCACCAGTGGTGCTGCGTGCCGCGGAGCCCTGGAAGCAAAACATGTCCCGGGAAGATAGCTGTGGAACCGCCATTTTGTTTTTTTTTACTGTAAAAAAATTTTATAATAAAGTTTAATGTATGCCCGATAACACCATTAAAAGTTTTTTTTCAAATACCTTCAATTTCGGGAGCAAAAAATTAGTGAAAAAACCTTTTTTTTTGGGCCGTTACAGTGGCCTTACCCCTTAAGGCGGGATGTACATTTAAACAGGAAAAAAATTAGCAATATCGAGGCATTTTTTAAACTAAGAAATAATTATTCCACAATTATAAAACTTTAGGTATACTTTAATAGTATATTTAAGTATACAAAACAATTTTATAAAATTAATTCATCATCAAAATGACGGATCTGTGGCAGAGTGTTACAGCAAGGTCGCCGCGGGAGTTGCGAATCGGCTTGCAGTCTAGCTTCCCGTAGACTTTGATTTGCAAAAAAGTTCAAACATTTTTTCAAAATGAAGAAAATGTAAATTTAAAAAAATTGCACGCATTTACAAAAAAAAATCAACATTTCAAGCAACATTTCTGTAAAATGTGGATGAAAAAAGTAGTTTTTTTTAAACAATTTTTCAAAAACAATTTTCGTCAAGTAGAAAGTACCAATATTATCGATATTTCTACCAAGTTTCAGCTCAATCGGCTTAAGCTGTGAGATGCAGTCAGCATTTTTTAAAAATCGATTTTTTTTACATCTTCTTGAAGTACGATGTTTCGAAAATAATCCCTGAAAATTTCAAGTCAATCCGATAAATAGTTTCCGGGATATCCCACAATTAGTGAAGGGGCATCGGGTCCCCATGGCAGGTAGCGGCTGACAAACGCGCAAACGATAATACCTGGGAAGGCAGACTGCTTCGAAGACAACAACAAATTGATATGTTGGTAGCATCCACATCGGCAGAAACCCTATTGTATGGGCCAGGGATCTATGATTCGATGCAAGTAATTTTTTAATTCGTATTTTTGTACAAAATCAAGTGTCAATGTGTTAAACTCTTGCCGAAATATTCAAAAATGTATTACTCAAAAACTATGAACTTTAGCAAAATTTTATAAAGAATAGTTTCGTTTTAAAATTCCCCGAAATATTAAGAAAAAATAATTCATCCAGAAAAAAAGTGTAATTTTTTGAAGAATTGCTTCAACAATTGGCTATAAAAAATTGAATGCTCGACTTTTTGGCGATAAATTGTGATATTCGGATTTAGCGGATCAAGATACATTAAAAAGTTTAGTTTCATCCATCGAGGTCAACATTTTACGAATATATAATACCGTATCCACGTCGAAAAACTTTAAAGGCGTTTTTCTCGAAACTATGTTTTTTTAAGTCGATGACCACTATAATTCAAAAACCAGTCGATGGATTTTGATGAAATTTGGTGTGCTCATTGATAGCATTAAAAACTAGTCCTCAATCGAAGGATTTTCATTTTTGTTGAAAGTTTCAATTTTTTTAACAATAAACGAGCGATTTTTTGGTCGAAAATCGAAAGTTATCTGTCGAAAGCCGCCATTTTGTTAATTTAAAAAAAAAATCTTCGATCAAGGACTAGATTTATTATTAAACTAATGATTTTTTTGTTTTGTTTTTTTAATTTATTTCAGATGATCCAGTAAAATTTTATGAAGGTCACCGCAAAACACTACATGCCGAAGGGGGTCCGACAAAGATGGCGATATTTTTATAAATAATCAATTTTTGTCTTTCAAAATTTGTACAATTCAAGTTCAAATATAACATAAAGAGTGTGTGTAACCACTTTTGTAAAACAAACTTAATTGCTATACATTTTTTTATTTAAAATGCTCGTTTTTTCACGCTTCTGACTGCATCTCACCCCTTTGTAGTTTTTGAGTCATCCTGCCCGCCAATTTCTATAATGCAGTTTTGAAAAAAAAAACCCGTTTGACGTTCATGCTCGCTCCGAATCCGAGCGGTGAGGCACGTCGTTGGAAGGCTGTAACGTTTGAATTTTTTCGAATTTCACTTCGAAACTTTAGGAAAATATTCTTCATATATAGTTCTATCGTTGAAAAGAAAAAAAAAGAAATCGATTTTTTGATCGTTGTAAATATCCCGCCTTAAGATGGAAACGCATCCATAAATAAGTACTATAAACAAGCTTGAAGTTCAGTGTATGTCATTTTGCCGAAGTGTAACCAACTTTCTTTTCCCTAGTGTCAAACATGTCAAATTTCGTGCCAAAAACAGTATTTGCGGGGACCTTTACTACACGACGAAAAATTATTGTATACAGTCACTGATATGTATGATAAACACCCTTTGTTGTAATCTCGATATAATTTGTAGTTTTTCTGAAAAAAATCATCCCCAAATAGCCTATTTCTTCGGCCTGTAGAGTGGCCTAAGGCCTTAATTTTGTTGTTGTTTTTTTTTCAATAATCTTAGCAATAATAAGTACTGTTTGGAAATTTGATTGCCTACACTGACTGATCTCAAATACTGCATTCAGATATAAAGTCGAAACATAAAGGTTTTTTGAAATTTCAACTAAGTAATTATTATTATTTTATCCTTTAGGAATGTTAATGACTGATTGAAACTTCACAATATTAAGACAAAGACTGAGAGGAAAGTAAAATATTTTTCAGGTAAATGTCACCCTTTATGAATGTTGATTGTTTAAAATTCGAATTTATATGATTAAAACTGTTATTTTTATTTTTATTTTTATTTGTTTGGATCACGACGTTCGTTTCTTTGCTATGTTCTGTGTGTTCGCCCACCCTGCTGTTCTTTGTTTATTAAGCAATTTATCAAACCGCCACCCAGCCACCCAACCCACGTTTAAAAAACCAGAAACAGTATTGCATGCCCTAATTACATGTAGTGTCATCCAAAAAGTCTGTCTACATTTTCAATGCCATTAAATAGTTGCACTTAGTGT
The DNA here is from genome assembly GCA_964007375.1 of Ophion obscuratus. Lineage (NCBI taxonomy): Eukaryota > Metazoa > Arthropoda > Insecta > Hymenoptera > Ichneumonidae > Ophion > Ophion obscuratus. The sequence continues at coordinate 14,541,475 of OZ023321.1, read as the reverse complement.
AATATCTGTAGATGTTTTCAATAAAGCATTTATTTTCACAAAAAAAACAGCGAGAACTGATTCAACATTCCGATACAATAACGATTTGTTTTTACCCCGCATAAAAACATTACGATTTTTGCATTCGTCCATGAAAGTGATTGCGTTAAAGTAAAGATTTTCATCATCATGTTTCACGGTCGTGGATTGAATGAGGCTGTTGTTTTCAATTTTTTTTAAATTTTATTCACTTTAATTATTTATCTTAATTACGAGCAAGAAATATCCAGTTAATGCACACCGCGAAGACGGAAGGGAGAGTGCGGAGTGTTGGGAAGAAAGTTTCACACACTCACCGTGTGGATAAGTGGAATTTACGTCGGCCGAGGAATCCAATTCCGTCGGCATCGAGCCAACGAGAATTGGAGGCAGTCGGCTGTCGTGCTGCTGCTCCTTGTTGTCTGGAGCTTCTTCGAGCTCCAGTTCAATCTTCGTCAGTTCGACTCCTGCCGACAGACAAATAGAGGAAGACTGTGGGGATAAGAGAGGAACCCTTAGTACGATACAAGCCTGAAATCCTTTCGCGACGCGCAAATGAAAAAACATTATACAGCATGAGCTAGTGGGCTTTTCTCATCTAGATTATCTGCATTATCTGAAGATTGTCTGGATTATCTAAGAATTATGTGCATTGCCTACGAATGATCTGGGGTATCAAAAAATGATCTGAATGATCTGGAGGTTATCTGGATTATCTAAGAATTATATGCATTGCCTAAGAAAGATCTGGACGGTCGAATAGTAATCTGAATTATCGGAAGGTTATCTGTATTATCTAAGAATTATGTGCATTATCTACAAATCATCTGTACTATCCAACAATGAGCTTAAGATGATCTGGTTATCTGAATTGCCTTAAGATTATCTGGATTATCTGAAAATCACGTGTGTTGGCTATAAATGTCCCGCACCGCCCGAAAACTATTAGAACTATCTGAAGATTAGATGGATTGCCTACGAATGATCTGGACTATCCCAAAATTATCTGAACGTTATCTACATTATCTAAAAATGATGTGCATTACCTACAAATGACCTGTACTGAATGATTTGGAGGTTATCTGGATTATCTAAGAATGATATGCATTGTCTAAAAAAGATCTGGACAGTCGAATAGTAATCTAAATTATCGGAAGGTTATCTGTATTATCTAAGAATTATGTGCATTACCTACAAACGACCTGTACTATCCAACAATGAGCTTAAGATGATCTGGTTATCTGAATTGCCTTAAGATTATCTGGATTATCTGATAATCACGTGTATTGGCTATAAATGACCCGCACCATCCAAAAACTATTAGAATCATCTAAAGATTAGATGCACTGCCTACGAATGATCTGGACTATCCCAAAATTATCTGAATTATCTCAATGTTATCTAGATTATCTAGGAATTATGTGAATTGCCTATAAATGATCCGCACCACCCAAAAATTATCTGAATTATCGTAAGATTATCTGGGTTATCTAAAAGTTGCGCGTATTGCAGATGACCCCCACGATCCGAAAATCATCAGAATTATCTGAAAATTACGTACATTGCTTACAAATGATCTGTACTATCGAAAGATTATCTCAATCATCTAAAGATTATCTGGATTATTTATCAATTAGGAACATTGCCTGCAAATAATCTGTAATATTTAAAAAGTATCTGCAGTATCTATATAGATTATCGAGATTATCTAGCAATGATCTAGATGGTTTGAATAATCATTCAATGACTGAGGTTATACGTTTTGAACCAATCGAAAGGTATCGACAATCTCGTAAGCATAATCTCACGTTGATATTCAAGATATCGAATAATTTGAAAACGTACATTCGGCTGGACCAAAACACACATATTCATGAGGCTTATTTGCATAATTGAGTAGTAGAAAAATTGGTGGAAGAACGGATGTACCATAACTCAATAATATTGTGCGTTTTACAACGAAAGCCAAAATTCAATTTTCTATTTTTCTCGGTTGGAAAAAATCAAAATTCAATCTTCTATTTTTCTGGGTTGGAAACTTACCATCTCTGTCAGTCACCGGTCGCTGGGTCGACAAAATAGTGACATGGCGGTGTCTTTTATGACGATCTTCCCCCTCCACAATGACAGATTCACTATGTCCTCGTTATCTGGAAAAGAACAAACGTTTTGAAAAAAAAAATGAGAGTTCAGTTCCGTCATATTCGAACGGGATCTCGTCGATATGAAAATGGAGCGACGCGGATGACTTCCGCCTCGTAGTTATAACGATCCCCGTATAGACCTTTTCATGTGTTTATACATGTATGGGTGTCTGTGTGTATTGAAACTAACCGATCGAAACGACTTTATAGACAGGAAGAAAATCCACAAAGACCCCGTCTCTATGCAGCGTCGTATTACATTGTTGGCATTGTCGGAGATAGTAATCGAGCCGTTTTGCTGTAATGCTAAAATAAGTCTGAACAATCGATGCGGTATCGTGAGCTCGACTAGTTCCAGGCTTGCATATATTCATATGAAAAACCGCATAGCCATTCTACCAGCATATACGCGTAGGAACATAAATGGATTTGAATAATATGTCTGAGCCACTCGTGCTACAGGTCAGTGCTTTTTTTCAGGCCTACATGCCTTCGTGCAATTTTTCCAGTCGGCTCGAAGATTTTACTTAACGGGCTAGTAGTCGAAAGGCCACTCTAGAAGCCGAAAAATAGGCTTTTTGGGGATGTTTTTTTTAGAAAAACTGCAAAATAAATCGAGATTACAAAAAAAGAGCGTTCATCATACATATCAGTGACTGTATACGATAATTTTTTTGAAGGGATTAGTTTCAAAATGGCGCCACTAAACAAATTTATTTAAAAAAAATTGTTACAATAAAAATTCGAAATTAAAAATTTTTTTACTCCATTTTCTGTTGGTATTTTATTTTTTATATTTTTTGTGTCGTTGAAATTTTTGTTTCTGCGATTCACACGGTAGGTGATGATACTAAGAATATGTTGTAAACATTTCAAAGCGATCTGAACCTTCGTTCAAGAGTTAGAACTTTCACAAGGTTCAAAAGAGTGAATCGTGGAAAAACGACTTTGGAGTTGGTGGTCGGGCGCGCCGCGCGGTATCTATTATCTAGCTCTAAATGCTGTAACTATAGCAATTCTTGCAATTTTTCAATTCTGCAAAGCTTAAAATATTCCTAACCGTTCAGGCTAATGGAATCAAAAATAAAATAAAAATGAAAAATTTCGGAATTTTTCGCGTATATAAGGCCGTAAGGAGGTTGGAGCGTTAGCCACAATCCAAGGTTAAATTTAATTTAAAAAAATACATGTTATTGTTTACACTATACTGAGTCTCTACGAATTTATTGAACTTTTTTCACCACCAAACACCAGAGATAAAAAATAGTTTAATGTATGTATTTTAACGTGCGGTTAGATGGGCAAGACTTTCACACTAAAGGTTATGTCATTTTTATTGTTATTTAGCACCAAGATAAACCATTTCTAACAACGGATTAACGCAAACTGAACCTTTGTGAACATTTAGAAAAAAAAATCCTCATCTTGCCCACCGTAAACCATGGGCCAATTATCTCGTGACGTAAATATGAATAGGCATAATTATGAATTACTGAAAATTTCATTGTGAATTGTATAAAACATTCGTTGTCGTAGTTTCTTCATAATAATGATCGATAATGTTATGCTTTTTCAAGTTGGTAGTAACACAAAAGGTTTTCTACTTTAGGTAATAAAAATGTTAAGATGCATAATTTTGCCCTTTAATTATATATTTAAAAAAATAGCATATATAGAATAAATCTGTACCTAGCATGCATTTTTTGAGGTTCATTGAAAAAAAAATGGATAAACCGTCATTTGACTCAACTGAATCACTCCAACCTCCTTAAGGGCGGGGTAAAGTATTAACATTTTTTTTTTCATTTTTTTTAAATTTTTTAAATGAATGCATAATATATCAAGAATACTGTGTTAAAATTTCAAGTCAATCGGAGTAAAATTGACGAAGTTATGAGTATTTGAGCGTCTATTGCTCCATGCCGTTCTCTTCTCTTCTGCGTTTTTCAAACCGTTTTTCTTGACTTGTCATATTTGAAGTCCGTGTGCACGATAACTCAAAATCTACTGGACCAATCGCTTTGAATTTTTGCACAGTACTTCTTCACATAATTCACCAGGTATTGTCGAGGGCTTTTTTGTTTTTTTAATAATTACTAATTTTTCAACAACAAATTAGCCGATTTTTTTTGCGAAAATCGGGTTTTTGGCTCCCAAGTGCTACGAAAAATCGAAAAATCGAAAAAAAAATCCTCCCGTCATTACCTCGAGAAACATCTCCTTTAACAAATGCATTTTGATTTTTTTGTTTCAAATGATTCTGTTGCGAGTTATGGTGCACACCGCAAACCAACTTTTTTTCGAGGCGCCTCCGGGGTTTAATTTTCACTCGCTTAATTTTGAATATTTTGCAATGCAAATTTAGGAGAATGTTGTTCAAATGTTACTTTATTATATGTAAATTTTTCAATAAACGAACACTATTCGTTACGCCAAAAAAAATCTTAAAAACATGCCTTTTTTTCGCCGAATTAACTTTACCCCGCCGTTAACACTTCCATAGCCGAATTATTTTGACGGTGTTCAGACTTTCGGAGTTTTGGTCTTTCGTGTAAAATTCTTTCGGAGTTTTGAGCGTTCTGATCATTCAAAGTTCGGAATTTCAACCCGGCCCAATGTTGAATTTCGGAATATTAAAATTCGGAATTTTAAATCGTCGGAGCATTCAAAGTTCGGAATTTCAATCAGGCCCCCGGTTTTTTGAGCACCTTTCCACGCAAGCGACTCTCGATGTTTCTCTTTTCGTATCAATCCATTGGAAATTCAAAAAGCCACAAGTGCGTGCCATGCGCCATAGTACGCAATTCGCCGAAACGATCAACGTATCGTTCACGTCATAAATAGTTATAAATACCGGAGACCCTTAAAGCGACGAAAAAAAAAAATAACAAAGGCAAGAAATAGGCAGCGACACAACTGCTGAAACGTACCCGGAGAACTCATATCCCGAGGCAATTCGGTCCTGCGTGCTCATTAGCAAAACTTGACCCACGCCTGGCTCGGGGCTGGCCTCGTCGTACATCCGCACCCGCGCGTGGAGTACCCTCGCGCTATCACAAACGACACCTCGACGACAAGAAGAGGGAGACGTACGACGAAAAAATAATCCGACAAACCAAAAGGCTCGTATTTCACGAAAACTTGGAGAAACGGATATCCTGAGTATAAGAGACTTTTCCACGTGGGAGGAGTCGAGCGAAGGGTGGCCAGCTGGAATCGGACGCGACGAAGCGGGGAGCTTTCCGACCAAACGGATTTTCCAGTCAACGATAAGTTTTTTTTTTCGCCTCCGATAACCCCCTCGAATCAACGTATTCCCTCAATCGAACGGGAATGAAAATGTTGTCGATCAACTGGTCCCAATTAGAAGATGGCTGTAAATTTTGCCTGCTGCGATTTTTTATTTGGAAATATTGCATTTTTAATTGATGCAAGAAACGAAAAGGGAAATGTGGATGAAAGATCTAAAAAGTTTTTGAAAGAAGGCGAGCCTGCCATCTAAAAGTTCACTGTAAAATTGTTTGCATGTGAACAAGCTTTTTTTAAACAAGCTTTTATTTAATGTACCAAAAAGTAGAAAATAATTTTTTTACCGAGTCACCTATGTGTGACTACAAATGAAAGCTTGGGGCGGTCAATTTTTTTGATGTTTAATTAATTTCATCAATTCAGTCAGTTTCATTAACCGTATTTAATTCGGCACAATAGTAATTGGAGAAATTATTATCACACGTGTATACACAGTTTCATGATTTTTATTTAATAGAAATCATGTTTCATGATTTATTTACGAAATCATGAAATGGTTTATTACGGTAAATTAAATACAGTTGATATGTTAACGGATTTATGTAAATTAAAGATTATATGTCTAAATTTTGAGCGCCTCAAGATTTTATTTATAGTCACGCATAGGTCACTTGGTAAAAAAAAAATTATTTTCTACTTTTCAGTACAATAAATAAAAGCTAGTTAAGGCGTTAGGCGTATAAAATCGTGTGCGAATTTAACAATTTTTTTCGTATGAAAAAGTGATTCGCTCATAAAATTAATTACACATCTATTTATTATGAATATCAAGCAGTTAGAATTTTTTTTCGATGTACAAAATGGCCGACTATTAATATTTCCTTTCGTTATCTTTTTTTTAGATGCTCCGCGGCGTAACATTTTTTACCTAGAACAAAAAACAAAAATTCTCGTCAATGTACATTAGAATACCTAGAGAAGTACGTACGGAATTTAAAAAATATTATTTATTCAAAAGTTGTAAGTATTTAAATTTAAGAAATGAATTTTCAGCCAAAAATTTCGTTATAACTGCTCATGAACTGCTCATAAAATGAAAAGTTTTCGATTTATCAGAAATTCCATACGTACTTCTCTGCGAAATGCAATTAGGAACATAACTTTTAAATTTGAAGTGAATCGAGTGAAAATTGTTGAAGTTATTTGTCACGCCAATGGGAAAAAAGCTGTTGCGAGAAGTTTCGAGTAGTCGGCCATTTTGTACATCGAAAAAAAGACATATATTTTCTAACAGCTTGATATTCATACTAAATAGATGAGTAAACAATTTTATAAGTGAATCACTTTTTCATACGAAAAAAAATTGTTAAATTCGCACATGATTTTATACCCGTTACTGTGGCCTAACCCATTAAACAAAAAAATGTACATATGAATTATTTTCTATTTTGTAATCTGTAATTGATTTTACTACAGCTCTGAATTTTTTGCAAGGAAGGATTAATCCTTCTAAACAAACCGGTGCTGTTATTGGTTGATTATCAGGAGGAATCCAAGAGAACTGGGAATTTTTTTTTTTTTAATTAAATGTATTTTTGTAACCCAAACAAACTTTAAACGCGTTTTTCTCGAAACAACGTTTTTCGACGGCTTGTTGATAAATTCTTCGAAACTACTGAACCGATCCTAATGAAATTTTAACCACATATTCTTTGCAACTATAGCTATAGCGTATATCAAGAATTTTCTTTCATTCTGATATTTCCTTTTTTGCCAAAACGGTAAAAGAAACACGTTTTTTTGTTTTTTTCGAAAAATGACCGCCATTTTGTTATTTTTGCATATATCAAAAATCGTATATGCGCTATAACCATTAACATGCTGAATTTAAAACCGTTTAATTTTTTTGTTTCGGATGATCCATCTCCGAGATTTCATCAAGAGCGCAGACCTACAATTTTTAGGACACTTTTTTACTACCATTTTCGCCTCTAAATACTGACTTAAATGAATAAATAAATAAATGTGTATTTATTAAGTGTAACAACTTTTATATCAATATCTATAATATAAACTTATTTTTAAAAATCAAGAAAATTGCCTTTTTAGCGTCTAAAATGAGAACACCCCTTAATGTAGATACAAATAAATGCCCAACCGAATTTCCAATTATCACACCTGTTCCTCAAAAATAAATTTCTTTAAATGACCCTGCTTTCGCGTTGTCACAGTAGGCTAACCCCTCCAAGCAATCCGAAAATATTACTTTTCATTGTATCCCAACTCTGCAAACTTCAATCTCATCGATTCGACCAGACTTTTCTCCAGGAACAATTCGAACTCACCTTCCAATCCTGCATCAAAATACCTTGCTCATTTCAATATCTACCAATAGTTTGCTTAGCCTTGCAAAGTGTACGACGTTTTCAGCTGTTCCAAAACTTACTCCAATGAAAAAAAAGACGTCCGTAAACTTTGAGACGCATCAGGCTGTATTGTTCAACGTCAATGAAGCCTCATTTGGGATCACTCGATGTCAAGTTTGCCAAGAATCGTTGAAAGATTCTACGAAAGTTCCAGAGATTTTATAGCGCGGTACATCTCTCGACTCCTTCGCAACATCTCCAAAACTTCTCCCGTCCCGAGATGACAATCTGTCTCCAGTCATCTTGGCCTTGATAACACGTAAGCAGTTCCGTTAGAACTTGCCGCAAGGGCTCCATTCGTCGCAATGTCCCCAGGAATTCTCTCTACTCTCATCAAGGATCTACTACGGATTTGCATAATTTCGCGCTGCAGATGCATCCTTTGTTTGCAGAATTGGAACATCGGTGGGAGTGTGTCTCTTGTGCCATACGCGCGAATTCGCAGGCGGTTAAAATGTAGTCTTGCCTTTGTCTCTCCTAGTCTTGTTAATACACGAGGGAGAAAATACACCCCCAAGGCTAACCACTTATTAGCGCAATCTCCGCAGACTCTAAATGACTCTTGCAGAAGCGAAATTATCCACCCTGGGAAGGGTAGTGTGCGAGACCGGAAATTGCGTTGCAGCTCGTTGCGAGAAGGGTCGAAGCGTGGGGGGTGCTATCCAACGCCAATCCTTCCCACGTGCCTTTTCCTTTTTTATTGGGATGTTAAATAAGCTCTTGCTGTTTTTTCATGGCTATTGATGCTTCGTTAAACAAAAACATTCCTACTGCTTCCAAACGGTTCAAAACTGTTGCTTGATCAACTCCTAATCATTCTGCAAATTCAGCTAGCGTTTGACGTTTGTCTTCATGACGTAATACCGCCAATTCAACCGTGGTCGGGCTCAACTGCTTAAAAAGAACTCCTAAAAAAGTACTGCTAAAGGCTCTACTGCTGAACGGGCTCCTCTGCTAAAACTATCTTCTGACAGAAGGTTCATATAAGTCCCACTGATGTAGGTTATACTGTCCTTTTTGCGGTTTTTGACGATTTTTTGGGATTTTTCTTCGAAAACTTACTATCGGCGCCATTGTGCTGCACTCGGCAGGATGCATCCGTAGACACCTCATTTGTACTCCTGTGACGTAAGGAACGTCAAAAGTTAGAAATACCTACCGCCAAAGTTTGCCTTTGGGCTGCATTATTGACGAAAAATCATAACTGTGATTTTCGATATGTCGATATATGTTTGTTTGGGTTTTTGCGTTTTAGCAGTTGAGACTCTTTAGCAGTGCTGCTTTTGGCACTAAAGTCTATTCAGCAGTCCAGTTTTAGCACTAGAGCCCATTTAGCACTAGAGCTTTTAGCAGTACAACTTTAGCAGTAGAGCTTTCAGCAGTACAGCTTTAGCAATAGAGCCTGTTTAGCAGTAGAATGTTTAGTAGTTCTTTTTTAGCAGTAGAGCCCTAGTACCGAAATCAACACATCAAAATCATTATTTTTGAAGCCTCTAAACCAATCGCTGCATGTTGTTTCCGAGAGAGCATGGGCGCCGTAGATCTCAACAAGAATTCTGTGTGCTTCGGCTGCAGATTTTTTTTAAGGGCTTACATACACCTGGGTAGGTAAAAAACGATTTTCCGAAATGGTGCTCATTCGAAAGTACTATCCTTTGAGCGTCTACCCTGAAAATTTCATAAGGAAATTCGCAGCAATGACGAAGTTATAGCGTTTTGTAACAGACCGGGTGAGCAACGACTAACGGGTGGGGCGCAGGTAGACGCGGCCTTTGTCATCTGTTTGACTATGAGCCGGGTGTTCTCGCTTGTGTTGAATTCCGCGCATTTGTGACCTTTTGTATAGCAAGGTCATGTTTGGGAAAGTGGGTCGGGTCCTATGGCCCAGGAATCGACGATTTCGTGTAAGTTTAAAATAAACCAGTTATTTCAGTGTAAAGTGTACTCAAAACTTTAAACGTCTTTTACTCGAAACAGTGTGTTCATAATCGGTACCAAAAATATCTCCGCAACTACTGGACCGATCAAGTTTTGCACAGTTATGCTTCACACAATAATCTAGTACTTATCGAACCGTTTTTTCGGTAGCATGTCATAATATCACACGACAAAATATCACCACGACAAAACATTACGACCATAAAATATCACAATCCGATTATTTTTCCCAGGCGAGAGTGGGTTTGTTTGGGTTTGTTTGGATTTATTTTGCCGTGGTGATATTTTGTCGTGTAATCAGGTGACATGGAACTGTTTTTTTCGATACCTGGCATCGTTTTTTTTTTTCATCATAAATACTGAACAATTTTGAAACGAAAAATCGCCTGTTTTATTCCAGTGACTGCCATGATCCGAAAAAATTAAATTTTCAAATTCCGACTCGATAAGTACTAGTTTTATATATCTACTTTAAGAAACAAATATTTTTTTTTGAATCAAAATGGCAGAGGTACGTCTGGTACCGCAAACACTGTCAAGAAAAACACGTCCCAAGAAAACGACTGTAACTTTTTTACCGTTTGAAATTTTCTTAACCAAATTTTCAAACAGTGTAGAAAAAATATCATACTTTAAAATGCATATCATGGTTGCTCAATGAAATTCATTTTTATACACAAAAAAAATTATTAAACATGACCTTACTTTTAGTCATCTCAAGTTTATGTAAGCCCCTAATAAAGTGATGCAGTTTGATTCCCGGCAAATATTTTTTTTTGACACGAAATTTAACACGTTTAACCCGATGAAAAAAAAAACAGTTGTTTACACTTCGGCGAAATGACACACAATGGATTTCAAGCTTGCTTATAGTACTTCTTCATACCGGGTGTTTCATTTTAATCTTACACCTCATTTATCTCGAAAAATACTGCTCCCATCAAGTATTGAGTATAATAAAACTTTTAGGATTCAAAGGGAGGCGTGCAAAAAAAAATCTTGTTTGGTCAAAAATTCAAAATGGCCGACATTTTTTTGTTTGAAATGGGTTCATGCATTTTTTTTCACCAAAAAAATTGGCAGGCCACAACTAAAAACGTTTGTAGGAAAAGTATTTTGACACCGTTCATAATTTTTCGGTTACAATACCATTTTTTACTACTTTAGCGCTATCCAGAATGTACCAGGAGGAGGTAAAGTCTTCAACATTCCTAGTGTAAGTGTGCGTGTGTATGTGGGTGTGAGTTTATAAAAATCAAACAAACTCAATCAAGGATTAGGTCTTTGGGGCTCGTCACTTCCGTGACCGAACAAACTCAAACAAACTCACACACACACACCTACACTTGAGTTTGTCCGAAAACGGAAGTGAACGGAAGTGATGCCAAAGAGACCTAATCCTTGTTTGGGTTTGTTTGGGTTATCGAACCCTAAAACTAACCTAAAAGTTATGAACGTTATCGAAAAAATTTACCTACGAAAATTGTTAATTTTGGCCTGACAAATTTGTTTGGCGGAAAAGAAATTCATGATCCCATTTTTTTTTAAGATCTTTTTCCAACGTCTCCGTTTGAATTCTAAACGTTTTATTATACTGAATGCTTGATCGGAGTAGTATTCTTTCAGATAAATCAGGTATAATATTAAAATGAGACACCCGGTAGATGCGTTACAATCTTGAACTACACGCAAGCAATTCTGGTAACGCCATCTGTTGAAAAACAGCGAGAACTTATTCAACGTCCTAATATAATCATCGAAGATCAAACACTCCGATCTCGAGATGAAAAATTGTAAAATTGCATTGACAACATTTATTCCGAAAATTTGGTTTTCGTCATACGCAAAATAGCCAAAATGTTCTCTGGTTTATGAATTCTTTATCATGAATTTACCAAAGTATTCACTTTTTTTGTGTGGTTTGATTGATTTTCCATATAAAGGGGACTGATTGCTCATCGCCAACCTTTGTGTTGTGTAAAAACGACATTCGTCGTAGCTGAAAATATAGAAAGGTAACGAAAGAACAATCGATGTAAATATATACGAAGTTTTCTCGCAGATGGAAAAAGGTACATAAAAATGATGACGAAAGGTCTGGCGATGAGATCTCTCGTTTCTTTCCAAAGGATTATGCGTATATAAATGAGAGAAGATTCGAGTTCGAGTCTTCGAAATTTCTTGCAAGCCGGAGTACCAATAAAAAAGCTATCCTTTATCCCAACGACACTAAAATTCGTGGCGCGATAAAGGGGATGATACGAGACCATCGGGCGTCGCACTTTCACCCTCTTCTATTCGCCTGGGCCCACTCGAGATTTATGTCCGTTACAGGGAGACATGGGTGAAAACGGGTGTCGCGAAGGTCCAGCTCTCGATAAGAATTTACTGATTTGTCAGGGTCGTTTTTCGGGTGCCGATAGATCTACATATACGTACAGGATGATTTAGAGCTGCTAGGCTTCCCTTGGTCAGCACCCAGGGCGCGTCATTGCGAAAAAGAAACTCTCTGTTTAAGGGGCTATACCACTGTGAACGCTGAAAATTTGGGTGATTTTCGGGAATTTTTTTGGAAGAGAAGTACTCAAGTAAATGTTTCGGAAAATTAAGAATATATTTGGCTATATTTGACCTATATTAAATGATTTTTTCATAGACAAATCGGCCGATTGAGTAGCTGAAATCGAAAAAGGAAAAATGTCGTTAAACTGAAAGATATTTCCTGTACAATGACGTAGGATTTACGAAAAATATCAAAATATAACAAAATGGCATCGTTATAAAAAAAAGTCTGTTTTCTCGCCTATAAAATGGTCCTTTTTTTCAATGCCAAATCGTCAATTTTCACCCAATCAAAAATATCCTACGTCATTGTAGAGTAAATATATTCAAGAGTACTCAGTTCAAAGTTCAAGTCAATCGGATAATTGCTCTTTGAGTTACAATGTCAGAAAACTTGAAAAATCTCGTTTCGAGAAAAGCGTTTAAAGATTTAACTATCGATTTTTGCAAGATAAAATGATAGAGATACGGCCTTGAAATTTTTTAAGAATATTCTTGAAAGTATAAACTGTCGAAAAAGGCAAAAAAATCGATTAAAGTGTCACACTGGCATAGCCCCTAAGGGGCCGTCCATATATTACGTCATCGATTTTTGCTGATTTCCGACCCCCCCCCCCCTACAATCATCCTATCGTAATTTCCTAATGACCCCCCCCCCCGCCTCTCGCAAAACTGACGTCATTACCAGTTTGGCAAAATTAAAACATTTGCGGATTTGAGAAAAATTGGGTAACATTAAAACATTTTGTTATAGAATCATCTTTTATTATTTTGTACTTTGGCAATGTTTATTAATATAATAATATTATTCTTCCCTATTCTTTAGTTTTCTTTGGATAGCTCCCACATTTTGTTATAGAATCATCTTTTATTATTTTGTACTTTGGCAATTTTCATTAATATAATAATATTATTCTTCCCTATTCTTTAGTTTTCTTTGGATAGCTCCCACGGAGTTTTCACCCATTCTTGCAAATCCTGGATCACGGGTAATATCACCGTATCCTCCCCATATTCATTTTGGCTCGATCGAACTATTTTCATAGGTACGCTGTTATTTGAAGTTCTCGAATATAATGTAGACAAACCTTATGTAATAAATAAATAAATAATGAGTTCAATAATTAATACCATTAGGTACTTGCAAAATATTTTGCATCACTCATGCGGGGAAACCACTCTAGTTGTACAATATACTATTGTACATTTTGAAGTAACTGGTATCACAAGAATGACGTCAATTTCAAAACGCCCCCCCCCCCCTCATCCATCATTTACCGTCATCCGCAGACGAACCTCCCCCCCCAAATTTAGAATGACGTAATATATGGACGGCCCCTAAGTAGATTTTCGGTTCGCGCTACGCTTACGAGAAACGAGCGCGCGTGCGGCTTCTAGCGGTTACTCCGAGAACTACGGGTTTTCTCACACCTATAATTTCGGTGGGGCTCGGCCATGATTTGGTTGAATTTTTTCAACCAAATGCGCAAGAAACAAATTTTATTTTCGCATAATTTTTTAATTATTTCAGACTTAATATTTTTCAATGAAAATAAAATATTAATATTTTCACAAATAATGTAGTTGAAAATCAATATCGGATATGGTGAAGATAAAAAAAATAACATTTTTACTCAATAGAAATTTTATCTGAATCAAACGAGCGAAATTCAATTTTTCTTGTGTACTCGAATCAACAATATTCATGTTATGAATTGAAACGCTTTTTTGTTCGTTGCAGAAACAGCATTCCAAACGATATAATATGTTCGCGTTAATTTTTTAGATACTTTCAATAATATAGTATATTGTTCTCGGCTAACAATATATCTTTTGAATGCAAGCAAAACGTTTAATTTTATCATGTTATTAAAGTAAATAGCGTTTTGTTTCGACTAATAAGTCCGATTATTTACACCAACAATTTTACAATTGAATCAACGAAATGTCATTCAACAACACCGATGATATTGGATCAATGATTTGTTTTCTCAGTGTACGCTTGCTCGCATTTTCTGATAGGAAAAAAGACAGAAAACCGTACACAGATCACTATCCGAGCGAAAAAGGCTTAGGGTGCAAAGAGATATTTCACAAGTATCGTAAAATCATAAGCTTAAGAGGGAATGACACCTTATCGCGGTCGGTATGGTAGAACAATTATAGATTCCCAAAAATCTCTGAAACGGCTCTTCAGATCCCGTCGAAACTTTGCCAAACGACGTCAAATAGATAGACGAATACCTGTCTGCCCTTCAAGTTTTCTGAATTTGAGAAAAAAAAAACTAAATTGGCTTATGATAAGGCAATCTACATATTTTTGCTCAAATTCAGATAATTTGAGGGGTTGACAGCTATTCGTCTATGTATTTGACGTCGTTTGGCAAAGTTTCGACGGGATCTTAAGAGCCGTTTCAGAGATTTTTGGGAATCTATAATTGTTCTACCATACCGACCGCGATAAGGTGTCATTCCCTCTTAAGTGCACGCTGTAAGCATAGCACTTCTGTTCGAGGCACAACTGGCAGAACGAACTTTTATCCTCATACTATGGTACTTTGCTTACGCGAAGCTCTTCGCCTGTGGCCACCTTGCGGATTGTTGGCGAAATACATTCAGGCAATGTCTTCCCGGCCAGAACATTGACATTTCCCAATATGGCGACAATGCGTTCAAAAACCACGAATGACCTGCATTACTTTTTTGTCTCATAAAATAATTTGGCTATTCTTTATGCTCATATCCTTAGTTTTCGTAATCCCGGCAAGCAAAGTACCTTTTCTTTAGTTTTTGGAGACCAGCTCCACTTTTAGGAACATGTCAATGTTCTGGCCGGATAGACATTACGTGAAGATGTACTTGCTCGCAATGTAACCCTGCCAGAAGATTGTAATTTCCAAACATAGAGGGCAAGCCGTAGAAAAACGATTTCGCGATCTTTCCGGTTTGTTCCATGGGAGGGCCCGGTCAGATAAATCAGACAAGGCAAGTCTGGTCAGACCGGACACAAAGTAGGGAATGCCCAGTCACACTGCTGCACGGGAATTAGCCGAGATATTCGCGTTCAAAGTCCGATGCTGACTCAACCATGACACAGTAATTGCTCACGTGCGATTTTTCTTTTTCTAGTATTATATAATAAACAAACATTGTTGAATCTTATTATCAAACTTGTTGCGAAACGAGTCTCCGTGTTTATTCTTTTTTAGCGAACAAAAGTAAAAAAAATCACTTCCGCGCGTGAACAACTATCGTGCCATGTCTACCACTTGAACTTTCAAGGCGAATGTCTCGACCGAATTTTGTCGCACGTTTAAGGCGAAACAGCACTCTGGTGTGTGAAAAATAGATTTTTTGCATTCTCTTAAAGTATACATATTCAAGAATATATTAAAAAATGTTCAAGTCGAAATATTGAAAATTGACCAAGTTACAGAGGATTTGGTGAGAGCAGGTAGCCCAACAATTTACGTATATGTATTTAAGGCGTTACCCCCACTTGTAACGCAAAAAAAAGGCCTTTTACATGAATTTTTTTAAAGAAAACTACAAAACTTTTTTAATCGATCAATATAACATCTTAAAGAACACATCTTGAAGAACTTTCAGTAATTTTTTTATTGAAAAATATTACATTGTTTAGTGGCAAATGGCCGTCAATGAAATAATGTTTTTATATACACGGTTTGCGGTGACCAACATTGCGGCGAAGTGGATCATATGAAAAAAAAATGCGGATGGATTTAGTCAAATATAAGTATAAACTAGTCTTTAATCGAAGGATTTTAAAAAATATTCATTTTTCACAAAATGGCGGACAGTCAAAGTTAATGGTTCGATTTTAACGAAAAAAAACGGCCGTTTTTTGGCTATAAAACGGCCATTTTTTCATTAGTTCATTCGTTCATTAGTGACCTCCATAGAGTGTTCTATTAGTGACATAGAGGTACATTAGTGACCTCCATAAAGCTAGCAGAGCAAAGTCCCCAAAGTAGATTTAATTGGTATCAAAATTTTGTGCTTTTTATGTGCCAATTTTGTGCTCCATTTAAAATTTTTGTGCTCTTGCAGTTTAGCGGGATATTAGAAAACAAAAGTGCTCTGTTGGCTTACCATCAAGCTAGCAGAGCACTTAATGATCTTTGCCACATCTAAGAACGAAACTACGTGATATTTATGTGCTTTGCGAATATCGAACAGCCAAACTCCTATATTTCTTTTTTCGGGCGATATAGACCATTAAAAGACCCTCCAATAAGAGCATATACCAATTTTTTGGATATTCTGATATGAAAATACATCATATTTATGTGCTTTTAATGTGCTCTACGAATATCCAAGAGCCAAAACGCTAAAACGCAAATTTCTCCCAAAACCATCCCTACAAGATCCAAGCTGCCCGCAAATACGAGTATTGGCTATTTTTTCGATATTGCAAAATCAAAGTAGTACACATTTATGTACTTTTTATGTGTGCTTCATTAAAAAAATTTGTGCTCTTGTCGTTTACCGACTAATTAGAAAACAAAAGTGCTCTGTTGGCTTACCATCAAGCTAGCAGAACACTTAATGATCTTTGCTATATCTAAGAATGAAACTCCGTGATATTTATGTGCTTTTTATATGCTCTACGAATATCCACGAGCCAAATCGCTAAAACGCAAATTTCTCACAAAACCACCCCTACAAGATGCAAGCTACCCGCCAATACGAGTATTGGTTATTTTTTCGATATCGTAAAGTCAAAGCAGTCCACATTTATGTGTTTCAATGTGCTCTACGAATATCCAAGAGCCGAACCGCTAAAACGAAAATTTCTCCCAAAACCAGCCTACAAGGCCCAAGCAACCCCGCAAATACGAGTATTGGCTATTTTTTCGATACGCAAAATCAAAGTACTTCACATTTATGTACTAATTTTGTGCCCCTTTTCAAAATTTTGGGCTCTTGTCCTTTAGCGAGGAATTAGAAAACAAAAGTGGCTTACCATCAAGATAGAAGAGCACTTAATGATCTTTGCCGTATCTAAGAATGAAACTACGTGATATTTATGTGCTTTTTATGTGCTCTACGAATATCCAAGAGCCAAACCGCTAAAACGCAATTTTCTCCCAAAACCACGCCTACAAGACCCAAGCTACCCGCTAATACGAATATTACTTATTTTTTCGATATCGCAAAATCAAAGCAGTCCACATTTATGTGTTTTTTATGTGCTCTACGAATATCCACGAGCCAAACCGCTAAAACAAGAATTTCTCCCAAAACCACCTCTACAAGACGCCAACTACCAGCCAATATGAGTATTCGCTATATTTTGCGATATTGCTAAATTAAAGTAGTCCACATTTATGTACTATTTATGTGCTCTACGAATATCCAAGAGCCAAACCGCTAAAACGCAAATTTCTTCCATAACCACCACTACAAGACCCAAGCTACCCGCCAATACGAATATTGGTTATTTTTTCGATATCGTAAAATCAAAGCAGTCCAAATTTATGTGCTTTTTATGTGCTCTACGAATATCCATGAGGCAAAGCGCTAAAACAAGAATTTCTCCCAAAACCACTTCTACAGGACCCAAAAGACCCGCCAATACGAGTATTGGCTATTTTTTCGATATCGCAAAATCAAAGTAGTCCACATTTATGTGCTTTTTATGTACCCTATGAAAATCCAAGAGCCAAACCGCTAAAACGAACATTTCTCCCAAAACCACATCTCCAATACGCGTACTGGCTATCTTTTCGATATCGCTAAATCAAAGTAGTCCACATTTATATGCTTTTTATGTGCTCTAGGAATATCGAAGAGCCAAATAGATGAAAAGAAAATTTATCCCAACACCACCTCTACAAGACCCAAGCTACCCGCAAATACGAGTATTGGCTATTTTTTCGATATCTCACAATCAAAGTTGTTAACATTTATGTACTTTTTATGCGCTCTACGAATATCCATGAGGCAAACCGATAAAACAAGAATTTCTCCCAAAACCACCTCTGCAAGACCCAAACGACCCACCAATACTTGTATTGGCGAGTAGCTATAATTATATTATTATTATTATTTTCAATTTATTGAAATTGACAAGATTATATTCAAGATTATATATGACAAGATTATATTCTCAACTTTTTCTCATCAGACAAATATTGTTAAGTCAGACAAATACATCTTAAGTATCATCACAACTTTTCCTCATCAAACAAATATTTACACCGGTACACTCGAGTAAATGTTGTAAAGTTGCCCCCCCCCCCCCCCCAAAGAAAAAAATCGGTACTAACACCAGAACTATCAATATAAACTACATAGAAATCCAGAACTATGTGAGAGGTAACCAGAACTGATTTTTTTCCTTCGATTCAGCAGTAGATTGATTGCGCGATAGAATGCTTTGAGTAGACCCAAATGTTTTTTTTTTTTGAAAAATGCGCTTTTTTTGGAGTTCTAGTTGCCTCCGCAAGAATTCTGTTAAATATATTCTCAAGTTACATTCGAGTAAATTTTGTGGAGTTGACCCCACTAACAAAAAAAAATCGGTTCTAATACCAGAACTATCAATATAAACTAGATAGAAATCCAAAACTATGTGAGAGGTAACCAGAAATGATTTTTTCCCCTTCGATTGGCAGTAGATTGATAACGCGATGGAATGCTTTGAGTGAAACCAATTTTTTTTTTCGGAAAAATGATTTTTTTTCGGAGTTCTGGTTGCCCCCGCAAAAGCTCTGTTCAATATCTTTACAACTTTTCCTCATCAGACAAATATTTACAACGGTACAATAGAGTACATTTTGAGAAGGTGCCCCCCAACGAAAAAAAACCGTTAGTCATAAGTGAGCGATGAATAAAAAATACATAGAACTCCAGAACTACGTGAGAGGTAACCAGAACAGATTTTTTTCCTTTGACTGAGCAGTAGATTGAGGGCGCGATGGAATGCTTTAGATGAAATCAGATTTTTTTCTCGGAAAAATGGATTTTTTTTCGGAGTTCTGGTTGCCTTCGCTCTGTTAAGTATCTTTACAACTTTTGCTCATCAGACAAATATTTACACCGGTACACTCGAGTAAATGTTGTAAGGTTGCCCCTCCCACACCACCAAAGAAAAAAATCGGTACTAACACCAGAACTATCAATATAAGCTAGATAGAAATCCAAAACTATGTGAGAGGTAACCAGAACTGATTTTTTCCCCTTCGATTGGCAGTAGATTGATGACGCAATGGAATGCTTTGAGTGAAACCAAATTTTTTTTTCGGAAAAATGATTTTTTTTTTCGGAGTTCTGGTTGCCCCCGCAAGAGTTCTGTTGAATATCTTTACAACTTTTCCTCATCAGACAAATATTTACAACGGTACAATAGAGTCAATTTTGAGAAGTTGCCCCCCAACGAAAAAAAAACCGTTAGTCATAACTGAGCTATCAATAAAAAATACATAGAACTCCAGAACTACGTGACCGGTAACCAGAACAGATTTTTTTCCTTTGACTGAGCAGTAGATTGATGGCGCGATGGAATGCTTTAGATGAAACCAGATTTTTTTCTCGGAAAAATGGATTTTTTTTCGGAGTTCTGGTTGCCTTCGCAAGAGTTCTGTTAAGTATCTTTACAACTTTTGCTTATCAGACAAATATTTACACCGGTACACTCGAGTAAATGTTGTAAGGTTGCCCCCCCCCCCCGCCCACGCCCCCAAAGAAAAAAATCGGTACTAACAACAGAACTATCAATATAAACGAGATAGAAATCCAAAACTATGTGAGAGGTAACCAGAACTGATTTTTTCGGAAAAATGAATTTTACTTCGGAGTTCTGGTTGCCCCCGCAAGAGTTCGGTTGAATATCTTTACAACTTTTCCTCATCAGACAAATATTTACAACGGTACAATAGAGTAAATTTTGAGAAGTTGCCCCTCAACGAAAAAAAAACCGTTAGTCATAACTGAGCTATCAATAAAAAATACATGGAACTCCAGAACTATGTGAGAGGTAACCAGAACTGATTTTTTTCCTTCGATTGGCAGTAGATTGATGACGCGATGCAATGCTTTGAGTGAAACCAAATTTTTTTTTTTCGGAAAAATGATTTTTTTTTCGGAGTTCTGGTTGCCCCCGCAAGAGTTCTGTTGAATATCTTTACAACTTTTCCTCATCAGACCAATATTTACAACGGTACACTCGAGTAAATTTTGAGAAGTTGCCCCCCAACGAAAAAAAAACCGTTAGTCATAACTGAGCTATCAACAAACAATACATAGAACTCTAGAACTACGTGAGAGGCAGCCAGAACAGATTGTTTTCCTTTGACTGAGCAGTAGATTGATGGCGCGATGGAATGCTTTAGAAGAAACCAGATTTTTTTTCTCGGAAAAATGGATTTTTTTTTTTCGGAGTTCTGGTTGCCCCCGCAAGAGTTCTGTTGAATATCTTTACAACTTTTCCTCATCAGACCAATATTTACAACGGGACACTCGAGTAAATTTTGAGAAGTTGCCCCCCAACGAAAAAAAAACCGTTAGTCATAACTGAGCTATCAACAAACAATACATAGAACTCTAGAACTACGTGAGAGGCAGCCAGAACAGATTTTTTTCCTTTGACTGAGCAGTAGATTGATGGCGCGATGGAATGCTTTAGAAGAAACCAGATTTTTTTTCTCGGAAAAATGGATTTTTTTTCGGAGTTCTGGTTGCCTCCGCAAGAGTTCTATTAAGTATCTTTACAACTTTTCCTCATCAGACAAATATTTACACCGGTACACTCGAGTTAATTTTGTAACGTTACCCCCCTGCCCTAACGAAAAAAATCGGTACTATCACCAGAACTATCAATATAAACTGCATAGAAATCCAGAACTATGTGAGAGGTAACCAGAACTGATTTTTTTTCCTTTGATTCAGCAGTAGATTGATGACGCGATGGAATGCTTTGAGTGAAACCAAATTTTTTTTTCGGAAAAATGGATTTTTTTTCGGAGTTCTGGTTGCCGCCGCAAGAGTTCTGTTAAGTATCTTTACAACTTTTCCTCATCAGACAAATATTTATACCGGTACACTCGAGTAAATTTTGTAAAGTTAACCCCCCTGCCCTAACGAAAAAAATCGGTACTATCACCAGAACTATCAATTTAAACTACATAGAAATCCAGAACTACGTGAGAGGTATCCAGAACTGATTTTTTCCCTTCGATTGAGCAGTCGATTGATGACGCGATGAAATGCTTTGAGTGAAAACAAATTTTTTTTCTCGGAAAAATGAATTTTTTTTTTCGGAGTTCTGGTTGCCCCCGCAAGAGTTCTGTTGAATATCTTTACAACTTTTCCTCATCAGACCAATATTTACAACGGTACACTCGAGTAAATTTTGAGAAGTTGCCCCCCAACGAAAAAAAAACCGTTAGTCATAACTGAGCTATCAACAAACAATACATAGAACTCTAGAACTACGTGAGAGGCAGCCAGAACAGATTTTTTTCCTTTGACTGAGCAGTAGATTGATGGCGCGATGGAATGCTTTAGAAGAAACCAGATTTTTTTTCTCGGAAAAATGGATTTTTTTCGGAGTTCTGGTTGCCTCCGCAAGAGTTCTATTAAGTATCTTTACAACTTTTCCTCATCAGACAAATATTTACACCGGTACACTCGAGTTAATTTTGTAACGTTACCCCCCTGCCCTAACGAAAAAAATCGGTACTATCACCAGAACTATCAATATAAACTGCATAGAAATCCAGAAGTATGTGAGAGGTAACCAGAACTGATTTTTTTTCCTTCGATTCAGCAGTAGATTGATGACGCGATGGAATGCTTTGAGTGAAAACAAATTTTTTTTCTCGGAAAAATGGATTTTTTTTTTCGGAGTTCTGGTTGCCCCCGCAAGAGTTCTGTTGAATATCTTTACAACTTTTCCTCATCAGACCAATATTTACAACGGTACACTCGAGTAAATTTTGAGAAGTTGCCCCCCAACGAAAAAAAAACCGTTAGTCATAACTGAGCTATCAACAAACAATACATAGAACTCTAGAACTACGTGAGAGGCAGCCAGAACAGATTTTTTTCCTTTGACTGAGCAGTAGATTGATGGCGCGATGGAATGCTTTAGAAGAAACCAGATTTTTTTTCTCGGAAAAATGGATTTTTTTTCGGAGTTCTGGTTGCCTCCGCAAGAGTTCTATTAAGTATCTTTACAACTTTTCCTCATCAGACAAATATTTACACCGGTACACTCGAGTTAATTTTGTAACGTTACCCCCCTGCCCTAACGAAAAAAATCGGTACTATCACCAGAACTATCAATATAAACTGCATAGAAATCCAGAACTATGTGAGAGGTAACCAGAACTGATTTTTTTTCCTTTGATTCAGCAGTAGATTGATGACGCGATGGAATGCTTTGAGTGAAACCAAATTTTTTTTTCGGAAAAATGGATTTTTTTTCGGAGTTCTGGTTGCCGCCGCAAGAGTTCTGTTAAGTATCTTTACAACTTTTCCTCATCAGACAAATATTTATACCGGTACACTCGAGTAAATTTTGTAAAGTTAACCCCCCTGCCCTAACGAAAAAAATCGGTACTATGACCAGAACTATCAATTTAAACTACATAGAAATCCAGAACTACGTGAGAGGTATCCAGAACTGATTTTTTCCCTTCGATTGAGCAGTCGATTGATGACGCGATGAAATGCTTTGAGTGAAAACAAATTTTTTTTTCGGAAAAAGGAATTTTATTTCGGAGATCTGGTTGTCCCCACAAGAGTTCTGTAGAATATCTTTACAACTTTTCCACATCAGACAAATATTTAGAACGGTACACTACAGTAAATTTTGAGAAGTTGCCCCCCAACGAAAAAAAAACCGTTAGTCATAACTGAGCTATCAACAAAGAATACATAGAACTCTAGAACTACGTGAGAGGCAGCCAGAACAGATTTTTTTCCTTTGACTGAGCAGTAGATTGATGGCGCGATGGAATGCTTTAGAAGAAACCAGATTTTTTTTCTCGGAAAATGGATTTTTTTTTTCGGAGTTCTGGTTGCCCCCGCAAGAGTTCTGTTGAATATCTTTACAACTTTTCCTCATCAGACAAATATTTACAACGGTACACTCGAGTAAATTTTGAGAAGTTGCCCCCCAACGAAAAAAAACCGTTAGTCATAACTGAGCTATCAATAAAAAATACATAGAACTCCAGAACTACGTGAAAGGTAACCAGAACAGATTTTTTTCCTTTGACTGAGCAGTAGATTGAGGGCGCGATGGAATGCTTTAGATGAAATCAGATTTTTTTCTCGGAAAAATGGATTTTTTTTCGGAGTTCTGGTTGCCTCCGCAAGAGTTCTATTAAGTATATTTACAACTTTTCCTCATCAGACAAATATTTACACCGGTACACTCGAGTAAATTTTGTAAAGTTACCTCCCTGCCCTAACGAAAAAATCGGTACTATCACCAGAACTATCAATATAAACTGCACAGAAATCCAGAACTATGTGAGAGGTAACCAGGACTGATTTTTTTCCTTTGATTCAGCAATAGATTGATGACGCGATGAAATGCTTTGAGTGGAACCAAATTTTTTTTTCGGAAAAATGAATTTTATTTCGGAGTTCTGGTTGCTCCCGCGAGAGTTCTGTTGAATATCTTTACAACTATTCCTCATCAGACAAATATTTACAACGGTACACTAGAGTAAATTTTGTGAAGTTGCCCCCCCAACGAAGAAAAAACCGTTAGTTATAACTGAGCTATCAATAAAAAATACATAGAACTCCAGAACTGCGTGAGAGGCAACCAGAACAGATTTTTTTCCTTCGACTGAGCAGTAGATTGATGGCGCGATGGAATTATTTAGATGAAACCAGATTTTTTTCTTGGAAAAATGGATTTTTTTTCGCAGTTCTGCTTGCCTCCGCAAGAGTTCTGTTAAGTATCTTTATAACTTTTGGTCATCAGACAAATATTTACACCGGTACACTCGAGTAAATGTTGTAAAGTCGCCCCTCCCCCGCCCCCTAACGAAAAAAGTCGGTACTAACACCAGAACTATCAATATAAACTACACAGAAATCCAAAACTATGTGACAGGTATCCAGAACTGATTTTTTTCCCTTCGATTGAGCAGTAGATTGATGACGCAATGAAATGCTTTGAGTGAAAACAAATTTTTTTTTCGGAAAAATGAATTGGAATTCATGAAAGTGGATGTAAATGGTATCAAAATTTTGTGCTTTTTATGTGCTAATTTTGTGCTCCATTTAAAATTTTTCTGCTCTCGTCGTTTAGCGGGAAATATGAAAACAAAAGTGCTCTGTTGGCTTACCATCAAGCTAGCAGAGCACTTAATGATCTTCGCCATATCTAAGATTGAAAGTACATTATTTATGTGCTTTTTATGTGCTTTGCGAATATCGAACAACCAAACCCCTATTTTTCTTTTTTCGGCCGATATAGACCCTTAAAGGTTCCTCCAATAAGAGCATATACCATTTTTTTGGATATTCTGATATGAAAATACATCATATTTATGTGCTCTTTATGTGCGCTACGAATATCCAAGAGCCAAACCCCTAAAACGCAAATTTCTCCCAAAACCACCTCCACAAGACCCAAGCTACCCGCCAATACGAGTATTGGTTGTTTTTTCGATATCGCAAAATCAAAGTAGTCCACATTTATGTGCTTTTTATGTGTTCTACGAATATCCACGAGTCAAACCGCTAAAACAAGAATTTCTCCGAAAACCACCTCTACAAGACGCAAACTGCCAGCCAATATGAGTATTCGCTATTTTTTGCGATATTGCTAAATTAAAGTAGTCCACATTTATGTGCTTTTTATGTGATCTACGAATATCCAAGAGCCAAACCGCTAAATCGCAAATTTCTCCCATAACCACTCCTACAAGACCCAAGCTACCCACCAATACTCGTATTGGGTATTTTTTCGAAATCGCAAAATCAAAGCAGTCCACATTTATGCGCTTTTTGCGTGCTCTACGAATATCCATGAGGCAAACCGCTAAAACAAGAATTTCTCCCAAAACCACCTCTACAAGACCCAAACTACCTGCCAATGTGAGTATTGGCTATTGTTGCGATATTGCTAAATTAAAGTAGTCCACATTTATGTGTTTTAATGTGCTCTACGAATATCCAAGAGCCAAACCGCTAAAACGCAAATTTCTGCCAAAACCACCCCTACAAGACCCAAGCTACCCGCCAATACTCGTATTGGTTATTTGTTCGATATCGCAAAATCAAAGCAGTGCACATTTATGTGCTTTTTATGTGCTCTACGAATATCCATAAGGCAAACCGCTAAAACGCAAATTTCTCCCAAAACCACCTCTACAAGACCCAAACGACCCGCCAATACGAGTATTGGCTATTTTTTCGATTTCGCAAAATCAAAGTAGTCCACATTTATGTGCTTTTTATGTACTCTATGAATATCCAAGGGCCAAACCGCTAAAACGAACATTTCCCCCAAAACCGCCTCTACAAGACACAAACTACCCGCCAATACGCGTATTGGCTATCTTTTCGATATCGCTAAATCAACGTAGTCCACATTTTTATGCTTTTTATGTGCTCTACGAATATCCAAGAGCCAAACCGCTGAAACAAATATTTCTCCCAAAACGACCTCTACAAGACCCACGCTACCCGCCAATACGAGTATTGGCTATTTTTCGACATCGCAATATCAAATTAGTCCACATTTATGTGCTAATTTTGTGCTCCATTAAAATTTTGTGTGCTCTTGTCGTTTCTCGGGTAATCAGAAATCAAAAGTGCTCTGTTGGCTCAACATCAAACTAGCAGAGCACTCAATGATCTTTGCGATATCGAAGAATGAGACTACATGATACTTATGTGCTTTACGAATATCGAAGAGCCAAACCCCTATTTTTTCGGCCGATATAGACCCTCAAAAACCCTCCAAGACGAGCATATTGGATTTTTTGTATATTCTGAAATGAAAATATATCATATTCATGTGCATTTTATGTGCTCTACGAATATCCAAGAGCCAAACCACTTAAAACGAAAATTTCTCCCAAAACCACCGCTACGAGACCCAAGCTACCCGCAAATACGAGTATTGGCTATTTTTTCGATATCTCACAATCGAAGTAGTTAACATTTATGTGCTTTTTATGCGCTCTACGAATATCCATAAGCCAACCCGCTGAAACGAAAATTCCTCCCAAAACCACCTCTACAAGACGCAAACTACCCGACTATACAAGTATTGACTATTTTTTCGATATCGCAAAATCAAAGTAGTCCACATTTATGTGCTTCTTATGCACTCTACGAATATCCCAGAGCCAAACCGCTAAAATAAAAATTTCTTTCAAAACCACCTCTACAAGACCCAAACTACCCGCCAATACTCGTTCGCATATTACGCCAATACCCGCCGATATTCATAAAAGACATAAAAAGCACATAAATGTGGACTACTTTGATTTAGCGATATCGAAAAAATAACCAATACTCCCCATACAGAAATTTTGACCGGGACCCTATGTCCGATCAAATCCCTATCAGGATTTGTCATGGATTCCCCAAAACCGGTATCCCGGTTAGAATCCAACTTGCATCAGTATCGGCATATGTACAACGACGATGGCATCATTTTGAAAATCTTGGCGTCACGTGTATTTTCTGTATTACTATGGAATTTCTATCTATAGATAGGAATTTCTGTCTATAGATTCCTATCTATAAAATTCCTATCTATAGATAGGAATTACATAGTAATACCGAAAATACACGTGATGCCAAATTGATGCCAAGTAATACAATAATACTGATGCAAGTTGGATTCTAACCGGGATACCGGTTTTGGGGAATAAGTCTCTGTTTATACCCACCGACATGTCGGTGGGTATAAACATGTATTTAAGACAAATTAAAATCAAATTCACAATGATTAGATTAAAATTTACACCAACCGTGAGTTCCTACGTATTTCGAGAGAAAACATTTCGTCGAGGCAAAGAAATTTTTGCAAAAAAAGTTGTGAGTTTCAAATATTACATTATAAATATGAAAAAAATCACAAAATGAGTTGTGAATTTCCTCAAGCTGCAGAAAATAAAAATTGAATTCACGACAGTTATATTAAAATTTACACCACAAGTGTAAATGTATTTTGAGAGAAAACATTGTGTTGAGGCAAAGAAATGTTCGCACAAAAAGTTATGTGCAAAAATTTCTTTGCCTCGAGGCAATGTTTTCTCTCAAAATACGTACGAACTCACTTTTGGCGCAAATTTTAATCTAATCATTTTGAATTTGATTTTAATTTGTCTTAAATACGAAAAAATTGACAACTAATTTTGTAGATTTTTTTGTATTCATAATTTCTTGTCAATACATTTGCATTCACAGATTTTGATGTGAATTTTTTTTAATTCACATCAAGATCTCGCGATGAGCGCGATCTGCCATTTGAATCTTTGGACATATTTTTTTTTACCGATAGTTTAATGCACCAAAACTTTATAAATGTTATTTATTTTTATAATAAATTTAACATGTCATAAATTTAACATGTCATTTTTGAAATTTTATTTCAGCCTGTATTCACCCGTGATCCTTCCCAGATTCCTCAATGATTCCATGGGGAATCTATTTAGAGTCATTAAAGGATCCGGTTCTGGATCCCTAACGGAATCCAGTTTACGGATCTTACATTTATGTTAGTCGTCGAATCTGATCCGATATCGGACTAGATCCCGACTGGGAGCCCGGGATACAAGTCAGAATCCAGCTGTATCCCTGCCAAAATTTCTGCACGGGTCGTATTGGCGGGTAGTTTAGGTCTTGTAGAGGTGGTTTTTGGAGAAATTCTTGTTTTAGCGGTTTGGCTTATGGATATTCGTAGAGCACATAAAAAGCACATAAATGTGGACTGCTTTGATTTTGCGATATCGAAAAAATAACCAATACTTCTATTGACCGGTAGCTTGGGTCTTGTAGGGGTGGTTTAGTGACAAATGTGCGTTTTAGCGGTTTGGCTCTTGGATATTCGTACAGCACATAAAAAGCACTTAAATGTGGACTACTTAAATTGAGAAATATCGCAAAAATAGCCAACACTCGTATTGGCGGGTAGTTTGGGTCTTGTCGAGGTGGTTTTGGGAGGAATTCTTGTTTTAGCGGTTTGGCTCATGGATATTCGTAGAGCACATAAAAAGCACATAAATGTGGATTGCTTTGATTTTGCGATATCGAAAAAATAACCAATATTCGTATTGGCGGGTAGCTTGGGTCTTGTAGGGGTGGTTTTGGGAGAAATTTGCATTTTAGCGGTTTGGCTCTTGGATATTCATAGAGCACACTACTTTCATTTAGCAATATCGAAAAAATAGCCAATACTCGTATTTGCGGGTAACTTGGGTCTTGTAGGGATGGTTTCGAGAGAAATTTTCATTTCAGCGGTTTGGCTTATGGATATTCGTAGAGCACATAAAAAGCACATAAATATGGACTACTTTGATTTTGCGATATCGAAAAAATAACTACTACTCGTATTGGCTGGTAGCTTGGGTCTTGTAGGGGTGGTTTTGGGAGAAATTATCGTTTTAGCTGTTTGGCTCTTGAATATTCGTAGAGCACATGAAAAGCAGATAAATATGATGTATTTTCATATCAGAGTATCCAAAAAAAATGGTATATGCTCTTATTGGAGGGTCTTTTAAGGGTCTATATCGGCCGAAAAAAGAAAAATAGGGGTTTGGCTGTTAGATATTCGCAAAGCACATAAAAAACACATCAATATCACGTAATTTCATTCTTAGATATGGCAAAGATCATTAAGTGCTCTGCTAGCTTGATGGTAAGCCAACAGAGCACTTTTGTTTTCGAATTTCCCGCTAAACGACAAGAGCACAAACATTTTAAATGGAGCACAAAATTAGCACATAACAAGAACAAAATTTTGATACCAATTAAATCCACTTTGGGGACTTTGCTCTGCTAGCTTTATGGAGGTTCATTAGTGTTCGAGTAATCTTGGTCACCGACTTCAGAAATGCCATTTTGAGAAAAACGCGTTTAAAGTTTCAATTTCCGGTCGTTTACACAACGGATTCTTTTCTTTCAACGCTCATATCTCAGTCAATTTTGGATTCGGATCGACTCGAAATTTTCAGGACATATTCTCAGATACGTATACTTCAAAAAAATGCAAAAAAAAAATCGATTTTTTCAAAATCGCAAGTGGGGGTAACCCCTTAAGTATTCAATCGGGATTTTCGGGAAACGACTTTTGTCGACCTGGCCAGATTCATAACCCTAGCTACGATTCCGATTTTCAATTGAAAAAAACCAACATTTCCGTAATTGCTGAGGCTATCGTTGTACGTAGCCGCTTCTTTTTTATTTAGTGTTTTTTCAGCCCCCAAATATAATTAACTTTTTCGCCAGAATTACACTTTTTTGACAGCCCCCATTTCCTGAACATTTATTTTTCCGAAAAACGGGTAAGTACAACGAGAACTACAATTATATGGGAATAAAACTTATTTGTTTTTCAGACCAACCATTGTCAAGTTATCGATCCGGTCGTTGGACCACATTCTTTATACAGAAGCTCTATTATACGTCAATAACGTGGTTAATTTTTTTAAAAATAAAAATGTACCAGAACTAAGTTCAATGTATGCTTAATAACTTTTATTTTCAAATCCCTATAAATTATCTAGTAGAAAAAAAAATTCGGCAAGAATGACGTTTTTTCGGCCCGTCACTGTGGTTTCCCTTCAAAAGCCCTGTATGCTGACAAAGGGAAACCTGACAGGCGCCAATCACCCTGTATATACTTACATACATAAATACCCCGAACTTTATATACTCGTGTCTTGTTACGAATGGATAATCTTGCAACTGTCGATAGGTCAGATCGTGTCCTACTATATACTTCAATTTCAGTTTAGTAAAAGTACCACGGTTTGCGAGATAAAAATGATCTGTTTTTGGTTTTTCGCATGCCATTTCTACAAATGATAACTTTTTTTTATTGGTTTTTTTCCTTAGGTACACGCTTTTCGCGTTTGTTACCTATTCTTTTCCCCTCACTGTGCCCGTTTCTTTTTCCTCTACCGTTTACTCTCCTTTTTTCTCCATCTTCCTCACTGTTCCCCCCTCTTGCGGCCACAGCCGACTTCACCCTCTGTATTATATTCATCATGACATTTCCGTCATGGGTATAGGGAAACTGCGGAAAACCTACACAAATACAGCCGGTCATCGAGTTCGCCCCCCAGTCGTGGAACTAGTCTTATTTCGCCGCGAAATGCCGAAGAAAAACATTTCACGACGAAATGTACGCGCGACTGGGATTCGAACCCGGGACCTCCCGGTCCGCTGGTTTAGTGGCGAGCACGCTAACCACTAAACCACCGGTCACGAATGATAACTTTTTTACCTGATTTAAAAAAATAGTTTGTTAATTGTTTTATCTATAATTTTTATCTAGAATTTTTTATCTAGATCTTTTTATCTCGAATTTTATCTACAGTTTTATCTAGAATTATTTTTATTTATATATTTTTAAAAATAATCTTGGTTAACTGTTTTATCGAGAAAAGTCTTCTTTTAAACCTTAAATGTTAAAGAAACTTTATGAAAAAGGATCTCATGCAGAATTTTCATACATACCAATTCGAAAATCTGCCTTTGATAGCCTGCGGTGTAAAAAAAATGTACTATGCTTATCATGCCAATTACATGAAAAAGTTGCCTAATTATTGTCGATTCATATTATTTGTAGATATGATATGAAAAAAACCAAAAGCAGATGATTTTTTCAAAAAGTAACATAAAGCCCAAAATCTCGATCGAAATTTTGGGTAAAAGTTCTATGGTTTTCGAAAACCGTAGAATTTTTACTAACCTGAAATTCGGGAAGAATCCCCATTAAGGGGGTCGTCTAGTGTGTCAGATCAAAAGAAGAGAAAACGGCCTTGCCTGACTTCTTTGAAGGAGAAGAACTACTCCATAGTCCAGGCATGGCAGATTGATGGTGAGACTATTTTTTTTATTATGAATTATATACAACAACTTTCAAACGCGTTTTTCTCAAAACACGATTTTTTCAAACTGCTGCCATGATATCTAAAAAATATTCGATTGATTCTGCTCAAATTTATACAGCATCTTTACTACATATATAACTACAAGTTGAACTAAAATAATTAAGATTGCTTCGTTAGTTTTCTTTTTTTCAGCTATATACACCTCAAACAAAAAATACGAACAATTGAATTTTGTTCTAAAGCGTAAAAAAAATATTTTTTTTTGGAATTCTAACTTTATTTTAGTTCCATGTAGAGCCTCAAGTCTCACGATTAAAATGGCATTTGGTTTTATTTTGTTTCAGATAAGCAGAACGGCCGGAATCATGGTAGCAGTGGAGCACCTCTTTTTATATATGTGTTCCTGTTGGGCAGTGTATCTCCGACTATATTTTATATAATGACTTCAAAAAATTCACAAAGTTTGTTTAAATGTTAATAAAAATGATATACAATTAATAAATTATTTTATTGTAATGGTTTGTCAAAAAAAAATCCCCAAAAAAGCATTAAACAACGGCCTTCACACTAGAAGATATTCTATATAATGACTTCAAAAAATTCACAACGTTTATTTAAATGTTAATGAAAATGATATACAATTTATAAATTATTTTATTTTAATGGTTTGTCGAAAAAAAATCCCCAAAAAAGCATTAAAAAATGGCGTTCACCTAGACGACCCCGTTTATTGTGAAATGTGGATGAGACTGAATGAATGAATAAGGAATGGAATGAATGAATGGAATAGTGTAATAATGAAAATAAAAAAAATATTGTTCATTTCGATAATTCAGGAATTTGCGATCTTACGACGAGAATACTGCAGTCCTGACGTGTAAAACAATTCCATAGGAATGTTTTACACGTCAGGACGTAGCTCTATACAGGTATCCGACGTCTTTTTACTGTCTTCGGCTGTTGAAAAGCTCCCTAGTTTGAGATAAACTCTCTTCTCGTCTATCCATCGCTCTCGAAGAGAAGTACGTTGTAAAATAACTTTACATCCCACATTCAGCTCTGCGTATGGCTGCCGCATGGCTGCGTATGGCCGACGTTGCTGCTGAACCATGCATTTTCAGATTGTCACGATGCGTAGGGTGTCGCCGAACGACGATACACGGTGTACAACTCCGCTATACATGTATACTGAGGTTTTGACAAACGCGGTATTTTATGTTCGCTCATCCGCGATATTGGTCGCACGTCGCTCAACTGCCTTTCCGATCTCGTGTCTATACAGCCGGTTACGTAACTTTGACTTTTTTGAGTGAATGTTGCGTCATCGGAGGAAATTTGAACAGGCCGTAGGTTGAGCAGGTAAGGATGAAAACAAGTTGCTTGGCCCTTAAATGCATGATTTAAGGGCCAAGTAATTTAATTATTAGTTTCGGTAGAAAAAAATGTGCGATGGAAAAAAGTTCAAAATTTGAGGGAAAAATAGTAAAAAAATTCGAGTTTTTTTCATATAAAAGTGCACGTATCGTTCTTGAAATAGGGAAGAAAAATTCTTAAAAATTACACGACTTTTAACTATAAATTAACGACCTTAAAAATTACACGACCTTAAACATTAACGACCTTAAGGGGTAAGGCCACTGTAAATTTTTTGAAAAATCGATTTTTTTTATTGGCTTAAAAAATAGTTTAAACCCTCTAGAATAAGAAAAAAAAGGTCCTGTTAACGTCTTTTTTAAATTTTTTCCAATAAAAAACTATTCGCAAAACTTTAAACGCGTTTTTCTCGAAACATGGTTTTTCAAAATGGCACGCAGCATAACTCGAACAATTTTCATTTTTTTTACTTGAAATTTTAACCAGATGTGAACATTTACATTATCTTGAGAATGTCGATCGGAATTTTCAAGAACTTTATTTATTGATTTTTTATTAACAAAAAACTTGCCGTTTTTTTCGTCAAAAATCAATTTTTTTTTCAAACGCACGCCAAATCCACAAAAATTGATACTTTTTAAAATCCGATCGACATTCTCTAGCTATAGCCCTCTAGATTAATGGTTTTTTTTTGTTCTAGATTCAAAAGTGCACCAGTGGTGCTGCGTGCCGCGGAGCCCTGGAAGCAAAACATGTCCCGGGAAGATAGCTGTGGAACCGCCATTTTGTTTTTTTTTACTGTAAAAAAATTTTATAATAAAGTTTAATGTATGCCCGATAACACCATTAAAAGTTTTTTTTCAAATACCTTCAATTTCGGGAGGAAAAAATTAGTGAAAAAACCTTTTTTTTTGGGCCGTTACAGTGGCCTTACCCCTTAAATTAACGACCTGAGAAATTACACATATTCTTAAATTTATAAATAAATTAACGACCTTCAAAATTACACGACTTTTGCTTTCGTAATTTTTATTTAAATGAATATAGGTCGAGTAATTTTAAAATTACACGACCTCAAAATACATTAGCGACCTTAAAAATTGCACAACTTTTAACTATAAATTAACGACCATGACCTTAATATAAATTTAGCTATAAATTAACGACCTTCAAAATTCTTCTGGAAAAATTACAGAAAATCATTTTTTGAAAAGTTATTGATTTCACAAAAAAACTATAAGTTTCCAGCAAAACAAAATACTTACCTATACTAATTATATTTTATTTAGTAAACCAATTTAACGGTGAATATTTACAAGTGGGGTTTCAGCCCCAATCGGTTCCAATTTTTTTTTCACGTGTTCGGGGCTATTCTGCAGTATGAAAGTATGTTTTTTATGATGGGGGAATTTGATTAAGAAAAAAAAAATATTTCCGGCAAATATTCGACTTTTGAAATACGTTTTCCGTATGCTTACTCTAATTTGTCTTGTACCCAAACAAACCCAAACAATCCCAAACCCATGTCATTTTACCCACTTAATGTCACCAAACCCGTTTCCTCCATACCTTTAAAAAAGTTTAAAAAAAAAGCGTTTGGGGGTTGAAATAAGGGTTGAAATTGATTTCCCGCGACTTAAATATTATAAACAAAGTGTCCTGAAATACATCGACTTGGGACAAAATTTGTGAACCCCTTTTCTAGGTGGAGCCCCACTTGTAAATATTTACCAAATTAGCTAAATATTTATGCAATATTCACCGATAACTGTTGAATTTTCACTTTTTAAAAAAATATCGATTTTTGTGTTATGTCATATGATGGAACAAAAAAAATAACGGCTCAATCATAGGGCTGATTTTCTTTCCGTATGCAATATCGAACTCTCGACATCCTTGTCGGTGCAATGTCAGCCGCTGATTGCCAATTTTGCAGGTAGAACTCAATCGGACCAAAAGGGGCGGGGTTGAAATTCCGAACTTTGAATGATCAAAACGCTCGAAACTCCGAAAGAATACTACCCCGAATGATCAAAACTCCAAAAATCTGAACACCGTCAAAAGAATTCGGCTATGGAAGTTTTAAAAGTTGCAAAATTCTCAATAAATCGACTAATTAGTTCGAGAATTTTTTTGATTAACAAGTCATTTTACGTGAATTTCGAAATTTGTCTCGACAATGTTATACACTCAAAAAAAAAGATTTACTATGATCTAATAAATTGGCACATTGGCGATTTATTGAAATTTTTTAAACTTTTAAAACTTCCATAGCCGAATTATTTTGACGGTGTTCAGATTTTCGGAGTTTTGATCTTTCGGGGTAGTACTCGGAGTGTTGAGCGTTCTGATCATTCAAAGTTCGGAATTTCAACCCAGCCCCATATTGAATTTCGGAACATTCAAATTAGGAATTTTAAACCCAGCCTCGACCAAAACTCTTGATCGGGCACGCGTTTTTGCACAAAAAATCGATCTGCTGGGCTAAATAAGGCTTGGACGAGTATGGTACTTGGAAACTCGCGGCCGACAAACGATTTTGCATCGAATAAGGGCCTGCTTAAGGCGGGATATACATTTAGACAGGAAAAAAATAAGCAACATTTTTAGACTAAAGGGATTTTTTAGACTAAAGGGACTAAAGGGATTTTTAAGACTAAAGGGACTAAAGGGATTTTTTAGACTAAAAAATAATTATTCTACAATTATCAAACTTCAGGTATAAATTAATAGTATATTTAAATATACAAAACAATTTTTTAAAATTAATTCATCATCAAAATGACGGAGCTGTGGCATAGTGTTACAGCAAGGTTGCCGCGGGAGTTGCGAATCGGCGTGCAGTCTAGCTTTCCCTAGACTTTGATTTGCCGAAATGTTCAAACATTTTTTTCAGTTAGAACATGTATATTTTCTATTTGACGATAATTAAAATGAAGAAAATGCAAATTTA
Organism: Ophion obscuratus; assembly: GCA_964007375.1. NCBI lineage: Eukaryota > Metazoa > Arthropoda > Insecta > Hymenoptera > Ichneumonidae > Ophion > Ophion obscuratus. The sequence continues at coordinate 14,505,744 of OZ023321.1, read as the reverse complement.
AGGCATTGACAAATGAAAAAGCTCCATTCTCAGATTTTGTGTTGCCCCGATTGGGGCCAATTTGAATCTAGCCGTCCAATCAAGCTCCTGACATCCTTGTCATCCTCTGCCCTTGCAAAATCGTCCGCTGATTACGAATTTTCCAGGTAGAAATAGTCAGGATCAAAACTCTTGGCAAGGGACATCAACGTCCAGCCAATTTGTGCGTATCAAATGGATTTTCTCTTTTACCCACGAAATGAAACGATGTTTCTTGATACAACATGCATTCAAGGGTTATATGACGTTGAAGTTTGCATCGTTGGAACGCAATGTAAATTAATTCATTTAAATTTCTTTTGGCCCATGTAGGCTGTGGAAATCGTCCAAACGTTCCTACATATTCTCATTCAATATTTTCGATCTCTATTTGCAAAAAAAATCTTTGGACAATGATAAAAATAAAGAAATAAAAAAAGTAACAAAAAAAAAATAGTTGCATTCCTACGATGCAAAGTTGAGCGTCATTAAGGGTTGGAGTTCGAAAAAAAAATACGAGCACCAATATGATAAAATATAAATGTCTATCGAACAGTAAAAATGAAACAGTACGATGGATGGAAAAGCGCGAATGCGGGAGCAATGGGCTCGTTATTCTTTCCGATAATATATGGGTTTTTTTTCTGCGAGAAATCGAGAGGCATAATCCTCTCCCGGCTCTCGCGCACCCCTGCTATTATCATCATTGAAAATCTGTTTGGGATCAACGACGGCGTTTACCTCGCTGGAATTAAGGGCGGTAGCGTTCGGATTGGAATTATAATGTGATTTGAAAACGGTTTCCGGGGATTTTGGGGAAAAGAGGAAACTGCATGTGTAGAGGTAAGATGTGATAGATGACGACACGTACCAACGGATATGCAAATTGCCGACCTCGTTTGAGACACTGACGTAGCGCATGTGAATATGTGCGTTAAGGGGCCAGTCCACTTTGAAAATTTCCAAAAATCGAAAGCAAGCAAGACTTGAAGAAATCGACGATGATGTGCAATCAGAAGGGATTTTGTACGGTGCAGGAATTGCCGATTGAGTTTAGATAAGATTTTTTCATAGTATAAACTTCAAACGCGTTTTTCTCGAATCTCTAAAACTAATAAACCTATTCTGTTGAAAGGCCATAGCCGGGTAAGTAGAGAAAAATTGCCCCCGCATTTTTTCCAGCGAAATTTGGAGTATATTCTGAGGTTAAAAAAAAAACAAATTTTCTGAACATTTCATCCCCGTCAACGCAATAGTTTTAGAAAAATGATTTTTTTTTAAATATCAAAAAAATTCCGGAAACGGTACAGTGCATCGATTTGATTTTTGTTTTTTGATACATGTTCCGATCAAACGTGTTAGGAAATAAAATTATGGAACATCTTGCGAAAGATTAAGGTTTGAAAAAAAATAATGTTGCATGTTTTATTATTTTTTACTATAATCCACTTGGGGTACAATAGCGAAAATTTTTTCATATAATCTTTGGGCACCTTTTTAGATTATATAATTTTTTCAAAATGATCGGTTTGGTACGCCACAGTGAAAAAAAAAGAAACACACTTTATCGATATATTTTCGTTATATAGATATATAATTAAAATATGTCAATAAAGTCTGATATGTGACTAAATGATCGGCTTAGTACGCCACAGTGAAAAAAAAAAGTAATACACTTTATTGATATATTTTAGTTATATAGATATATAACTAAAATATACCAATAAAGTCTGTTTCTTTTTTTTTCACTGTGGCTTACCAAACCGATCATTTTGAAAAAATTACATAATCTAATAAGGTGCCCAAAGAATATATGAAAAAAATTTCATTGTACCCCAAGTGGATTATAGTAAAAAAAAATAAAACGAGGAATATTATTTTTTAAACCTTAATCTTCCGCAAGATGTTCTATAATTTTATTTCGTAACACGTTTGATTGTAACAAGTACCAAAAAAAATCGAATCGGTCCACTGAAGCGTTTCCGGAATTTTTTTTTATTAAAAAAAAAAATCTTTTTTCTAAAACCATTGCGTTGACGGGGATGAAATTTTCAGAAAATTTGTTTTTTTTTATACCTCAGAATATACTCCAAATTTCGCTGGAGAAAATGCAGGGGCAATTTTTCCCTACTTACCCGGCTATGGCCTTTGAACCACATATTGTAAACACGATTCGCATCAAGATGGCCCTCGATGGTTTTGAAATTTTGATTTACTCTTTTTTTGCGAAGAACTTTGGAAAACGCGTTTTTTTACTTTTTTTTTCATTTTTCATTTGCCATTTTTTTTATTTTTTGATAAAACTTTATATCCGAGGGTCATTTTGTAGCTGGTGTCATACTGAATCTAATGGACTTTGATTTTTTTGTTTCACACAAGCCGTTGCCGAGTTGCGATGGAGCTACCTAGCAAACCTATTTTTGAGGCGTTACGTTAAACTATAGTTTTTGTACTTAAAAATACATAAAAATGAATTAATTTTTTTTTTTTTATGTATTTCAAGACTTTATTTATCAAGCCCAACAATTTTTATATTCATATCTTTTATAAAATCCTCAATAAAAATCGCGAAAATAGCATTTTCGTGGCTCCAATATGAACTGGCCCCTTTAAGGGGCTATTCCAGTGTGAATGCTGAAAATTTTGGTGATTTTCGGGAATTTTTTGGAAGAAAAGTACTCGGTTAAATGTTTCGGAAAATGAAGAATATATTTGGCTATATTTGACCTATATTACATAATTTATTCATAGAAAAATATTGAGATCGAAGCGACTTATGCGCTGCCTTCGGAGGTGCCAAAAAAAAGTTCCTCCACTGCTGACATGATTCCGGTCGATTGAGTAGCTGAAGCCGAAAAAGGAGAAAATGTCGTTAAACTGGAAAGTATTTTCTGCACAATGACGTAGGATTTTCGAAAAATGTCAAAGTCTAACAAAATGGCGTAGTTATAAGAAAAAAAGTCTGTTTTATTGCCTATAAAATGGTCGTTTTTTTCAATGCCAAATCGTCAATTTTCACCCAATCAAAAATATCCTACGTCGTTGTAGAGTAAATATATTCAAGAGTACTCAGTTCAAATTTCAAGTCAATCGGATTAATTGCTCTTTGAGTTACAATGTCAGCAAATTTGAAGAATTTCATTTCGAGAAAAACGCGTTTAAATATTTAACTATCGATTTTTGCAAAATAAAATGATAGAGATACGACCTTGAAATTTGTACAGGACATTCTTGAAAGTATAAATTATCGAAAAATGCAAAAAAAAATCGATTTTAAAAAGTGTCACACTGGTATAGCCACTTAAAGCTTGTACAATCCGAAATAGATTTTACCGAAACATCAGGCCTCTCTGGTTCCCTCAATCTCCCGAAACTCAACCACGTCTGGACAACGAACTTTCGCAAAAACACGTGAAATTCGAGGGAGAGAAAACAACAGGAGTTTTAAAAAGAAAATCTCATTTATGTGAAAGACTCCGATACGGAGAAACGTTCGAGCAAGGACGACGCGAAAATTCCTTTTCTCCTCGTGCTCGTTATCTCGTGAGAGCTTTTGTGAAAACGTTCTCTCGGATGGCACTTTTTCTCGCTCGCTTTTTTTTTCCAATCGCCCGTTCCGAGAGACTTCTCGAAGGAAAAAGGCGACATACTAATTGAGAAACTGCGAGAAGATCGAGTCCTCCGTGCAACTTGTCGACTTGTACAGTTGTCGCACTCGGACAATTCCTCGCCCCAGTACGTCACCAAGTTTTCCGAGAATTAATCTTGCGACAAAAAATGGGCAAAATGAAAAAGTGTGAAAAAAAATAGCAACCACTATGTGCTTCGTATACATTTTTTTATTACGACGCGGAATTTCCCACGAGATGCAAAGAGCTTTAGCGAATTGAACTTCACTTTTATAAGCAAAGCTCGACCGTGTAGTCCCGATCGCTAATATTAAACATTCGCTACTCTTAACAATTCGCTAATATTAAAAATTCGCTACTCTTAACAATTCGCTAATATAACGAATTCGCTACTCTTTACAATACGCTGATATAAAAAATTTGCCACTCTTTAAAAACGTCAGTATTATAAGTATTCAAAAATTAAAAACCCGCTAATATAAAAAAATGGCTAGTATTGAAAACTCGCTACTCTTCGAAATTCGTCAAGATTGAAAGTTCGCCAATACTAAAAATTCGGTAACAAAAAAATAACTATTATGACAAATTCACTAATGTTAAAAACTCGTATGAAAAATAATTCGCCAATGTTAAAAAGTCGGTAATATAAAAATTTGCTAATATAACAATTTGCTATGTAAAAATTTGTTGATATAAAAATTTGCTAATATAAAAAGGTGCTAATATTAAAAATCCGTTATAATCAAATTTCGCTAATATTGTAAATTCGATAACATTAAAAATTCGCTAATATTAAAAACCCGCTCATACAAAAAAATTGTTAGTACTAAAAATTTGCTAATATTAAAAAATCGCTAACAAAAAAAATCACTAGTATGAAAAATTCGCTAATGTTAGAAACTCGTATGAAAAATAATTCACCAATATTAAAAACTCGCTAATATAAAAATTTGCTACTATAACAATTTGCTAATATAAAAAATTGCTAATATAAAAATTTGCTAATATAAAAAATTGCTAATATAAAAATTTGCTAATATAAAAATTTATTAATATAAAAATCCGCTAATAAAAAAAATTGCTAACATTAAAATGTGCTAATATTAAAAATCTGTTATAATCAAATTTCGCTAATATTGTAAATTCGATAACATTAAAAACTCGCTAATATTAAAAACCCGCTCATACAAAAAATGGGTTACTACTAAAAATATGTTAATATTAAAAATTCGCTAACAAAAGAAATCCACTACTATGAAAAATTCCCTAATATTAAAAACTCGTATGAAAAATAATTCGCGTCAGGCTTCGTATCGCTTATGCCAACATGAAGATTTATTCTTTTTCATATATCGTCTGGGTAATCCACTTTTTATCATGTTCGCACGGTGAAAGCCAAGGCACGATATTAAACAAGTTTCACGTGCTTTTGTTGTTTACGTATTCGAATCATCGTTAAAAAAACTCTCTTTCAACTATGTGCCCGATATTAAACTATAATCTCCGTCATGGAACTTTCCTCCCAGATGTTCATGGCGTTGCTCAATATCGCCGTCATTTCCGACATCAATTACAATCCCTCAATACAAAAGACTATCTGACTAACAATAAGACAAACAAAAGAGCACAAGCGCATAATCTTTTTCGTACACACCTACTGTAACCAGTCGCAATTGTGGTGACAAAATCTTCAATCCCACTAAATTGTACAATCTTGATAAATTATGATGTCGAAGTTTGCATCGTTGGAATGCAGCGAATATGATTTTTGTTTAATTTCCCAAATTTCCTTCGGCAAATTTGAGCTACGAGAAACACGCAAACATTTCTTGGGATTCTCATTTAGCGATCTAGAACGAATTTGCAAAATTTGATTTTGAATAATAATGAAAATAAAAAATTGCAATGAACTTTCGTTTGCGGTGCAACGATGCAACCTTTAATTCCATGATAAATTAGTATTTGTGGATGACCACTCATTACAAAGGATCGAATAAAATATATAATAATTGGTGGGTGGGAAGTTTGCATCGCTAGAGTGCAACGAAATTTCTTTTGGTTTGTCTATTTTATTATTAATTATTTTCGTAAATATTTTGCCTCCAGAACACCTGTTAAATATATATATATATATCTCCAACGCTGAAGGTATTCTCATTTTTTTGCATTATATATTCTCAGAGCCAAAGGAAGCCATATCCATTTTTTTCCAGCGTATCTCTTCGTCTCAATTAAGCTATCAATATTTTTACCGACATCCCACTTTTTGCCCACTTTTTAGCGGAATCTTTACGTCAGGTGGATACGCCCGGTGGGGTGGAGGAATGTCCCCCGGTGAAAGGTTAGTGCTAAAATGTGAACGAGGCTATGCTTTATCAATTCATCTCGATATCGGCGAAACTCAGCATTTTGCTGGAAGCAACGAAACACACGGAAACTTCGTACAAAGTGTACGCTCGGATCATCGATGTACAGCTGGGGAGGAATATGAATCGGATACATATGTATGTGTGCAATTATAAGTACATCCCTGTGTATATAGGTATAGAGAGGATGAAAAGGGTCCAAAGTCACAGAGGGATAGAGTGAGAGCAAATATACATCAAGATTCATGGATAAGAACGTATTTGTGTATACGTAAAATGACAAAATCCCAAACCGTATGGGTACTCAAATTCACCGAGGGACGTCAATATTCCGAAAAAAAAATTCATCGCAACGTCAGACAACGTAAACGCAGATCTGATTTCACCGTCCCAATATTTTCGACTCTTGAAACTTGGTAAAAACACTTCGTGGGAAACATCACAACATGGAAAAAAGTTTTGTAATAAAAATTCCATATGATTAAGGGGTTATATACAGTAAAAATTTTCGAATAATCGATTTTTTTTAAATTTTATCTTCGTAATGTACATATATTTAAGTACACACATAGAAAATTTCTTGCCGATCCGGCAAATATTCTCGAAGGTACACGCACATTTGTAATGACGTGTCGGAGCGTTCGAAAGTGCTTTTGAAACTTTGAACGCGTTTTTCTCAAAACTGTGTTTTTAAAGTCGGTGAGCAAGATTTCTCGAAAACGGCTGAACCGATCAGTCTTAAATATTAACACAATATTTTCAAGTATATTTTTTAGTAGTTGATCGAAGATTTTTTCTTACCGATAAATATTTTCCATTTTATAAACAATTTAAGGCCTCAATTTTACTCTTAAAAACGTCATTATTAAAAATACTCTTATATTAAAAACCCGCTAATATTAAAAAATCGCTACTCTTCAAAATTCGTTAAGGGGTTACCCCCACTTGCGATTTTGAAAAAATCGATTTTTTTTTATTGAATTTTTTTGAAGTATAAGTATCTGAGAATATGTCATGAAAATTTCAAGTCGATCCGAACAAAATTAACTGAGATATGAGCGTTGAAAGAGAAGAATCCGTTGTGTAAACGACCGGCTAATTGAAACTTTAAAAGCGTTTTTCTCAAAATGACATTTCTGAAGTCGGTGACCAAGATTACTCGAACACTAATGAACCGATCTTCTTGAAATTTTGCAGGCTTATTTAATACATAAAAATGTAGTCTTTAATCGTTCGATTTTTTTTTCGAAAAAAATGGCCGTTTTATAGCCAAAAAACGGCCGTTTTTTTTCGTCAAAATCGAACCATCAACTTTGACTGTCCGCCATTTTGTGAAAAATGAATATTTTTTAAAATCCTTCGATTAAAGACTAGTTTATACTTATATTTGACTAAATCCATCCGCATTTTTTTTCAGATGATCCACTTCGCCGCAATGTTGGTCACCGCAAACCGTGTATATAGAAAACATTATTTCATTGACGGCCATTTGCCACTAAACAATGTAATATTTTTCAATAAAAAAATTACTGAAAGTTCTTCAAGATGGGTTCTTTAAGATGGTATATTGATCGATTAAAGAAGTTTTGTAGTTTTCTTTAAAAAAATTCATGAAAAAGGCCTTGTTTGCGCTACAAGTGGGGGGGTAACGCCTTAAGATTGAAAGTTCGCCAATATTAAAAACTCGCTAATATAAAAATTTGCTAATATAACAATTTGCTAATATAAAAATTTGCTAATATAACAATTTGCTAATATAAAAATTTGCTAATATAATAATTTGCTAATATTGTAAATACGATAACATTGAAAATTCGATAATATTAAAAACCCGCTCGTACAAAAAATTTGTTAGTACTAAAATTATGCTAATATTAAAAATTCGCTGAACCGATCAGTTCGCGAAACGGCTGAACCAATCAGTCTTAAATTTTAACACAATCTTTTCAAGTATATTTTTTAGTAGTTAATCGAAGATTTTTTATCACCGATCAGTATTTTCCATTTTATAAACAATTTAAGGCGTAAATTTTTGTCAAAAATCGATTTCTTTTTCTTGAGAAGCCGCCATTTTGTCAAAAAATATTATTTTCCTTATTCCTTCGATCAATTACAAGGTGATCCATTGTATTAACGAAATGTCTTTGGTTTTTTCATTTTAGATGATCCAGTCCAGAGATATCGTGCTCACCGCAAGACGCCTGTTTTAGAGGTGCTCCCGGAGATCAGCTCTGGTAGCTTTCAAAATAATTATTTTTACGAATAAAAAATGTTAAAATACAGTTAAAAGTTACCATAATATGTGTACAAATTTTTACGTTGATAGATTTAAAGGTCTTCCCAAGAAAAATTCTTGAAAAATCGATCTTTTTTAAATTTGATGAAGACTACCAGTTTAGAACAGTCTACGATCAGCGGAAAAATATGAATTTCGGCATTTTTTTATGGATACCCAGTTGATAGAACAAAAATTCCATTCGATAGTCTTTATCCTACACACCTTCAAGTATCTTCGTAATTTTTTTCACTGAAGCCGGATGAAGCGAGTCACCTTTGTCTTTTTTTTCTTTGACATTTGTTTTGAAATATGACAATTTTATACACTTACAAAGGAATAGTCGATAAGGCGAAAACTTTTTCCAAAAAAAACTTTGTTGGCGAATTTTTTTTACCGAAAACAATGTTTTTTTCTTCAAGCATGCATCATTAAATCAAAAATCGATATTTTCGGTTTCCCTATGTACTTCGGAGGCAAATCTGTTTTAGAACTCAATGAGGAGCTGGCGAACAAAACCGGACTCGTCTACACTACGTCAAATTTTATTTATTTTTCGTGTTTTTCAACTACACCTTAATTAACTCCCGAAATATTTTGAATCGAATCCGGCACTAAACGCCTCAAAATTGGTTAAAAACTGCCTTTTGGAGTTGATAGTTTTTAGGTACAAAAATAAATCAAATAAAAATTTAATCCGACGTAGCGTGGACACGTACGATTTTGTTCGCCAGCTCCTCAAATTGTGTTGAATTATCGTTCCAGCTGAAAAATTGGAGGCGAACTCTTGCCGGCCACAGGACACTATCAGACTTGTGAAGAAAGTTGTAAAGATACTTGAAGGTATGTAGGAAGAAACCCACTAAACAGACATTCCATTTTATCTCCCATACGAAATTGTGAAAATTCACCTTTTTCCGGGCTCTAGACTGGCAGGCTCCCTTTAAGTCTAACGCAATAACAAATTGGACGAATTTATTTTTATTTTTCGAGTTTTTCAAGCACACCTTGATTAGATCCCGAAATATTTTGAATCAAATCCGTCTCTAAACACCTTAAAATTTGGGAAAAATGGTATTTTTGAGCAAAATTGCAGTTTTTAGGCACATCTTAAAAAAATTAAAGTAAAATCAAATTTGACGTACATTGAGAGAAATGTATGGTAACTTCAACCATATTTTAACCATATTTTATATTACCTTGAGGGGACAACAACATTTTATAGTCATGGTTACTGCCTAAAATATAGTACTGCTTATGATATTTTAGCAGTTGTGTTAACTATGCTCATATGTTAACCGCAACCAATAATCTTACAAGCAAACGCTGATTGTTCAATGCTATATAATATAGTAGGTTTTCATAAAATGGAAATTTCCTTTCACTAAAAAAATAGTGCTTTTCACCATATTGAATGGTATATGTCTACTGAATGTATATAATATTGGATGAATTCAAAAACTCTCAATTGAGAGTACTACCTGTATGATTGTTTATCATAATTTGCCATTCCCTGATCTGAAATGATTCCTATCGAAGAAAATATTTCGCCTGAACATGGATTCGAACCTACGACCTACCTTTCTATACTACGCACGATGCCACTATGCTACCGGGTACTTATGTTATTTTGATCGTAGATTTGGCATAACAGATAAAAGTAATTCCAGCTGCAATTCCGAATAGCTGTAACCTCCGATATAGGTGGAATTTTGCACAGATCGTCTTTTTGATAATATATGTCACTGCTTAAATGGATTTTTGGCGCAACGCAATAGTTTTTGAAATATCGAATTTTAAAAACTGATAAATTATGTGTATCGATCATAGTGCTACTCATCATAATTGCTAATGCTGTCATAATTGCTACTGCTGTCTCTTTATTTACACGGTCGACGAATGATCTACGTCTTTACTGTGACAATACCATAATTTTGGTCATATAGTCACTTTTCGTAATATCTTGTAACAATTTATACTCAGTAAGTGTTAATGTTAACCATATAAATAGTAAAAACTTGCACTGATAAAAATGTCCATAGTATTCATAAAAAAAAACGACCATGGTTAAAGTGGGCATAGTTAAATTCTCTATAGTATATTGACACCGCAATCATAATATGGTTAACACAACTATAAGCGTCTATCTGATCATGCCGTCTTGGTGGTGTGTTTGATTATCTAGTATCCCCGAAATAACTATTAACTACTGTGGAAGGCTTTACAATATCGATATAGCTAATTCAGTTAATATTTTTACAATAGTTAGTAGTTATTTCGGGGATAATAGATAGTCGAGCACGCCACCAAAATTGCACGTTTAGATATACTTTTCGCTTACAGTTGTGTTAACGATATTACACTGAGAACAAAAACAATTGAATCAAAAAAATTTATTGGTTGATCCAAATAAATGTGCTGCTGCGGAGTGCCACCGATATATGAGATTGTTTCAATACTATAAAATATTTGAAAATGTGAATGGTTTAAATAATATATTTTACATATTATTTTATTTGAAAAAGCTCTTCTGTTCTCTGAATATCTACATTATCCTTCAAATAAAATTATATTCTATTGAAATCATTCTATATACAATCTGTAGATGTATTGGATGAAATAATTAAGCGGTTGCTACAAACATTTTTTATTTCGTACAAAAATATAATCAATAGAATTAATTATTTCTTTACTACATCGAAACGAATATGCCATGGGACGTAAGTTTTTCAATTTGTTTGAAATCTTAAATAAAAAGTGAGCATTAGAATGATCATCCACGATAATAGTGGAGAGAATATCAGATATCCAATGGAATATCCATGGAGAGAATATCAGATATTCAACTGATTAGAACAGATACTACACTTTGATCTTAGCCACAGGCCAAGAAGCGATAGTCTTTAGAGTTTCTCCAGCGTTTAAGTAGATTTTCGGTTCGCGCTACGCTTACGAGAAACGAGCGCGCGTGCGGCCTCTAGCGGTTACTCCGAGAACTACGAGTTTCCTCACACCTATAATTTCGGTGGCGCTCGGCCATGACTGGGTTGAATTTTTTCAATCAAATGTGCAAGAAACAAATTTTACTTTCGCATAATTTTTTAACCAATGCAGACATTTGCTTAATATTTTTCAATCAAAATAAAATATTAATATTTCAACGAATAATGTACTTAAAATCAATATCGGATATGGTGAAAACAATAAAATAACATATTTACTCAATAGAAATTTTATTTCAATCAAACGAGCGAAATTCAATTTTTCTTGTGTACTCGAATCAACAATATTCATGTTATGAATTGAAACGCTTTTTTTCGTTCGTTGCAGAAATTGCATTCGAAACTATATAATTTGTTCGCGATAATTTTTTAGATTGTTTCAATAATATATTGTTCTCGGCTAACAATATATCTTTTGAATGAAAAAAAAAACTTTCAACTTTATCATGTTATTGAAGTCAATAGCGTTTTGTTTGGACTAATAAATCCGATTATTTACACCAACAATTTTACAATTGAATCAACGAAATCTCATTCAATAACACCAATGATATTGGATCAATGATTTTTTTTCTCAGTGTATAATTCGTTTCTTGTAAATACTATACACTTTTCTCTCAGTGTAGTGTGGACAAGTCCGGTTTTGTTCGCCAGCGGAACAATTTATTTCTTCCGTTTCACTACGTTTTTTACCAATGATTTCTTTCACGACAAAAAAATCGAAATGTGTACCAAAAAAGTGTTTCAAAATCGTTTCCTGAGAAATTGCTCGGAGACACGCCCTGGCGAGGAAATGGTGCACCGAGACGGGATGTTCACGTAGCACGCAGTGGACATTCTATAGACGAAGATCGAGGGATACGGCTGGAATGTAGAGAAGGAAATTACCGAATTTACGTGCAACCAGCTCTTTCGTGACCCTCCCCCAATGTGCCGCAGTTGCAGAAATGCGGCAAAAGCAGCTCCTCTGACGTGCATCGAACCGAGAATGATACCCGGGGAGCTCTGAGCCGAAACAGGTGATGCTTCCCCATTCAAGATATGCGAGAAGAGCATTGCACAAAATTACGAATTATATTGCATTTCTGATGCTGTACCATCCGTCCAATAATGTAAATACCCGCGGGAAAAATTCTTCGCCAATGACACACAATTTTTTTTACCGAAAAGGAGAACATTCCGCAATTGGATCAGAATTTTCAGCTTTTTTGATGCTACCTGCTTAGTGAAGCATGTCTTTGAAATAGACGTAGTTTGCGTTGGGAAAACATTACGAAAAAGTTCACCTTTTGTATTTGGAAATTTTCAATATTATTATTATATATCTCTGTTATACATATGGGATTCTCCACGCCATTTTACTTACAAGTAACATCACTATGGTGTCCTCCTCCTATTTTTTGGAAACTTTTTTATGTGGCAGAGTATCAAAAACTAAGACACGTATTTTTTTATCGGCGGAAAAATAATTTTAAGGGCTGAACCGCACCCTCAGAATTGGGGATGTTTTTCGTTTTTCGTCGATAACATTTTAACGGTACGATATAAAAAAATTTCAAATTGCAACACTGTTTATTTTTTGTGTACTATACATCGGAGATGAGAACGATAACGATGTTGACGAAAAACGACAAACACCCCCATTTTCGAGGGCCCGTTTCACGCCTTAAAACCGTTTCTCCGCCGATAAAAAAAAATACGTGTCTCTTAGTTTTTGATACTCTTCCACCTAAAAAAGTTTCAATAAAATCGGAGGAGGACACCAAAGTGATGTTCCTTGTTAGCCCGTGACTCCGATTATTTTTTATTTTTCTGACTTCTGTTGTAAAATTGTACCCTATAATAGGAGTATCCACAAAAACTTTTAGATTTTTACCTCTCCTCTTTCAGGAGCTACAATTTTCCAAAAAATGTCGATTTCGGATGTTTTGGAAAAATTTAAACGCTGATAACTCCCGAAGTAATTGAGATATCGACAAATGACGATGTAAAACTTTTTTTCAAATTGAAGCATGCTTTTGTTAAAAAATATGAAAAAAATTATCAATTATCAATGTCAACATTTTTTTGCTTTCAAAGTGAAAACCATTCTTTTTTTAAACGATTACCCTTTTTTATTTTTTTCAAAAAATGTCCTAACGTAGAGTGTCCCGTTCTATGATTTTTAAGACTAGTCTCATCGTGGGCCCATTTTTCCTTCTATGTTTTTGAGAAGATTTTTATCATTTTAATCTCCAATAATGCTATTGATGATTTTGTGATTTCCAATTCGGCTTCAACAGGCCTGAAACGATTTATTCTTAAACTGTGCTAAATTTAACGAAAACAAATTATTTTGAATAAAAAATATTTGTTTCGTGGTGTGTTGAAATGGCGTGGAATGTCCCATATATAAAAGGTATAGCATGTACCATTGAGAGCAAACCCTGAATAAGGAGTCACCATTTAATTCCCCCAAAACGCTCAATTTATATTTAAAATTGTCAAAAGTATGGACTCCTTCCCACCTCAATTTATATTTAAAATTGTCTCCTTCCCTCCTCAATTTATATTTAAAATTGTCAAAAGTATGGTCTTCTTGGTCCGCCTATAGAGTAGGAGTGGGGGAACATTCCAGCGCCGCACTGCGGCCGAATAGAGTACCCTGCTTTGCTATACAGTTGAACAAAAAAATGTTTCGCCCCTTTTGACTAGTTTTCAAAATCGCCAAATTCCGGCAATTTCAAATAGCCGTGCCCATGTAGAGGTTGCCATGAGTTGCCCAATCGTACGATCAGGCCAATATTGGGACCATCGTATAAGCCAACAAAAGAGAAATAATATTGGCCCATTACAGTTCCGCTCTAAACTGAAAACTGGCACAATACCGGCCCATCCCTAAAGCCTGTCCTGGCCCATCTTTAAAAACTAATAAACAGCCGTGATAGACTAAATTTGCCAATTTAAAAACTGGGGATACTAAAATACTGACAATTCCATTGACCAAATATTGTCAAATATTGTTCTGTTACAAATTGAAAACCAATAAATAGTCATGATGGTCGAACTATATTTGCCAATTTAAAAACTGGTAATGTGGGGATAATAAAATACAAGCAATTACATTGGCCCATTATTGCCCCGTTATAAATTGAGAACCGGCACAATATCGGCCCATTACTAAAGCTTATCCTAACCCATCTTTCAAAACCAATAAACAGCAGTGATAGTTAAACTAAATTTGCCAAGCCTAAAATACTGGCTATTACATTGGCTCATTATTGTCTCGTTCTAAATTGAAAACCGACGCAATATCGGCCCACAGTTAAAACCTATCATGGCCCATCTTTTAAATTCAGTAAACAGTCATGATAGATAAGCACAATATTTGCCAATTTTAAAACTGGTGATGCTGAAGTACTGCCAATTACATTGGCCCATTATTGTTCCGTTATAAATTGAGAACTGGCACAATATCAGCCCATTACTAAAACCTATCCGGGCCCACCTCATCGAAATTTGCCAATTTTAAAACTGGCAATGCTAAAATACTGGAAATTACGATTAATTAATCTAAGCCCTTTATTGCCTAAGTGGGTCAGACCATACCTGCTTTTATTTTGTTTAAGCCTTGGGTTACTCATTATCTGTATATTGTGCCAGAATAGGCAAATAACTGGCACGTCATATATTAATCGTCTATATTTTGTAGTCCAGTTTTTGTAATCAAGTCTTGGCCTATTATTGGCATTTGTAAATAACCAACATAAGTAAGTAAAATATGCCAATTTTGAAACCTGTCATATACGTAAATCACAATTTATTTCAAGGTTATTCCATGAAATATGTATCCATAAGGACCAATCTCGGGCCAATCTTGGCCCGATATAGGTTGAATATTTATCACGCACCCAAACAAACCCAAACAAACTCACGGCCCAATATTTTCGATAGAATAACTTCTAGATAGACCAACTGTGAAGGCCCATCATAGAGCCAGTGGTCAATTTCTACATAGGCCCTTTAAGAGGGCCCACATAGGGCCAAGTGCAATCACCAACATTGGCGCTACAATGAATTAAATCATTGGCCCAATAATGGTTGGCTCTGTTGGCCGCTATCGGGCCGTTCTTATCACTTCTACAAAGGCACCTCATTGGTAAATACTCACGGCCCAATATTCTAGAAAGGCTAACTGTGAAGGACCGTCCCAGGCCCAACGGTCAATCTCTACATGGATAGGAGCGATCCTATTTGCATCACTCTGTATATAGACGCCAGCTAGGAAACACGATGCGCCAGCTAGAAAATTCAAGCTCCTCTTAAAAGTAAGAGCACAATGAGAAGAATCGTCGAAGCGAATATAGGTACACGGCCAACCCATTTACGTATGTGCAATAACAACGTTATCGAGGGTCAGTACAGATGCATGTTGCCCTCCGGTCTCGTCACCAAAGCTCGGTTCGTCCCTCCAAGATGATGTTCCACGAGCAACAAGAGAGCACCGTGTATTGTGTGTACAATGCTTGGCGCACAAATGCCCCTTGACCCAGCACTCTACTATACTCTCTTTACCATACAGCCACTCCTTCCGAAAACCCTCTGCGATGCACCTAACGATCCATTTGGACCTGTCGTCATGGGTCTTGTGGATATAATACGTGCACAGGGCTAAAAATAACATTCGATTATCCGAACACCTATTTATTTTCATCGAATTCTTTGTTGATTGCTTTGGAGTTTGTTAGTTAAGGTAATGGACAGATGTTAGCAATAATTTGGCTATAGTGGTGTATCGTGATGTATGCGGTTGGTTATGAAGATTTGTTCGCAGAAGAGGAAAAGACGACAAATTGAAAAGTGATAGACGTAGACTAATTATTCCTTCAGTGTCGGGGGAGGCTTGTTAGTTTCCCCGCAGAACTGTTTCACTGGATGGAGATTGAGAGGAATGGAAAGCACGAAAGGCTCCCCCTCGACACAGTCTCATTTGTGGCAGGGATTAGAAACGTCTTGAACTACACGCTTGTCTCGGAAAGTCTTCCATCACTCGGTGAAACAAGCGCAGTATTTGTGTCTCGGGAATAAATACTAGCGTTTATTCGAGGGATATTTCCCCAAGATTTGAGAGGGTTGTTTGTTCTTCTTTGGTCTCGGATGTCCCCGACGACGGAATCCCCCCATCCGAGGAAACAAAAATGCGTCATTTGGAAAATATTCCCGAAGGAAATGCCTCGCACGATGATGAAAGGGATGAAATTTCGTCTGTGTCCCTTTGAGATTGAAAGGAGCTGCTCGTTCCACAACGGCTAAAACTTCGTCATCCAACTAACGTGACTTCCATTGTTGGGGGCTTTTTATTTTCGATAATATGCAAAAAGGATTGAGTGCCGGAGGCAACGTCGGGGGCACGGAAAATCCTCGAGAGTTGGGAAAAAGGTAAAGTAGTCGCGGCAACCCTGACTCTGTCGCTGCATAAAAAGTTTCATTAGTTAAATGGACCGTTGTAGTTTCGCTCTCAAGCGGCCCTTTTTATTCCTCAAAGTTCTCGCGAATGACGATCGCAAAACTGTCGTTTGTATGGAAATCTTCGGGCTGGAGAAATTCGATGGTGCTGGTCTTGGAAACTTTGCAGATTGCCCCTCTGGGCTGGTGATGAGGATCTTGGAAATAGGATCCCGCGGAGGTACTCGAATGCACCTTCGATGAGGAGAAAACAAGCTGACGGCCCGCGGCAAAGGACACCCAGACCAATGGCAATTGAATAAAAAAACGTCGAAATCTTGTAGAGTCTGAAAGAATCCTAGCTTGGAATCTCCCAATACCTGAGCTTCCATACTCAACATCACTTTGCACCCCAGTAGGATGTAAAGAAGTGACGAGTTTGGCGAAGTCACCAGCAGAGCTGTTCGTCTCTGGTTCTCACGTAGCCCTCCATCCAAGTCATCACATCCGATTGTTCAGTGAGCAAAACCGTTCAAGATTTACCCAAGCTGACAGATCGAAGCCAATGAATGGGGATGAAGATCCTTCAAGCAAGAGACACCCAAAAACGTCGACGCTTGAAGAAAAGAAAGCTTTCTCAATGGGCTGGTAACCTTCGACGTCCATTTATCGGATAAAATCCAACAATGGATTCTCGTTATCCTCCATTATCGATTGGATTCTTCGCAATTAACCGATTCCCCGCTACTGCTGCTTCCAACATAGACATGCTTCGCATATATGAATGTACGTACACGTGAGGGAGGTAACTCGGAGGGGCAATTCTCGTATTCGATTGATTCTTCCATTCAATTTTTCTTCAAAGCCGCACTTGGGAATGCCACTTTCAAGAGGGTTGACCCTGGAAATGGGCATTTATTATTACAGACCAATCAAAACTCGATCGATGAGGCTGGCGATGCGACGTGAAAAGACCGGCGACAGGTAGTTCGTTTGTGTGTGGACGTCTGGATGTTGGAATTATATTTGATTTCGATGTTTTTTTCGAGTAGGAAATGATATCGAGATGATGGCCGAATGAGGATCACGATCTGATTGACTCGATCAGAAAAGAAAATCACCCACAGATTTGATGATCCAGCAATTTTTGGCAACATCGCCAGCTTTGATCCGGAAAGCAATTCAGGTGCACTCTGCAAAGCGTGAATCGTGGGAGCACAGGGGAGCCCCTTTCTTCCGCTGCACCACAAAATCGCTCGCGATCTATAT
>OZ023321.1:14350261-14482761 GCA_964007375.1 Ophion obscuratus | reverse complement strand
ACGCTTTATGGGCTGTAGATCGGGGGTTGAATTTTTTTGTTGCCTATAGGATCTCGTTAACACTAAATTCAATGACTATGTATGAGACATAGGTGGACGCGCTAACCTTGCAGAAATTTATGTTTATTAAGATTTGTTTTCTATTTCGTCGCAAATTTCGGAACATTATCCGGGCGAAGAGAATTTTTTCGCTCCGTAAAAAGGTGAGAGGAGAATTTTCCTTTCGGAGCAAAAAAAGGAGAAGAGAATTTTCCTTTCTGAGCAAAAAAAAAGGAGAAGAGATTTTTTTGTCCTGCAAAAAGGGGAGAAGAGAATTTTCCTTTCGGAGCGAAAAAAAAGGAGAAGAGCATTTTCGGGAGGCAAAAAGAGGAGATTTTTTGTGGATTAAAAATAAAAGAGAAGAGAATTTCTTTGAGGGGCCAGTCCACTTTGAAAATTTCAATAAATCCAAAGCAAGCAAGACTTGAAGAAATCGACGATGATGAGCAATCAGAAGGGATTTTGTACGGTGCAGGAATTGCCGATTGAGTTTAGGTAAGAGTTTTTCATAGTATAAACTTCAAACGCGTTTTTCTCGAAACAACGTTTTCAAAATCTAGCTCCATCGTATCTCTAAAACTAATAAACCGATTCGCTTGAAATTTGAACCACATATTGTAAACACGATTCGCAACAAGATGACCCTCGATGATTTTAAAATTTTGATTTTTACTATATTTTTTGCGAAAAACTGCGGAAAAATGCGTTTTTTTTAACTTTTTTCGTTTTTCATCCGCCATTTTTTATTTTTTGATAAAACTTTATATCCAAGGGTCATTTTGTAGCTGGTACTGAATCATTCTCATGTACTCATGAGTACTCATACTGAATCTAATGGACTTCGATTTTTTTGTTTCAGACAAGCCGTTGCCGAGTTGTACGTTGAACTATAGTTTTTGTACTTAAAAGTGGATAAAAATGAATTAAACATTTTTTAAACTGTATTTCAAGACTTTATTTATCAAGCCCAACAACTTTTATATTCATGTCTTTTATAAAATCCTCAAAAAAAAATCGCGAAAATAGCCTTTTTCGTGGCTCCAGAGTGACCCCTCAACTTCTGAGCATACCTGCATCACATATATTTTTTTTCCAGCGAAAATAAATGATCATGCACTCAAGGGTTCAGCTCCCTACGAGTATTCGATAATTTGGTCAATTCGCGATGGTCCAAAGCGTGTTTTTTTTTTTTCACTATCGTCCTTCAGAAGTCCGAAGGTGCGAATGGAAAATTCACCAGGATTGACCATGCACCCGGACATTGGCGAATAATATATTTGTCATCGGCATTGGCATTATTGGTGCCCTGTTTCGTTATTTTCATTGCTGCTCGAGGGACCATCCGGCAAGAGGTCCGCGTCTTCCGAGTCTTGGGCTCCTCGCGTGAAATATATCGCCGGGCTTTCTACTCCGTAAACCGCGCGAACCCAATTTAGCCAGCGGCAGCACTCTAACCGCGCATGCCACATACCATACCGAGAATGCAATTAGGAGGTCGAGTGAGAGATCTACGTTTGCGCGTTTGTGCTTTATTTTTTTTCTCCCCCCCCGTTCTTATCTCCACCTGTTTCTATTCGTGGATTACTTCTTTCGTTGTTTTTATTTTTTTATTTTTTTTATTCTCCACCTTCTTTTCTCTCCGGTACGTAAGAACAATTTGTTACCAATAAAGCTGCTGAACGTGAGGCAAAGCTGTAAAATGCTTTGCCATAGCTTTAGTGTCTCGCGCCTGATTTACTCCGGACATTCGCACGAGGAAGAATTATCGGGGCACGTACCCGGTCTTCGTGCAAATGTCGTATACGTGTGCTCCCCAAATGTTTCGAAACGAAAGTACGGGCCAGATGCGGACAAAAAGCTCGCGCGTCGATGGAACAAAAAAATACATTTTTAAGTAGGGTGGAGAAAACAAACATTTGAACGCCAAATTTTAAATGAAGTATTTTTATGGCGTATTTTTTTATGGCGTATTTTTTATGGCGTAATTTTAAATGAAGTATTTTATTTTGCATGACATTAACGGCGGGGTAAAGTTAATTCGGCGAAAAGAAGGCATGTTTTTAAGATTTTTTTTTGGCGTAACGAATAGTGTTCGTTTATTGAAAAATTTACATATAATAAAGTAACATTTGAACAACATTCTCCTAAATTTGCATTGCAAAATATTCAAAATTGAGCGAGTGAAAATTAAACCCCGGAGGCGCCTCGAAAAAAAGTTGGTTTGCGGTGTGCACCATAACTCGCAACAGAATCATTTGAAACAAAAAAATCAAAATGCATTTGTTAAAGGAGATGTTTCTCGAGGTAACGACGGGAGGATTTTTTTTTACGATTTTTCGATTTTTCGTAGCACTTGGGAGCCAAAAACCCGATTTTCGCTAAAAAATCGGCTAATTTGTTGTTGAAAAATTAGTAATTATTTAAAAAACACAAAAAAGCTCTCGACAATACCTGGTGAATTATGTGAAGAAGTACTGTGCAAAATTTCAAAGCGATTGGTCCAGTAGATTTTGAGTTATCGTGCACACGGACTTCAAATATGACAAGTCTCAGAAAAATGGTTTGAAAAACGCAGAAGAGAAGAGAACGGCATGGAGCAATAGACGCTCAAATACTCATAACTTCGTCAATTTTACTCCGATCGACTTGAAATTTTAACACAATATTCTTGATATATTATGCATTCATTTAAAAAAATTTTAAAAATCAAAAAAAAAACTTAAATACTTTACCCCGCCCTTAAAGTTTGCATCATTGGCGTGCAATGCATTTTTTCTTCTCGTATTTTTCTCGTCAGGTTTGGCGGTTCTCTAGTTTCTCGGGTCGAAAAAATCGATTTTTTTTTTCATAAATCACATCTACAACATGTGTAGAAAATGTGTGCCAAAGGATTTTTCGATATTCGAAGTGGTTCACAAGTTACGGCCCTGGAACGGAGCAGGTATACGGAGCGCGCGAACTTTCAAACGCGTTTTTCTCGAAACACCATTTTTCGAAACGGTGACCACGATATTTCAGAAACTACTGCACCGATCTTGTTCAAATTTATACAGCATCTTTAGTATGTTATAAGCCAGCGATTGAACTAGGATTATCATGATTGCTTCGATTGTTTTTTTTGTACGAGCGAAAAACATAAGAAAAAAATGAGTAAAAAATAGAATGTAATATTCAAAAGTGTATAAAAAAGTCAATTTTTGTAATTTAGAATTCACTCTAGTTCAATCGCTAGTCTTAAATATGAAGATTAAAATGCCGTTTGGTTTTTTGATTTCAGATAAGCAGAACAGCCGCAATCTTGGTCACCGTCAAGCACCTCTTTTACTTGATGTTTTCCTGTCGGCCACTATAACGTTTATTCTATTATATATTTTGACTTCGAAAAATTTGTAAAGCTTATTTAAATGTTAATAAAGATTATGCAAAAACAATGATATTGATTATTTCGATGCTTTGCCCGTAAAAAATTATTGAAAAAGGGGTAAAAAAGCAGCCGAGAAACTAGAGGACCGCGTTAAGGTGCGAAAAAGACTAAAAGACTTTTGAGGATTTTTATTTGCAAATGTACAATCTAAATTGGCGGGAGAACACATTTGTACAATAACGATGAGAAAATGCAATTATTTTTAAAAGTCGTTGTATTCCAACGATGCAAACTGCAACGCCATAAGTTTTCATGGTTGGAATCCGACAAAAGTTCTTTTTTATTCCTTAACATTTCTTCGTTTGGATTATAAGCCATTTTTTTAAATTGATTGTGGTCGTAGAACCCGACGAAAAAATAAAAAATAAAATCATTTTATCGATGCTTATACCCTAAGTGGGCGAAAGAAAATGTGAGCAATTGAGGAAAAGTTATCTTTCTTTGCATTCCAACGATGTAAACTTTAACGTCATGAAATATTGTGTATAGTTGTCGAGTTCAAAATAGGTTGTTAAAGAGTGATATGCAGTCAGAGGCGTGAAAAAGAGGATTTTCAATAATTTTTTTTAACAGTAATTAAGTTTGTTTTACAAAAGTGGTTGCACAGACATTTTATGTTATATTTCAACTTGACTTGTACAAATTTTCAAAGAGAAATATTGATTATTTATAAAAATATCGCCATCTTTGTCGGACCTCCTTCGGCATGTAGTGCTTTGCGGTGACCATTATAAAATTTTACTGAATCATCTGAAATCAAGAAACCAAAAAAAAATCATTGCTTTAATAATAAATCTAGTCCTCAATCGACGCTTTTTTTTAATTAACAAAAGGGCGGCTTCCGACAGATAACTTTCGATTTTTGACAAAAAAATCGCTCGTTTATTGTTAAAAAAAAAGTCAACAAAAATGAAAATCCTTCGATTAAGGACTAGTTTTTAATGCTATCAATAAGCACACCAAATATCATCAAAATCCATCGAGTGGTTTTTGAATTATAGTCGTCACCGACTTGAAAAACGTAGTTTCGAGAAAAACGCGTTTAAAGTTTTTCGATGTGAATACGGTATTATATGTTCGTAAAATGTTGAGCTCGATGGATGAAGCTAAACTTTTTTTTCATGTAATTTGATCCGCTGAATTCGAATATCACAATTTTTGCCGAAAAGTCGAGCATTCAATTGTTTATAGCCAATTGTTAAAACAATTTTTCAAAAAATTAAAGTTTTACGGGATGAATTAATTTAAAAAACATCATTTCGGGCAATTTTAAAACGAAAGTACTCTTTATAAAGTTTTGCTAAAGTTCATAGTTTTTGAGTAATACTTTTTGAAAATTTCTGAAAGAGTTTTTCAATTTTACATTTGATTTATGTATAGAAATATTAATTAAAAAATTACTTACATCGAATCATCAATTCCTGGCCTAAAGAATAAAGCTTCTGCCGATGTGGAAGCTTCCAAAATATAAATTTGTTGTTGTCTTCGAAGCATTCTGCCGTCCCGGGTATTATCGTTTTCGCGTTTGTCAGCCGCGACCTGCCATGGGGACCCGACGCCCCTTCACTAATTGTGGGACATCCCGGAAACTATTCATCGGGTTGACTTGAAATTTTCAGGGAATATTTTCGAAACACCATACTTCAAGAAAATGTACAAAAATCGATTTTTTGAAAATTCTGACTACATCTCACCCCTTAATTCTAGTGAAAAAGAAACAATTTTTTAAGTTATTATTTGAATAAATGGAATTTTGCGTATAGTTGTCTAGGTTAAGATAGGCTTTTGATAAAAAAAAGTTTCTGAGCCCTCAAGATTAGGCTGTCTCGAAAAGTTCCCTTAATTTCGATTTTATTTAGGGGCGGTTACCGCCGAAGCATGAAAAATGCATGAACTTCGGAACTTTTTTTTATATAGAACCATTACTCTTGGAAATGGGTTTCAACGTATTTTATTCTTCTACCAATGGAGAGTAAATTTCAATTCCATTTATTTAAAAAAATACTTTTTTATTGGAATACAGAAAATCTTCATTGTCTAAACAATGGTACTAATGACTTCGTATTTTCTGTATTTCAATCTGCCACTATGCGGTCCTTGGAGTGCAACGTAAATTCTTTTTTGTATTCTTATTTGCCTCATTATCCGAAACCATATTTTGAAGATTCAGTTCATAGATCGCTGAATAAGAAACCAAAAAATGTTCGCGTGATTCTAGCAGCTCAAATCTGCCTGAGGAAATTTGGAAATGAAGAAAAAATTATTTTCGATGCATTCCAACTATGCAAACTTCGATCCCATTGTGGTAGATTGGAGTACGAAAAATCATCATCGTCTGGAAAATGAGTTCCTCGTGAGAAAAACCATCACCCATTAGTTTTGGGCGGACTCATTTTTTTTCGGTTGCACCGACGGTGTAAAATTTTAACGACGCAATGCGGATACCGCGCGACG
The DNA here is from genome assembly GCA_964007375.1 of Ophion obscuratus. NCBI lineage: Eukaryota > Metazoa > Arthropoda > Insecta > Hymenoptera > Ichneumonidae > Ophion > Ophion obscuratus. Next base: position 14,476,844 of record OZ023321.1, on the reverse strand, counting down.
ATACGGCGAACAATGTATCAGGCAGGCTGCGTATAACGAACAGAACAATGTGCATGTATAGTCCAGTCATTTCGTTGGAAAAAAGGCAAATAAAAGAGAATGAAATAAGGGATCCAATTTTTTTATATGTTGTGGGGGATACCTAGAAAAGCTTAACTTGAGTTTTTCGACCAAGATTTCCTAGGAGCTTTCGCCGCCATCTTGAAAAAAGGGTTAAAATTTGTTTTTTGGCAATAACTCGGCTATCCCATGAGATTCGAAAATTTTTCTGAGAAACTTTTTTATAGCTTTTTTTGTGCTCTACAATTAAGTCTTAACCATTTTTAGCGTATCATGCATCGTTATCGAGATATCGATCGAAAAAGTAAAAAATTTAGGACAAAACTTTTGTTTTTTACTATTTTTTTTTTTGGTCATCAATATCGAAAAAATTGAAGAAATGCAACTTGTAGAGCATATTCAGACCTACAATTTCCTTTTTGGACTTCTTTATTTTGGATAAAAATTACGATCTCCAGCGCGCCGCAAAGTCGGTGAATCCATGCTCAGCGTCGAGCGAGCCGCTCGCTCGGTTGTATCTGCATGTCGAATCGGATGGGAAATTGTTAGGGGAATTAATGCGATATAAAATAAATTTAAAAAGCAACAAATTCTGGATCACACACAAGTAATTTGTTAAACAAATAATTGTTTTTTAGTAAAAAATTTAGAAAATGAAATTTGGTCTTTGCAATTTTTTTTTCTGGTAAAAAGTTTCGAAAAAATGTGCGCGGTGAAACTTGTAAAGCGTAAGTATTCAGCCTTACAATTTTGTGTTTTATTATTTCGTTTTGGACTAAAATGACGATCTTTAACGCGCTTCAAAGAGCGCACCTATAGAGCGTCCGTTCGAGTTTGAGATCGTCACAATAATTTCACCACTTAAGCATTTTTGTTCGAAAGATTGTAGTTGTCGCGTCATCATTAAAAACGCATTACTCTATTCCATTAAAAATTCCATTAAAGTACCTCATTGAGAATCTTATTACTAAATAATTGAATAGTCTCACAAAGGGTCTCATATTAGGTGTACAAATAAGTTTTAGGACGGTTTCCAAAAAAATTCAAGATTTATTAAAAAAGAAGTAAAACACAATTATTCATCGAAGTAATCTCCATCGCACTGAACGACCTTTAGCCATCTCTCAGGTAACTCGCGGATGCCTTTCGCAAAGAAACTTTCGTCTTGCGAGGTGAGAAATTTAGCGACCCATTTTTCCACTTCTTCAAATGTTTTGAATCGCACGTCCGACAAATCGTTCTGCATTTTCCGGAATAAATGATAATCGGATGGGGCTAAGTCTGGTGAATACGCCGGGTGTGGTACAGCTTCCCATCCAAGCGCTAGTAACGTATCCTTGACCGGTTTACCCACATGAGGCCGCGCGTTGTCATGGAGCAGTTTTACTGGACGTTTTCCTTTACCAGAAAATGGACGTTTCTTCTCAATTTCTTGATTCACTTGCATCAATTGATGACAATAGCGATCGGTAGTAACTGTTTGACCAGGTTTGAGAAGTTCATAATACAGTACGCTTTTCATACCCCACCATATGCACAGCATGACTTTGTTACAATGAACATTGCGCTTTGGCGTGGATGTTGTCGGCTCGCCGGGGTCAACCCAATGATATTTGCATTTCGGATTATCAAAATAAATCCACTTTTCATCGCCGGTCACAATTTTCCACAAGACAGACTTTCTATGTTGCTTGTTGTAAAGACTCACACAAATGTTAAGACGGCTGTTTTTATTTTCTTGAGTCAGAAAGTGTGGTACCCACTTTGTTCCTTTTCGAATCTTACCCATTGCTTTTAAACGATAAGAAACAGTTTGTTGAGTTACTCCAAGCTGTTCCGAAAGTTGTTTCTCCGTCTGACAAGAGTTTTCATCCAGCAACGCTTGCAGTTCCTGATCGTCCACCTTTACAGGAGGCCCCGTGCGTTCACGGTCACTAACGTCGAAATCACCTTCTTTGAATCGCTTATACCAATACTCACATGTACTTTTAGATACAATGTTGTCTCCAAGAATAGAACATATCGATTCACACGCTTTCCTAACACGTTTTCCTTGATGGAATTCATAGCGAATGCAGTGTCTAATAAATAGCTTATCGGTCTGCATGTTTAATTTACAGAATTTATAGGTTATGTTTATGACTCCTTTACGTTTCGATACTACATATCAAGCGCCATCTATGATAAGTGAGCGGGACCTTTGAATTAATTTAGAATAGCTGTTATGATACAAAATCGAAGTGTCCTAAAACTTATTTGTACACCTAATAAATGCCCTAGTATTAAGAAGTTTCTCGAACACGTTAATTGCCTACGTCTTAATTGCCGATATTCACAGACAACGAATAATTGAGGCGGTGATTTTTATTGGCAGTACGAACTAGTGGGCAGTACGTACAATCCTTAATGATATTTTCAGCAAATCGGGCAATGCTTTGCATTCCCACTCTTAAGGACCGCCCTTTGAACCGAATTTCCTTCGTCAAGGAAATTCCACGATGCAGTTAGTCTATCTTCGAGCGCGCTCAAGTTAGTATCGTATCGTATCGAGTCTTTGCTGTGTATAGTGTAAATCGAGGGGTCCGATAGTATACATGTATATAGATGACAAAAGGATATTTCGAGCCTGACATATTTACGTAATGTTCACTATCAGGGCATCTGGCTGCTTTGAAGACGCCCCTTGGAATTCATCTTCGTATAAAAATGCGTCCAACTGTTCAGGGTGGTTTTGAACACTTTGGAATTTGCACAATATTGAATGTGGGGACACTGGGCCAATATGAGGACGGTCCTCGAAGTCATCGGTATTATTCGCCATGTTATTATGGGCTTCCGAATATTCGTAACGTTATTGACCAATAGCTGTTGCCAAAGCTATAAAAATTTCGCGGGGATATCGAAATAATGATGGAGTTTGGTCATTGGGGTAGTCTGCACGTACGTATTAATTTGGGAAGCGCGAAAAACGCTCTGGGCATACATTTTTTAAATATAATTAAAGCACACACGAATAAAATCGAAGCACGCTTTTGTCAATTTTGAAATGTTTACGTCGGTTTTCATATGAGCGGTCGAAATGACCGGAAATTAATTTCCATTTGCGTGGAATTATTCCCTGCACAAAAAGTTCTTTCACGAATACCTACATGGTTGCGATTGTCAGATAATAATGTTCTTAGACGTTCGCTCAAAGATGAAGTTTATTTCAACGTATGTAAATGGGGTTGCAGTTTGCATTGTTGAAATGCACCGAACAATTTTTAAATTATCTTCCATTATTATTTTGATTTTTTATTATTATGCAAATTTTTTGAATCGATATTCAATTTTTTTTATTTGTGTTTATTTTTAAAAATTATGTTTCACAACTTGTTGTTATTATTCAAATTTTCAAATTATTATTTGATTTTTTAAATAACCATTTAATTTTGTACGTCATTATTTAATTTCTTTAATATTTTTATTAAACTTTTGTTATTGTTCTTTTTTTTATTGTTCAATTTTTTTCAATTACTATTCGAAATCATATTTTACAGATGGAGATTTTTAAATTCTTAATAAAGGTTCTCAAAAAAGTTTCAATGATTTCCGAATCTTAAGGGGCTATACCAGTGTGGCACTTTCGAAAAATCGATTTCTTTTGTTGCCTTTTTCGACAGTTTATACTTTCAAGAATATCCTGGAAAAATGTCAAGGTCGTATCTCTATCATTTTATCTTGCAAAAATCGATAGTTAAATTTTTAAGCGCGGTTTTCTCGAAATGAGATTTTTCAAATTTGCCTTCATTGTAACTCAAAGAGCAATTATCCGATTGACTTGAAATTTGAACTGAGTACTCTTGAATATATTTACTCCACAATGACGTAGGATATTTTTTATTGGATGAAAATTGACGATTTGGCATTGAAAAAAAAACGACCATTTTATAGGCAAGAAAACAGACTTTTTTCACAACTACGCCATTTTGTTAGATTTTGATATTTTTCGAAAATCCTACGTCATTGTACAGGAAATACCTTCCAGTTTAACGACATTTTTTCCTTTTTCGGTTTCAGCTACTCAATCGGCCGGAATCATGTCAGCAGTGGAGGAACTTTTTTTTTTGGCGCCTCCGAAGGCAGCGCATAAGTCGCTTGGATCTCAATATTTGTCTATGAAAAAATTATGTAATATAGTTCAAATATAGCCAAATATATTCTTAATTTTCCAAAACATTTAATTGAGTACTCTTCTTCCAAAAAAATTCCCAAAAATCACCCAAATTTTCAGCGATCACACTGGTGCAGCCCCTTAAGACTGCGTAATAAAGACTGGGCCAATTAAAAGAAAGTACTTTTCATTGCAATTATATAATAACGAGCTGTGCAACATTTAAATTAGTGCATTGCTATTGATTTTTGTATTACGAAATCCCAGTGGAACTTGGTCACGTGTTCGTTCATTTTTCATCCCTCTCCCTGTTCCAAGGCCGTGATATTTTCCAAGCGAATCGTTTTCAAAGTGGCCATTTAGATTATCAACGTAATCGCGTTACGAAACGTAGCAAAGGGAGTCGCTGAAACATTTATAGCCCATAAAGGAAACATCATTTCGTCCGAGTAAAAACATTTAGGGACTGAGATGCATCCGTGAGAAAAATGGATTCTGGGCGTTTGCGCACCCGATCCGAGTGGCAAATTGCACAGTTCCATTTTGGGCTAATTAATTATTGTGGGCAACGCAGCTCAATGGAGAGAACGAAATAAGAGAGAGAGAGAGAGAGAGAGAGAGAGAGAGATCGTTTCACTAATGCGAAACGATCTGTTGTGCTGATTAAAAGTTTAACTTGGCTCAGGGAATTGGATGCCATTTATTTTGGAGCATGAACGCAATCAAGAAGAGCCAGAGTTTAGCTCCAACTGGCCATCCGTGAGAAACATATATCTATATCGACACCGAACTTTGCCACTCTTTGTCCAACACGGAACACTTTTGGTCATCGAGAAAGCAACCAGAATCAGCCTGTAAGAGAAAATGAAGATCCCTGCTCCCTACGATCGCCGTCTAATTTTAACGGCATACAGAACGGAGGTACATCTCGTCACGGAGTCACGCACGATCGTTGGACTTGAGAAGAGGACAGTCTTCAAACTAACGTTCGTACAAATATAATTCCATCGATCTAATTCCTGTTAGCCTAATCTCCCATTTACATCATTTTTTAACAATTAGTTGTAAAAAATGAGTGCTAATAATTGAATCATTTTTTTAACTCAAAAATGAATTTCTTTTACTGTTTTTGCTAATTGTTTTCTTACCTTTCATTTCCAGATTTTCCAAAATGAGATTATTAAAATATGATAATTGAAAAATATAATAATTGAAATCTCATCCTTCGTGGATATGGCCCTCGACCCTTCCCCCCCCCCCCCCCAAAAAAAGTTCGCTTGATTTTTATAACTACCATACGTCTCGATTGATAAAAAAGTCACAACCATCAGCTGTGCCGAGCCTCGAATATTTCATTTATTTCTTTTTGGCAATTCTGGGAATTAAATGCAGAAAAAGAATTAGGAAAACGGAAAGAATAGAAAAAAAGGATTTATGAGCCGAACAAATTATTCAATTTTTCGCAACAATTTTAGCAAATTATTTTATAGTATTCATATAGCATAATAATTCAATTAATTGATTTTGGAAAATCTGGGAATGGAATGCAAAAAATGGAATTATAAAAACAGAAAAAATACAAGCAAGATTATTTTTGAGTTTTAGAAAAATCTATTTAACTAAATATCTATACTAATGTCTAAATCTATTACTACTACGAATAAAAATCTATTACCAATGATTTTAGAAAACTGTTGCTAAAAATTGAATCATTTTTCCAATAATGCAAAAATTACTTTCTTTTCCCTATTTTTTTTCTACTTTCCTATTTTTTTTTGCATTTTATTTCCACATTGGCCAAAACGAAATAATTAATATATTCGAGGCTCGGCACAACTGACGATCATGACTATTTTTAATTCAATCGACACTTATGGTATTTGTAAGAATTGATCGAACTCTCGAAGGGAAAAGGATCGAGGGGAGTACCTACGAGGAATGACGCAGATTTCAATCGAGCCGAGATAAATCCAATTTTAAAGTTTCCTACAGGATTACCATGCGCGGAAAAAGAGATTTATTTACTCAGATGTAGTTCCGAAGATGGCAAAGTTCGCGGTGCGTTGAAACGCTAATGAATTTTCATCCGCTTCGACTCTGAGCGAATATACTCGAATTCTAGAATAATTAATTCAAATAGTAGACCTTGCGTTTCTTCGCAAGGGCGCGTTGCACGCGTTGGGGGTAGCGTTGCACTAAGTCATAACGTTTCAGGACCCATGAATTCAGCTTTCCCGTGCAATATGTTGAATTGCAATATCGAAGAATTGTTTTCGGTTGCCAGCCAAGTAAAGTTTCTCGTCGTCTCGGTGTGGAGGGGATTGCGTGTCACTTTCCGTGACATCTCCTTCCAAATCGTGACAATAGAGTGGTTTTAATTAATCACTTCGGCGATTTATCATCGTGAGGATGGAATTAAAAAAATATTTTCAAAAACCAGCTTTTATTTAATTTACCAAAAAGGAGACAATTATTTTTCTCACTAATTCAGTCATATGTGGCTATAAATAAAAGCTTGGAGCGCTCAACTTTTTAAATGTTAATAAATTTGCTCAGTTCACTTTCATTAACCGTATTTAATTTGGCACAATAGTAATTCGAGAAATTATTATCACACGTTTATACTCGGTTTCAGGATTTTTGTTTAAGAAATCTTTAAGGGGTTATACCAGTGTGAAAAGCTTCAGCCTCTCAGCAGGCATTATTCGAGGAAGAGGAGGGTCCATTACATGGGTCAGGTATAGCTGATTAGCAGTTTTTATGGTAAATATCATTTTATCTTGCAAAAATCGATAGTTAAATCTTTAAACGCGTTTTTCTCGAAATGAGTTTTTTCAAATTTGCTGACATTGTAACTCAAAGAGCAATTATCCGATTGACTTGAAATTTGAACTGAGTATTCTTGAATATATTTACTCTACAATGGCGTAGGATATTTTTGATTGGATGAAAATTGACGATTTGGCATTGTAAAAAAACGACCATTTTATAGAAAAGAAAACAGACTTTTTTTCATAACTACGCCATTTTGTTAAATTTTGATATTTTTCGAAAATCCTACGTCACTGTACAGGAAATACCTTCCAGTTTAACGACACTTTTTTCCTTTTTCGGTTTCAGCTACTCAATCGGCCGGAATCATGTCAGCAGTGGAGGAACTTTTTTTTCGCGCCTCCGAAGGCAGCGCATAAGTCGCTTGGATCTCAATATTTGTCTATGAAAAAATTATGTAATATAGGTCAAATATAGCCAAATATATTCTTAATTTTCCGAAACCTTTAATTGAGTACTTTTCTTCCAAAAAATTCCCGAAAATCACCCCATTTTTCAGCGTTCACACTGGTACAGCCCCTTAAGTAGTAGTAGTAGTAGGTCCATTATTTCCATGTATGCCCTCGCGGGCTTCTTACATTCCCGCCTTTCTTTTCTTCACAGCACTTTTCCTTACTCCTACGCTTTAACGTATAGCCCCTTAAATAATAAATTTACGAATAAATTGAAGAAAATATTTTAAATTATCTTTAATTTAAATTTAAGTTTCTTTATTTAATTTTTTTCTTAAATTTAAGTAATAAATTTAAGAAAGAAGGTTGTTTTACAGTTAATTAAATACAGTAAATTAAATCCATGTTAATGAATTTATGTAAATTAAAGATTGTACGTTTAAATTTTGAGCGCCCCGAGCTTTTATTTATAGTCACATATAGGTGACTTGGTAAAACAATTATTTTCTACTTTTTAGTACATTAAATAGAAGCTTGTTTGTTTGAAAATATTTTTTTTACATATAAATTGTTTTTTACCTTTTAGTCTTTAATTGATTTTACTAGTTGTTACTAGTAGTTTACTAGCTTACGAGTTTGTATGATAAAAACATGGAAATTAAAAAATAACAACCCGAGTAAAAATGAATATATATAATCATATATAATTGTAGATTAATTGGTCATATGCAATTGTATACAAAAATTGGCCCGATAGAATTGTATAAATTTGTATATAAACGTATACAAATTGTATACGTTTATATAAAAATATATACAATTCTATCGAGCCAATTTTTGTATACAATTGTATATGATCAATATATATACATTATATATGATTATATATATATATATATATATATATATATATATATATATATATATATATAATCATATATAATTGTATATTAATTGGTCATATACAATTGTATACAAAAATTGGCCCGATAGAATTGTATAAATTTGTATATAAACGTATACAAATTGTATACGTTTATATACAAATATATACAATTCTATCGTGCCAATTTTTGTATACAATTGTATATGATCAATTAATATACAATTATATATGATTATATATATTCATTTTTACTCGGGTAGTATCTCCATATATCATTATATGCACAAATATGTATAATTTTATCAAATCAAATTTGATGGAAGTACATTTATATCGGATTATATATACGAATGTATAGAGTCATATATAATTGTATCCAAGCATATACAATCATTTTTACTCGGGTCATATACAGTCATATACAATTTTATATACCGTGAATAAAATTTTCACGTATATATACAATTATATACAACACTATATTGAATTATATATAACTGTATATAATATTATATCTAAATATATAAACCGTAAATAAAAGTTTCACGTATATATATAATTATATACAACACTATATTGAATTATATATAACTGTATATGATATTATATCTAATTATATACACTCCGTATCAAAATAGTATCTCCAAATATCATTATATACAGAACTATATATAATTTTATCAAATCAAATTTGATGGAAGTACATTTATATCGGATTATATATACGAATGTATAGAGTTATATACAATTATATAAAAACCTATATATAAATATATATGATTGTATATCATTTTTATATAATTGTATCTAAGTATATACAATCATTTTTACTCGGGAAAGACTGGATTGAACCTACGACTAATTGCTGCATATAAACTTTTCACATACAAACACAGTCGGCTACGAATTTGTTTGTATGTGCTAGTGAGATTTTACACAGATGATTAGATATCGTGAGTTTTACGTGAAAAGTTGAACATTTTATGGATTTTTTGTTAAGTTGTATCATGCATTGTCACTTTTTAGATGCATGTTTGCAAAATTTCAAAACTCTAAGTAATCGGGAAGTGGGTGATATATCGATTTTCCGTTTTGCATTTCACAGAAAGTCAAGTTAAATAAAAGCTTGTAAAATCGAGAGATCTCGTGCAAGAATTGTAAAATGATGTGTCGAAAAATGTTTGGAATGCAAACTCCCCTCGTATTTTCCAAATTAACGTTAAGCGGAAGCTCCCAACCAGCTAAACTTTCCATAATATTAATGTCAACGAACGATTAACGTGTCTTTGTAAATTATTGAATTCACGAAATTATTGTTCACTTGATGATTTTCTGCACCTGCAGAATTTTATTCATAATTTCTAAGTTAAACGTAAATGTTTGTGTGGACGGAAACGGAAATAACGGGGTTGAAGTTTGCGTCCCTGGAACGCAACGAAAGTTCTTTTCGATTTCTTATTTTCGTTATTTGAAAAATCAAATTTTGCAAATTCGTTCTCGATCGCTAAATACGAATCTTAGCAAGTGCTTGCGTGGTTTTCGCAGCTCAAATATGCCAATCGAAATTTGGGAAATAAAAAAGAAATCATTTTCGTTGCAGTCCAACGATGCAAACTTCGTCATCGGAAAAATAACTTGCATGGTTTTTAAAAACAAAGTTTGACGACAAAGTTTTTTAGCGAATATATATCTTTGGTGTATGGATTGAAATCTCTAGTGTTTTGATTTGACACTATTTTCAAGTTGAATTTAGTACCCTTCGATTTTTTCTAAACTAATTTTTGAAAACTCTCATGGACGATTTCCAAATAATTTCTTAAATAACAATGAAAAAATTATTTCCTCAATACCAATAAATATATAAATTCTTGAATAATTTCTCAAAACTCAATAAACAAAAAAAAATTCGATAAAAAATGAATAAATAATACCTTAAATAACAAAAAGCAAATAAATTCTCAAATGACAATAAATGAATAATGTCTTAAATAACAATAAATGAATGGTATCTTAAAAAATAATAGATTAATAACTTCCCAAATATTTCCCTCAGTTTTTCGTAAACCGATATTTTCGCCGTCTTTAAGACAAATTATAATCTAATATTTTTGATATTGTTTTTCACGATCATTCTAACAGTCAAAAGCGATAAAAATGAAATACATTCGTATCCTCATTTTTGTATACATTCCTTTCAAATATTTATGGGTTTGTTGAGTTTTGTCGTCCGTTCGCAACCAACAGAGCCAATGAGTTCCTTCGCAGAAAATTGGAGTATTCAAAATACGATTGAAAAATGTACGTTGCACTCACCGAATAAACGATACTCCTTGCTCACCGCGAAGACGACGAACCCCCACAAGAAGGACAATATTTGAATTTTTTTCCGAAAACTTTCACTTTCCACTCGACGGAAAAAACGGGATATTCGTGGGAGAAGTTCCGAGCGCGGATAAAGTCTCCACGTGACTGAACGAGCATCGCTCGTGCATTACCCGGACACGAGAAAATACAAATTCTATCAGCGCGCATGTCCTTCCGTTCGCGAAAGAGAAAGACGAAGCGTTCGACAAAGACGCAGGAAATTCGTGGATGGCGCTCGAATCAGTTCAGACTTCCACCTCGTTTATAACACAAAACTATGCGCCGAAAGTACAACTTCGCGAAGAACGAAACTTCGTAACGTTTTTGGCTTTGCTTGAGTTTGTTCCGCGTTCGTTCGGTTGACGAAGTAAACTTTGATCGAGATAAGAGGATTCGTTATCACCAAAAGATCTCAAAATCGACGACTTTATGGGAGAAATAACACGATTCGTAACAATTTCTCGACCAATTCGTTATTTCATTTCCAAAAAACGATTTCGCACCATACATTTAACAGATTACCACAAACCGAACGGCACATGCGCGGGAAAAATGTTGCCAACTCGCGTCACGACGAGCCTCGAACCTTCGTTGGTGCGCCTGCCGCAGCGATCGCAGCGCCACCTGACGCGCCGCAGGTCGCTCGGCCGGGCCTCGCCCGATTGGCTCTCGCCCGAGCTACGCTCGCGTTTGAACTCGAACCTCCCTTTATCGCGTTCAACCGACGTTTCAACTGCCGCCCATTCTCACGCCGAGCGAGCAACGCCGCACCAGCTCGAGCTCACGCATCTCGGTGTTTATTATTTCGTCGATTATCTCGTAATATTCGCCAGAAGAAACCGTTTTCACATTTGCTCGATATGAAAGCGCGATCACGCTGTAGATAGTGCTTTTTTTTGTTCTCACGAAGCTCGAAGTATTTCGCGCTATCTCGTGTAGAACGCGTCGGTGCGCGTCTGACACAAGGCGAGAAGTAAATACAATTTTTCGCCGCTAAACAAGGTTGGTCCAACGCTGCAAGGACGAAAGTTTGTTGCGCGAAATAACGAGAGTTCGAGAAACAGCGAAAAAATACGGATTCCCACTAACAATACCTATCCTCGAGATGTAACGTGTAAGATTTCCTCACTGACAATAAGCATGCATAACCAACAAATTACGCGAATATTACGGCATCGGTCTTGTTACGAGAAACTTGAGACTCCCGCAGTGTTTCTATCGTTTTGTATGAATTTTGTCGCTTGTTAAGTGATTGTTATCGTGGAAAGTCGAAAAATTGGGCTACATTCCGAGTAGTTTAGTGTTTTATATTTTCAAGCAGTTTGGAGTGCCCGGCGTGTACATTTTCGTAAAAGATTTAGATACTCCACTGTGTGAAGGTATAAAAGTTCATGAACTGGAAGAATTAAAGCTATTGAGAAAAAAATGATACTAATATTAAACATGAACAAAATCATGTTGAAGTTTGCTTTGGAATGCAATGGAAATTCCCTTACTGACTGTTCTTATTTGTATTTGGTCAACTTTGACGGAAAATTGCCTGATGGTTTTCTGTATCCTCAGTAGAGATGCAAGATCTTAATTTGTGGAAAAGAGGCTTTGGATTATTGTAAACATATAGAAATAAGGGGAGGGATTGCAGCTTTCCAGCAACGCAAACTCGAGTTCTGTAGAGTAAACTAGTCGGAGAAAATTTATTTTTGATTAAATCTTATACAACAGCTTTGTTGAATTTTCTTTATCAAAGTAAATAGAATTTTTCAGGTTTCGGAAAAATTGTAATGCAACTTTCTTGACCATCTATGAAATGTAATAAATTCTAATAAATGTAATGAATTCTGATAAATGTTTTAATAAATTCCAATCTAATGTAGTAAATTCTAATAAATGTTTCAATGAATTCTAAATGAATGAAATAAATTCTAATAAATGATTCAATAGATTCTAAATCAATGCAATAAATGTTAAAATAAATTCTAAATTTAATCAATTCTAAGAAATGTTCAAATAAATTCTAAATTAATGTAATCCCAAGTATGGTCATTACCGTCACAATAATATTTTCCAAATTCACCTACTCTTTAACAATGAATTGCACACCTTCGATTATCCCTAGAGCGTCAAGTCTTAGAGATAAAAATATTCAAGAAAATGCATGACTGTTATGCATCTAGAAAACAGGGAAAACTACGGGAATTTCGTTTCTCCTAGAATAATCAGAGAAAAGTCAGAGAATTTGGACAATTTGGAATTTTTACAGAATTCACTTTTTGCAAGAATTACGACAAATGAACACGACAGAATAAAAATACTGAAAAGTATAAAAATAAATATTTTTGTATATTTTTAATATTTACATTATTCTTCATAATAAACAAAAAAAAGGAACGTCAGCGTCAAACATTGAAAATTTCTAAAACTCAAAGCTAATTTTCTCTGAAGCTTTATACATTTGCATTTGATTTGTCAATACACAAACACACAATTATTAATGTAGATAAGTGGTTATATTTATTTTTTATTCATTGGACACAGACACAAAAATTTCTGTTCAAAATGAGAAACAGGTTCTGTATTTGCTTTCAATGTATCTTCGTTTACAATTATTTGTCGAATGTCAGTTTTTTAAAAATATATTTAAATATTCACCATTTTCATATATTTGATTTAAAAAAGATAATATGTGCTTCATTTGATCCCAATTTCCCTGGAATATAGTAGAAAGTCAACCGGTGCGATGGTCTAGTGGTTAGCGTGCTCGCCACTAAACCAGCGGAACGGGAGGTCGCGGGTTCGAATCCCGGTCGCGTACATTTCGTCGTGAAATGTTTTTCTTCGGCATTTCGCGGCGAAATAAGACTAGTTCCACGACCGGGGGGCGAATTCGATGGCCGGCTGTATTGGTATAGGTTTTCCGCAGTTTCCCTATACCCATGACAGAAAATGTCATGATGAATATAATACGGAGGGGGAAGTCGGCTGCGGCCGCAAGAGGGGGGGAACAGAGAGAAAGATGCAGAAAACAGAGGAAACAGTAAGAGGAAAGAACGGTCATAATGTGGGGAAGAATAGGTAACAAATGCGAAAAGCATGTACCTAAGGAAAAAAACCAATAAATAGTAGAAAGTCGATAATCCAGATTAATTATAACCGGACCCCTTCCGGATGACCAAATTCTCCGGATTTTCAAAAGGAACCCATAAAAGGGTCTGTAGACGTCTCCGATGTAAAAAAACTTCCTTAAGGGGAGATATACACCTAGGAGTCGGAAAAAAGGTCATTTTTGTGAATTTTTTCAAGGAAAACTATTTGAAATTTCGGATTGGGGTTTCAATTATCTAAAAGTACATACATTCAAAAATATGTTTAATTTTCTTTATTTAAAAATATCAAAAATATACAAGGATAATGTAGGATTCTTGGAGCGTCGTAAAAAAATCTGCATATACGTTACCCACTTGCGTTTCTTAAAAATTCATCTGAAAAAAAAACAAAAAGATTATTAAATTAGATACTATAATCTAGTATTTGTCATAGTCGATTTTGAAAATATCGATTTATGACAAAATGGTGGACGTTTGAACATAAATAGTGATTTTTGGGCCAAAAATTAGTTATTATTTTGCCTATAAAACAAAAACTAAGTAACGGAAAAATGGTACTAGATAATGGTGTACAGAATAACCACAAAAAAACCTCAAGGCTTCATTGGTTTTCAAGGTTCATTGGTTTTCGAGAAACTTTGGATACCGATTTGGAAAACGTGGTTTTGAGAAAAACGCGTTTGAAAATTTGGGAATGAATAAATCATGAAATTTGTCAACTTACATGGAATCATCGATACCAGGCCCATAGTGTACGTCTTCTACGGTCGACAGAATGTTCATAGCTTCTAAATCCTCGACCTTGACCATCTAGGTGTATATTTCTCCTTGACTCGGTCATAATTTACTCTGACGACACTGGGGAGCAATCCGCACACTTATTTGTATATCACAGAGTATCAGTTCAGTCACAGTCATCATTCAGTACAGTCGTATCGACACTTTAAACAAATATTCACTTCGTGTGATTTTCACCTCATTACCTAATGACGATGAACTTTGCATCGTTGGAACACAATGAAAATTAATCATTGCTGAATTCCTTTGATTTATTTTGGTATATTTCGCCGACTACACTTTCACAAGATATTCATTTAGCGATCCGCTATATAAATCTACGAAAAGAAAGATGTATAATAATAAAAATAAGAAAAACAAAATATAAAAAGCTTTCATTGCATCCCAACGATGCAAACTTCATCATCGTTACCTAAGGCGACACGCCGGACGAAGAATCCCTGCGATTATATATCGCCCGAGGTATCTCCGCTTTGCGACGAGTCCACAGTTTCGTTATTTTTGTCCCCAGATGGAATCCCGCTTGCCGAAGCCAAAGTTCATCGTAACGACAAGGACAAACGAGAGTGCCGAAGCGAAGTCGGAGCCGTCAAAGATGAACGACGCGCCAAGGGCTTTTTTGAAGTCGACCGCAGAGACGAACGGCGGCTTGAAAGCGATCGGCAAGTCCAAGAGCACGCTGAACCTAGATGTAAAAACGTCGAACGAGAATAAACCGCCGGCGAAGCCGTTGCTTTTGCGTTCGCAGACGAGCGTGTCGATCGCGCGAGCGGCTAAATCGAAAGTGGCGGTGAAGCGATTGGGCGCCGGTGTGAACGCGATAGAGGCGAAGCGAGCGAATTTGCGATCGACGGTGAAGCCAGCAGCGGTGGCACCGAGGCCGGTAAGAGGGACGGGTGCGACGACCGCGGTGAAGCCGGTGGGTGCCGTCACCGGCGGCGCAAAAGTCGCCCCCAAACCGAGCAAATGGGACTTGAAGGGTCGTCTGGAGCTGAGCAACGCCGAGCTCGCGAGTCTCAAAGAAAAGCACAGAAAGTGCGCTCAACTCGAGACAACCGTGAACGAGCTTCGCTCGAAGGAGGCAAACACGATTGCGAAACTCGACGAGCTGGAAAACGCGCGAAAGACCCTCAACGACGAGCTCGCCACGACTAAGCAAAGCTACACCGATATACTTCGCGATCACGAAAGCTTGAAGATAAAATTGGAAGAATCGGAAATATCGTGCGACAGAATAAACGAGGCGCTGCGAGAGAGCGAGAACAGATGCGCGTCGCAGAGGAAAGTCATTGACGAGCACGCGGCAAAAGTGGCGAATTTGGAGCGAGACTTGAGCGAGCACAAGCTGACGAAGATCGAGTTGAGCGAAAGAGTGAAGGATCTTCAAACCTTGGTCCACGAGATGGACCGTGACCGTAGATACTTGCACAACGCGATACAGGAGCTCAAGGGCAACATAAGAGTGTTCTGTCGCGTGAGACCGCGCATAACTCGCGAATCCTCGAAATTATTGTGCTCGATGAATTTCGTGGACGAGTCGACGATGGAGATTGCGCGTGCCGAGTACGCGGACGCCTCGGGTTGCCCCGGCAAGCCTCGCGGTGCCAAACAAGAATTTTCATTTGACAAGATATTCCCACCAACGGCAACGCAGGCACACGTCTTCGAGGAATTATCGATGCTCGTACAATCGGCCCTGGAAGGCTACAACGTGTGCGTTTTCGCGTACGGCCAGACTGGCTCTGGAAAAACTTACACGATGGAGGGCGGCGAGAGCGACGAGACCGAGGGCATGATACCGCGCACGGTCAGGCACATTTTCCAAGAGATGAAACACTTCGAGCTCCTCGGCTGGCAGTACAAAATAGAGGCGAGCTTTTTGGAAATCTACAACGAGCACATTGTCGATCTTTTGGATTCCCAGCAGAAGAATCACGAGATTCGCATGGCCGACAGCAAGGGCCACGATCTGTACGTCACGAATCTCCAAGTGGCCGAAATCAATAGTCCCGAAGAGCTACACGTGTGTCTTCGTACGGCGCAAAAAAATCGCGCCGTTGCCGCGACATTCTCCAACGAAAGATCCTCGAGGTCACACTCGGTCGCGAGGATTCGACTGATCGGCATACACGCCGAGAAGGACGAACGATCGATCGGCAATCTCAATCTCGTTGATCTCGCTGGCTCGGAACGCATCAAAGGCGAGGAAACCGCGAGAACCACCGAAACTAAAAACATCAATAAATCACTCGCCAATCTCGGCAACGTTATACTTGCTCTACTGAAAAAACAGGATCACATACCATACAGAAATTCGAAACTCACGCATCTACTCATGCCCTCGCTCGGCGGTAACTCCAAGACTCTCATGTTGCTCAACGTCTCGCCGCTCGACGAGTGCTTCAACGAGACTCTCAATTCTTTACGCTTCGCGAGTAACGTCAACAGTTGCAAAACCGGCAACGTCAAACGATCCCGAACGATCATTAACAATCCCATGTGAGATTAACGCCGTGTCGCCAATCCGGAACTACGTTTCGAAACTATCTCTTTATAACACGTATTAACTGGAGCTTAGTACAAAAACGATTCGATTTTTTTTCCTTCCCCTCTTACGTATGGACTATCACAACAGCTTTTAGAGACAAACACCAAAGGACTGCCTTTTTATGGAATGATGCGAGATATTTGCTTTGTTTTTTTACCTTGAGATTTCTTGCACTAGCGATTCGAGATTTATCGTAATTCGCCTTCTTCCGTTTTTTAATACATTTGTTTTTTTTCATTTTTGAGAACGTGCGACTCGTACCGCGATCCAATTGTTCGTTTTCCGTTTTATAACGCATCGATGAGAAAACGAGGATAAAAGTCTCGAGCCGAAAGTGCCTTGCAACGAGAGCGTTCGTAACACGGTGTGTAAAATCGATCGCGTTGGAGTAGCGTTTATAGAATTTTGTAAATAATTCGAGATACGACTCGCTACTCGAGCTCGTATTCTTTTCGACTGACTGACGTGGATGAATGCAAAAGAAGAAAAAGAAGAAGAAAAATGATGAATAACTTCCGACATATGTAACGAGCTGTACTTGTGCCCATGAATAATAATAAAAGACAGTTTTATAACGCAAGGTCGTGTAAATTCATTGATCTCAAAATAATGTTGAAAAAGCAACGTTCGGAAAATGGGGAAATCTCATGAGACGGCGCTGTTGTGTTGGAAGCTCGACAGAAATTTCTTGAACGCCGGTGAGGACGTTATGATACGAGCTCTCGCGTTTCCACCGCGATTCGACACTTCCGATTGGAAGTTTAACGAGTTGCGTCGCCTCTCGTGGTCTCGATCGCGAGAACTTTTCACGATTACGTTGCTCGACGATTGTCTCGTTCTGTTGAGATACTCGCCGATTTCCAGATCAAACGTACTTGCGTTGAAATTCAAATTTGATCTTCTAGCGTTTACGAGAGACAGGGATGCGGAATCTTTGACAACGGCCTCGACCTTTCTCATCGACGACCAACGATCGACCCTTGAGACACTCGTCAGTCGCAACGTCGCGCAATTCTTCGCTTCCAGCAACTCTACGAGCTGCCGATCGATGCTGAAACACGTTGACGATTCGTCCGAACGTTCGTCGAAGATCTGCACGAATCTCGTTTCCCGTCGATCACGACCGATCGTTGGTGAGTTGGCGATTTTCTTCAAATCAACCTGCACGCACTTTTCCAACGAGGAAAACATTTTTCTCTGCAGATCCATCGAGGGTGGCAGCTCCAATCGTACGGAAACGATCTTTGGAGGTCTCGGCTCGTCGAGAACCCGCGAGGACGATTGCTTTTCGTAAACAGACGATTTCTTCTCAACGGTGGAATCGTTGGTCACCTCGGCGAGAGCAATCCCCGGTCGAACGCTGCTTCTCACGGGAGACCGAGCAGCTGCGCTTCGGAGCCGAGGGTCCGCGCAAAACACGATCATCAGGAGAAAAAGCAGCACGTAAGCTCCACCGGACGTCATGATCGTCATTAATTTCCACGCGTAACGCCAGAGATACGAGTACCAGAGAACCGGAATCTCCAACTTTTTCGGAAGCTCAGCCTTCGGTGCGATCCTCCTGCCCCAGAGAGAGGCGAACAACCAGTCTGCGATAACGTGAGGGAAATTCAACATCTTTTTTCTTATCGATAACGGCAAACGTTTATTTCGGCGTTGCACAATTTTCTACCTTGTGCCACGATAGAAAACTTTTCCTTAAGGGGTGAGGCGCAGTCAGAATTTTCAAAAAAAAATCGATTTTTTAATACATTTTCTTGAAGTACGATGTTTCGAAAATAGTCCCTGGAAATTTCAAGTCAATCCGATGAATAGTTTCCGGGATATCCCACAATTAGTGAAGGGGCGTCGGGACCCCATGGCAGGTAGCGGCTGACAAACGCGCAAACGATAATACCGGGGAAGGCAGAATACTTCGAAGACAACAACAAATTGATATTTTGGAAGCTTCCACATCGGCAGAAGCTTTATTCTATAGGCCAGGAATTGATGATTCGATGTACCAGGTGTGTAAATATGAAACCGGAATTTGCCCATAGGTGGCGCTAGATGTCGATGCAGTTACCGACACATCACGTCAGCGGTGTCTTGTTATTGTATTGATATCCGACAAAGATTTCCAACTCACAATAACACGAGTTTCATTCAGTAGCATTGGTTTATTAGAGATAAACATGTCGAGTTTTGTGCCAACAAATTACGATTTGCCGACAGCACTACTTTTCTGTTTTCATCTGAAGAAAACCGCAGCCGAATCGCATCGAATGCTTGTGGAGGCGTTTGGTGTGCATGCTCTCGGTAAAACACAGTGTTTCGAGTGGTTCAAACGGTTCAAAAGTGGCGATTTTGACGTGAGGAAAGAAGAACCTGGAAGACCACCGAAAAATTTTGAAGACGCTGACCTGCAAGCCTTGTTGGACGAAGACGACGCTCAAACACAACAACAACTGGCGGATGTACCTACGGTAATGATATGATACTTTGTATCATATCATTATAATAAACGTGTTTTTTCTGTACAAAAATTCCGGTTTCATACTTACACACCTGGTAAGTAATTTCTTAATTAGTATTTCTATACACAAATCAAGTGTAAAATTGGAAAACTCTTTCAGAAATTTTCAAAAATGTATTACTCCAAAACTATGAACTTTAGCAACATTTTATAAAGTATACTTTCGTTTTGAAATTGCCCAAAATGTTTTAAAAAAAGAATTCATCCCGAAAAACTGCGATTTTTAAAAGATTGTTTTAACAATTGGCTATAAACAATGGAATGCTCGACTTTTCGGCAGAAAAATTTGATATTCGGATTCGGCGGATCAAAATATATGAAAAAAAGTTTAGCTACATCCATCGAGCTCAAAATTTTACGAACATATAATACCGTATCGACATCGAAAAACTTTAAACGCTTTTTTCCCGAAACTATGTTTTTCAAGTCGGTGACCACTATAATTCAAAAACCACTCGATGGATTTTGATGAAATTTGGTGTGCTTATTGATAGCATTAAAAACTAGTCCTTAATCGAAGAATTTTCATTTTTGTTGAAATTTTCTATTTTTTTAAACAATAAACGAGCGATTTTTTGGTCGAAAATCGAAAGTTATCTATCGGAAGCCGCCATTTTGTTAATTTAAAAAAAGCTTCGATTAAGGACTACATTTATTATTAAACTAATGATTTTTTTGTTGGTTTTTTTTATTTCAGATGATCCAGTAAAATTTTATGATGGTCACCGCAAAGCACTACATGCCGAAGGGGGTCCGACAAAGATGGCGATATTTTTATAAATGATCAATATTTTTCCCTGAAAATTTGTACATGTCAAGTTGAAATATAACGTAAAAAGTTTGTGTAACCACTTTTGTAAAACAAACTTAACTACTATAAAAAAAATTATTGAAAATGCTCGTTTTTTCACGCCTCTGACTGCATCTCACCCCTTAAGGTCGGTCTTCCCATGTGACAGGTCGAAAAAATCGAATATTTTTTTGCACAAATTGCAAAAACTGTGCGCGCGTTATATGGACCCGGTAGAGCAAACTAATGGCCAGTCAACATTTTCTTTGCGTAAATCGTACTTGGACTTTTAAACGCGTTTTTCTCAAAACTGTATTTTTCAAATTAGCTTCCATGATATGTCAAAAACGATTGAACGGATTTCGCTCAAATTTTTATGGTATAGTCAGCACATTTATATTTCTCACCCGAACTAGAACATTTCTGTTACCCGCCATAGTTTTTTTTAAGTTGAAAAAGTCGAAAAAAGATGCTACTTGGAACTTAATTCTTAAACTGTGCGAAAAATTAAATTTTCGATATGTTTACTTTACTCTAGATCCGGTGATAGCCTCAGATCTACAAATTAAAATGCCGTTTGATTTTTTAATTTCAGATGCGCAGGACGTCCGGTATCATGGCAGCCGTCAACCAACTTTTTTTTACACACGAGTGTCTTCCGAACGGTGTAAAGTCGATTCAACTCGTTATCTTCGTTCGATAAAATTCTGAGGCACTAAAATGTTAATGAATGGGTGGTAAAAATCCACAAATAGCGTGGTTTTAATGGTTGATAAAAAAATCAGAAAAAGCGAAAAAATAGACGTCACATGGGATGACCCCGTTGAGGGGGTTAGAGTTGATTCAAATGCCGCTTTATGAATTGTTTTTTTTCCAATAAACCTCAAAAAAGTGTCTACGAGGTATACATTTATTCTGTAGCTGCTAATTATTCATAAAATATATCATTACAGCGTAAACTGATGCATTTTAATATTTTTATTACGTGAAAAAGAAAAACGTGTTACTACCAGCTTGAAAAAGTATAACATTATCGATGATTATTATGAAAAATCTGCGTCAGTGAATGTTTTCTACAACTCAGAATGAAATTTTGAGTCGTTTCTAATTATGGCTATTCATATTTATGTCACGAGATTATTTATTATTACCATTGATTAATAATTGATATTGAGCGTCGCCGAAACACGGCAACGTCGTGGACGTTGAGGTTGGCAGCAATGCTCATCATTCGCCAGCCAAGATTCGTGATCTTTTATCAAACCTTGATTGTTCAATATTGAATATACTAAGTGCGCAACTAAGTTTACGGGTTTCACACATGGGTGGTGCTAGCGAGACCTGAAGTCGACCTACATGTCTGAAATTTTTTATTTTACGTTGGACATCGATCAACAATAACCAGTCGCAATACCAACACATATCGCATCGCAAAAATATTTTCTCTAACAATGAAGAAGTCGAGTTTTGCGCCAAATTAATGCCATTTGCGGGAGCTTTGCTTTTCTGCATTAACTGGAACGAAAATGTAGCTGACGCACGTCATTTACTTGAGAAAGCCTACGGCGAACATGCACCATCGAAAACTACCTGCGAATATTGGTTGAAACGCTTCAGAAGTAGCAATTTCGACACTCAGGCCGAGGAGTGCTCCGGAAGACCAAAAACAATTTAGGACGCCGATCTGCAAGCGTTATTGGATGAAGATGATAGGCAAACACAAGATCAACTTGCAGAGGCATTAGGGTAGTAGTCTCGCCGCAGTCACGTTGAAAAGTTTATTGTCTGCTCAATCGATGAAAGCTTCGAAATATTGCGAAATATCTTTATAACGTAGGTTGTACATTAGACGCCCCAAAAAATTGAAATTTTTTCTTTTTTAATTTTTGTTGAAAATGTTGAGAATGACAAAAAATGAGGGCTGACCAAATTTGCTCATCGCGAGGAAAAATTGACTCATCGCGATTTTCTATTTCCCATTCGTTTAACGTGAAAAAAAGTTTCAAAAAGGGTAAACATACGGAAACGCCCAAAGCCTTTTTTTTAGGAAATTTAACGCTCTACACAAAAGGTAGTTAGCCTTCATACGATGAATTTTATTCAACTTTACAGTTGAATTTATGATAAATTTCATGATTTTGTGAGATTTTTGGACTTTTGTGATAAAATTATTGATTTTTTTTTATTGCTTCCTTCTGATTCATCTTGAAAAGTATTGTATCCTTTCTAAATTATTTCCTAGATCTTAATTTATCATGCTATGGGCAATTGAATTCTGTTTAAGAATGGATTTTTGAACTAATGTACTTTTAAATAACAATAAATTTAAATCTATTAAGAATTTTGGAAACTACCTAAGGAATAATTTTAAAAGGATACAATACTTTATAAGATGAACCAGGAAAACAATCAACAATTGCGTCGTAAAAGTCCAAAAATCTCACAAAGTCATTAAATTCGTAATGAACTCAACTTTGACGTTGAATAAAATTCGAACGAGTGAATTTATCGTATGAAAGATAAGGGCCTCTTTTGTAGAGCGTTAAAGTCACGAAGAAAACACCTATTATAATGTTAAGAGGTGCAAAAATAACAACGTTCCCTCCATCACCCAACCCTCACTTTTGTATCGGACAATCCATTGGGGCCGTCCATAAATTACGTAACGCAAAATTTCCTAATTTTTGTCGTGATATTTAGTATAGAATGGAATAACGGAACAAGTGCATGCAGTGTAAAGGCAAATTTGCCAAACGCAAAACGATCGCCAAAAATAGAAGAGCGGTCGAAATTATGACCCGCGCAAAAATACAACATGAAAAGATGAACCATGTAGAGATTATGAACAACGAAAGCGTGGGACATCGTATCGTGAGTCGTTGAATTGATGGATTTCACTTCAATGAATTGATAATAAAAGTTTTTTTTATTGTTTCAACGAGTTTTTTATTTTGTTCATTTATTAATTTTGACCTACCAATATATAAATATATAAATATATAAATATATATACAGGGTGTCCCATTTTAATCTTACACCTGAATTTTCTCGAAAAATATTGCTCGGACGAAATATTGTGTGGAACAAAACTTCTAGGGATTGAAGGGGGACGTTTGAAAAAAATTTATTTGAGGAGCCAAAATTCAAAATGGAAGCGTTACAAAGGCTGACATGTTTTTTTCAAACGGAAACATAACTTTTTTTTATTGCCAAAAAATTTGTCAGCTAAAAACTAAAAACTTTTGTTGAACAAATTTTTTGATAAAGTTCATAGTTTTCAAGTGAGAACATCATTTTCAATTATTTCAGATGTATCCAGGATTTGTGTGTGTGTGTGTGTGTGTTTTTCTACCCATCGTGATCAAAGTTCGTCAAGGATTTAAAGAAACACGTTTTTGGGCCTGAAAATGGCACAAACGCTATTAAAATGGAAAAAAAACTATTTTTCATCGATTTTCCTCCAAAATTTACGCATCTACGGTAGTTACGAACCGCAGAGACCTAATCCTTGTGAGTGTTCCACACGCACGCACATGCACACACACACACACACACATCCACACACATATACGCACGCGGGCCCACACACACACACACACACACACAAATCCTGGATACATCTGAAATAATTGAAAATGATGTTCTCACTTGAAAACTATGAACTTTACCAAAAAATTTTTTCAACAAAAGTTTTTAGTTTTCAGCTGACAAATTTTTTGGCAATAAAAAAAAATTATGTTTCCATTTGAAAAAAACATGTCAGCCTTTGTAACGCCGCCATTTTGACTTTTGGCTCCTCAAATAAATTTTTTTCAAACGTCCCCCTTCAATCCCTAGAAGTTTTGTTCCACACAATAGTTCGTCCGAGCAATATTTTTCGAGAAAATTCAGGTGTAAGATTAAAATGGGACACCCTGTATAAGTAAATATAAAAAATCTGCCGCGTCTCTAGATACATTTTCTACCGATGAACTCTACTATACTCCAGTCGCTTCGTGGACAAAACTAAAGCCTAGATTTTTCTGCACATTTCGTCTCACGGCGCCGACCTTGTAGGGGTTGTAGTTTGGCATTTATCCACCTCCATCCCCTTTCATCCCTTAGGAAACAATCCTACACCCCGATTTTTAGGCAAACTTGGATTTAGCCACCACGACACCTACAAAATCACCTGTCAAAAAATTAGCCTTCTAATTTTTTCCGCTTACGGGGTTTTTCAGCGACAGCACGACTGTCCATATATCTATTTATTCCGATGCTACACACATCAAACGATGAGCTGAATCGCAAATTTTCCTTATACTGCCATTCAAATCAGTCAAACGTCTATCGTACCTCTGGTTACGGATTTTTCGGAGTGTAACAAATCGACGATACAGAGAACAGCCCACAGTCCAATTCCCAGGCTCATGAGGACGTCCCATCGAACGTACGTCGACGATTTGACGTTATCTTTGTCGGCTGTCGTCGATATCGTTGATTCGTCGGTATCCCCGGTCAACTTGTTGTCCACGTTGAGGGCATTTTCGTCGACCAGCTCGTGCGTCGAGTCATCGGAATCGACGTTGCAACTGGCGTCGCGATATTCTTTGCTGATCGACGAGTTTGAATCGTCGAACGAATACTCCGAGGACGTCTCAAAATCTGACTGAGCAGTGGAATGAGCCCTTTTCCAATATTCCTTCACCGATGACATTCCACAAAACGTTTAACCATGTTCTCTCCCCCATTGATTGAAAACACCACTCCTTTGTTCTCGTCTCTCTTTCTCTCTCTGGCTCTCTCTTCATGTCGCCAATGAAGCACATTTTCATCGCCCCGCCTGAATTTCTCCGTTTGTCGATTTTTTTAAACTCCTACTCGAAACGTCATTGCCCTTTTGATAGAACAGGAGCTTTTCAGTCCAAAGGTTAGAAAAGGGTCTCGGCACGCAATGGGAAAATCAACGACGTCATTGTCGCCTTCGTCATCGTTGTCGTGTCACCTTCGGTCGACTTGAAGCCATGAGCGGACTTGCCTTCGAAGATTTTCGGGAATGAACATTGACTCGTTGGTTTCGAGACTCCAGAGGGTTAACAACGAACTAATGACGATCTCGAGTTTACGGAAAATTCAAGATATGTCGGAGAGAAGGGGCAAACCCTGTAGCTGTCCCCATCACAGATCGAACTCGGCATCGCGCTCGTCTGGTGATAAATGTTACCCTCATGCACGGGAAAAGAAGAAGTCTTGTTGCTCGTGTCGGCAACGTCCAAAATCATGCTTGTGCAACCGAGAGAAAAACGGTGAGGCGTTTTAAATCATTCAAGTTTTATGATTTTTTTTTAATTTCCTGAACAGTGCGGTGCATTTTGGCGATGGGAAAATGTTTCATTGATTGAGGGGCTATACCAGTGTGAACGCTGAAAATTTGGGTGATTTTCGGGAATTTTTTGGAGGAAACCCGAGTAAAAATGAATCTATATAATCATATATAATTGTATATTAATTGATCATATACAATTGTATACGAAAATTGGCCCGATAGAATTGTATATATTTGTATATAAACGTATACAATTGTATACGTTTTATACGTATATACAAATATATACAATTCTATCGGGCCAATTTTCGTATACAATTGTATATGATGAATTAATATACAATTATATATGATTATATATATTCATTTTTAAGCGGGTACATTTATATCGGATTATATATACGAATGTATAGAATCATATACAATTATATATAAACCTATATAAATATATATGATTGTTTATCATTTTTATATAATTGTATCTAAGTATATACAATCATTTTTACTCGGGTCATATACAGTCGTATACAATTTTATATACCGTAAATAAAATTATCACGTATATATACAATTATATACAACACTATATTGAATTATATATAACTGTATATGATATTATATCTAATTATATAAACTCCGTATCAAAATCGTATCTCCATATATCATTATATACAGAACGATATATAATTTTGTCAAATCAAATTTGATGGAAGTACATTTATATCGGATTATATATACGAATGTATAGAGTTATATACAATTATATATAAACCTATATATAAATATATATGATTGTATATCATTTTTATATAATTGTATCTAAGTATATGTAATCATTTTTACTCGGGAAAGTACTCAATTAAATGTTTCGGAAAATCAAGAATATATTTGGCTATATTTGACCTATATTGCATAATTTGTTAATAGAAAAATATTGAGATCCAAACGGCTTAAGCGCTGCCTTCGAAGGCGCAAAAAAAAAGTTCCTCCACTGCTGACATGATTTCGGCCGATTGAGTGGCTGAAACCGAAAAAGAAAAAATGTCGTTAAACTGGAAGGTATTTCCTGTACAATGACGTAGGATTTTCGAAAAATATCAAAATCTAACAAAATGACGTAGTTATGAAAAAAAAGTCGGTTTTCTTGCCTATAAAATTGTCGTTCTTTTCAATGCCAAATCGTCAATTTTCATCCAATCAAAAATATCCTACGTCATTGCAGAGTAAATATATTCAAGAGTACTCAGTTCAAATTTCAAGTCAATCGGATAATTGCTCTTTGAGTTACGATCTCAGCAAATTTGAAAAATCTCATTTCGAGATAAACGCGTTTAACGATTTAACTATCGATTTTTGCAAGATAGAATTATATTTACCATAAAAACGGCTAATTACAGGATATTCCTGAAAGTATAAATTGTCGGAAAAGGCACAAGAAAATCGATTTTTGGAGTGTCACACTGGTATAGCCCCTTAAGGCGGGATATACATTTAGACAGGAAAAAATAAGCAATATTGAAGAATTTTTTAAATGAAGAAATAATTATTCTACAATTATCAAACTTTAGGCATACTTTAATAGTATATTTAAGTATACAAAACAATTTTTTGAAATGACTTCATCATCAAAATGACGGAGCTGTGGCAGAGTGTTGAAGCAAGGTCGCCGCGAGAGTTGCGAATTGGCGTGCAGTCTAGCTTCCCGTAGGTTACAACATATGGTCAGTTGGAACATATATAGTTTCTATGTGACGGTAATTAAAATGAAGAAAATGCAAATTTGAGAAAATGGCACGCATTTACGTAAAAAATTCAACATTTCAAATCAAAATAAGTTTTTTTTTCAATTTTTCAAAAACAATTTTCGTCAAGTAGAAGGTACCGATATTATCAATATTTTTACCAAGTTTCAACTCAATCGGCTTATTAGTTTTGATAATGCATTCGATAAGGCACAGCGTTGACGGGCTGTAACGCTTGAAGTTTTTCAAATTTCACTTTGAAACTTTGGGAAAATATTCTACATATATAGTTCTATCGTTTAAATTTAAAAAAAAAGAAATCGATTTTTTCATCGTTGTAAATGTATATCCCGCCTTAAGAGAGGACACCACTGTAACTGCCCATTTTTGATCGTTTTCTTTGGAATTTTTTTAGAGAAAGTAATAAAATACATGGTTAAAAGAACTCTTAGGCTTTATTAGGTATATATTGAAGTATGTTAAAAAATGTATTTGTCGAAAGAATACAAAATGGCGACGGACGAGTCGCTATAGCACTATTGGTTTTCAGCCAACCCTCTCCGCTGCACGCAGTAGAACTGTCGTAAATTCAATCCGGGAACTAAGAGTGAAATGTTTTCGTTAATTCTATTAGTTTTAGCAATTGAGTACGGGGGGAAATTCAAAAATATTTAAAAAAATAGAGCAGAGTTTGAAAAAAGTTCGTTTTTTCGACCACAATTGTCATATAAAAAGTGATATATTTTTTACAATCTTCAATTGATGGAAAAAGCGCTCGTACTGGATTGTTGAAGCAGCTACGGGTAAAATTTCAAGTCGATTGAACGAAAATTGTTCGAGTTCTACTGCGTGCAGATTTCAAAAACATGGTTTTGAGAAAAAGGTTCTTTGAATCAACGACTTTATAGACGCTACAGCTGATGATTTTTTTTCCATAATCCAATGCCACCAATTGGTAAAAAATTGGCGTATTGTAGACAATTGGTAGAAAATTTAAAACCCATTGGCGAAGGCGCTTTTCAACGCTCGGAGACTCCCCTCAAAAATAGCTCGACAACCACTTCAAAACTGTTTTTTTTTTCAGCTATAAACCAATATGCATAATATTTTTGAAGGTTAGAAGGATTTTTTAAGAGTGTTTCCGAAAAAAACGAGTTTTCGAAAATGTCACAGTGGTGTCCTCCCTTAAAATGACTCGGTGAAAGGTCAAACATGGCGGTTACACATATGGAAAACAGGGAAAACTCAGGGAATTTCTTGTCTCCTGGAGCAATCAGGGAAAGGTCAGGGAATTTTTCAAATTCTCTGGAATTCTTCCAGAATTTACTGTTTGCAAGAATTTCAAAAAAATGAAACCGACTTGAAAAAAAAACCGAAAAGTATAAAAATAAATATTTTTATATATTTGTAATATTTTTATATATTTGTAATATTCATATTACTCTTCATTATATACAAAAAAAAGTTATGTCAATGCCAAAGATCGAAAATTTCAAAAACTATTTTACTCTAAAGCTATATACATTTGCATTCGATATGGTGATACACAATTCCACAATTATTATTGTAAATAAGTGTTTATATGTATTATGTCTTTATTTCGTGGTATACCCTCTCAGGGTGTTTACACAGGTATCCCCCCACTACATAACCAATCCCCCTTTTTTGTTTTACTTTCCTTTCGCACGCACTTAAATCTAAATACATTCTATTTGAGTTTCTTCTTTTACATAAAATACTTAGAAACTACACTTAAAAACTACTTATATTCTCTATCTTGTCCTATGTATATTTTCTTTTCTATCTCTTTTCGGTTTTGATCACCTTCTCAAATTGCCTTATGTATGTACCTAGTGGTTCCGCCGGTCCCTCCTTCAACGCCATTTCTATTCTCCTATTTATCTCCTCTCGTTCTCCATCCCCTAACCACTTTTCCAACTCCTCCACTATTTCTTTTTTAATTTTTCCCTTTATTCCTTCACATATGCATATGTGCGCCAAATCTTCTATTTCTTTTTCGCAGCTCCTGCACTTATTGTCGCTATATCCCTTGTTGCCTTCCTTCCCCACATTCCCGCATCTGAGTCTTGCCCATGTCTCCTTCATTCCCGACGTGTTGTGTTTCCCTCCTCCCAATACTTTTCTGCTTCGACCGTTTGTTTTCTATTCTTGTATTGTACGCAGTACGTGGATTTTTCGATTTTGCTCCAATCCTGCTGGATTTCCTGATCTATTTTTGTTTTCTTTCCTCTTTCTATTATTTCCTTCAATTCCCTTGTATCATTGTTTGCAATGGCCATCCACATTCCTCCCTCTCCTACTTCCTCCATCGCTTTTTGCACCTCCCTCCCCCATTTTGTTGGGTTTCCATTTATAACTCCTATCGCTTCCTCTTTTAGGCATTTTCGGGGCCATCTTTCCTCCCCCATCTTCATGATTACCCAATAAGTGTTTATATTTATTTTTAATTTACTGGCACCGACATTAAAAAGTTCTGTCTATAATAAAGAACGGGTTCTGTATTTGCTTTTAACAGGGTCGTCTAGTGCGAAGGCCGTTTTTTAATGCTTTTTTGGGGATTTTTTTTTGACAAACCATTAAAACAAAATGTTTTATAAATTGTATATAATTTTGATTAACATTTTAACAAACTGTGTGAATTTTTTGAAGTCATTATATAGAATATATTCGGAGATACACCGCCCAACAGGGACACATATACAAAAAGAGCTGCTCCACTGCTGCCATGATTCCGGCCGTTCTGCTTATCTGAAATAAAAAAAAAACCAAACGCAATTTTAATCGTGAGACTTGAGGCTCTACATGGGACTAAAATAAAGTTAGAATTCCAAAAAAATAATTTTTTTCACGCTTCAGAAGAAAAAATTCAATTTTTCGTATTTTTTTGGGTCTATATAGCTGATAAAAAGAAAACTAACAAAGCAATCTTGATTATTTTCATTCAACTTGTAGTGATATGTGTACTAAAGATGCTGTATAAATTTGAGCAAAATCAATCTAACAGTTTTTGAGATATCATGGCAGCAGTTTGAAAAAATCGTGTTTTGAGAAAAACGCGTTTGAAAGTTGTTGTATATAATTCATAATAAAAAAATTGTCTCACCATCAATCTGCTATGCCTGGACCATAGAGTACACCTTCCTCTTCTTCAAAGAAGTCATGCAAGCCCGTTTTCTCTTCTTTTCATCTGACACACTAGACGACCCCTTAATGTATTTTCACTTACTTTACAGTGTTTTTATATATTTTTGCGAATTGCAGTTTTTAAATTTTATTTTAATATTTAATACTTTCATAGATTTGATCTTAAACAAAAATTCCATTCTTCATTTGACTTCATCTCCCTGGAACATTTGCAAAGCCTGGGTGGAAAACCTGGAAAAGTGAGAGAATTTCTGAGTCAATAATGCGTAACAACCGTCTAACGCGTTTTTTAATAGACAAGCAAAATATATCCAAATAGTCCAAACACAATTAGCCCGATTCTTTTTTTCTTCAACTTTCTCGAAGTCATTACGTTAGAAACAAAAAACAAAGTTCCGAATTTTTTGACAAGATTCTCTTGACAACGATTTTCTTTATCCGAAGATCAAATTGTGACCGTTCACAAGTCAACGTCGCCGGAGATCGCGGACGAGCCCACACGGCAATCCGAAAAATCTCTTCACCGGAAGGAGCCCGAGCAAAACTCTCCACAAGAAAGTTTCCAAAAAATTGCCGCCAGCAAAATACCCTCGTTTCACGAAAGACAAAAAGAAATGCTCCGAGATATCGAGTCAACATCGCCGGAAATCGACGACGAGTCCACAAGGCGATCGGCAAAATCCCTTCACCGGACGGAGCCCGAGCGAATGTCTCCGCAAGAAAGTCTAGAAAGAAACGCCGCCAACGAAAGATCCTCTTACCGCGAAAAATCAAAAGAAATGCTCCGAGCTGAATCATCCGTGCATGCCGATTCGAGCGAGAAATCTCCCGGTCGAGAGAAGTCGAAAGAAACGATAAAGGACGGTTCAGCAGACGACGCGGAGTCGTTGAGTAAAAAAATGTCCCGCCACGAGGAGCAAAAAGAAATTTCTCGAGAGAAGTTCGTCCAAATGGACCGATCGACGGAAAAGTCTCGCAGAGAGGACCCGAGAGAAGTCCATCGACATTCGGAATCGTCCCGAAGCAAAGAGTCCTTCGTGAAATTGTACGATCCCGCAAGGTCGACCGAGGCATCGTTCGTGAGAAAATCCGGCGAAATGACGCAGCCCGATCGGGTATGAAAACGTTTTTTTTCCTCGAAAGAGCGCGATTCAGCGCTGCGCTACAGCTCGAAATTCAGTACACTTTGAACCGCAGGAAAAATCTCACCGAAGCCGGAGAAAGTGAACTCATCCGCGGCAACGAGTACAGCTACGCGTACCGACGATATTCCAGCGGACGGCGACCATTCGACGCTCGGCAAGCCGAACGGAGAGGAGAAGAATATCGAGAAAATGTACAAGGTTTCTGAGAGTGCCTTTCGAGCATCCTTTCGTCCACGATTGTTCCGCTTCACGAGGATCGTAATGTTCGCAGGAATTGACCAAGCGGAATCTCGAGCTGGAGGAAAAACTGAAGACCATGGACTGCGGTATGAGCTGCCTCAGGTCGGAAGGCGAGAGCCAAGCAGCTTGCTTGAAGGAAGCCCTCGAGAAAGCGAAAGCGGAGGCTGGGCTGGCGTCGCGCTCGAGAAATCTCGCCATGGATCTCGCCAAACAGTCCAGGGACCAGACCGAGTTGGTCAAAGCCAACAGGGACGAGATCGCCAGTCGGATGAGCCTCGTCGATCGTAGCAATGCAGAACTTCGGTGCGAGTGCGAAAGGCTCAGAGGCAAACTGGAACAAGTCGAGAATGACGAGAAGAAAAAGTATGTATGATGTTATTCACGAGGGAACCGAAAGCATTGAAAATGGGAAAAACAGCAGATGGGAAAATATTTTTTTGTTCAATTCAAGATTGTGTAAATTCTGCACGAAAATAATTTTCTTGGGTGACGAACTCGCGATTTTCACGCTCTAGAGGTGGCGCAGCGATATTTCAATATGGGGGCGTACAAAAATTACGTAACGCAAAATTTCCCGATTTTTGACCCCCCCCCCCTGCCCCGCGTAACGGGACCGTAACGCTTGGCCAGAACCCCCCCCCCCCCCCCTATTCCGTTACTTAACGGGTGCTTTCTCGTCAATAATTGCGATTTTTTTCAGTCATAAGTAATTATGAAAGGATCGGGTTTATACTCATTTTATGAAGTATATATTCAATTAGTTTTATACCAATTTTTATGACCAAATCTTGAAAATTAACCGAGATATAGGCCTTGATTTGACGACGAAAAAAAATTCTCTTCATTATCCCATCGATATCTTTATGAAAGGTTATCTGTAAATTAAAAGTCAACAATTTATCGATATCTATACAAATGTAGCTATCGTTATG
This sequence comes from Ophion obscuratus, assembly GCA_964007375.1. Taxonomy (NCBI): domain Eukaryota; kingdom Metazoa; phylum Arthropoda; class Insecta; order Hymenoptera; family Ichneumonidae; genus Ophion; species Ophion obscuratus. The sequence goes on along the minus strand of OZ023321.1, from coordinate 14,443,873 downwards.
CCTAGCCGTTTTTTTATTTTGGTTTTTTTTACAAAATGCCGACAGTCTGAACATTTTCTACTATTTTCAAGGCCCTTTTTCTGTATTCAAGCAGTCTTTAATAGTAATTATCAAATGTTGAAAACGCGGATACGTACAGCCTTAGTCACTGCGATTACAAAAAGGTATTTACAAAAAAATTGAAATTCGGTTGATAAGTTTTTAAGTATTCGCTCTGACAAGGTCGAAAAAACTAGTTTCGAGAAAAACGCGTTCAAAGTTTTCGTTCCGTGTTTCTTAATATAAAGTTACGATTTTTTCTCGAATATTGATACTTACATTGAAGTATCTAGTCGCCGGCGATATGACGGCTCTTCATCTTCATGATAGTTCACAAAATAATAAGAGCCTGTACTTTATTGTAATTGATGCCACACCTGTAGGGACCGAGGGCACTAACCGATCGCGCTACCTGTTCTCACTAAAGTGACTATAACTCCGACAATTTTCGGACTTGTGAATAAAAATGTTGCCAACATATTTTTCAATACATGTACTCTCAAAAATAAAAAGTAAAAATTTCCTTCAAATTTTCCTTGGGGGATGTGGGAAAGCTACTGTGCAACTTCTGGCACAGTGGCACCCCCCTTAACTAACATTGCGTATAGTGAAATTGTACTCGAGGTTAAAATTTAAAAACTTGAACATGCAGAAATTTTGCTATTTCTGGCAGTTTTAAAATCGTGGCGTAACGCAAACCTTGACCCCCCTCTACTACGGTCTACGTACGTAGACCGTAACGCCTGGCCGAACCCCCCAATTGCGTTACGTAACTTAGGTACGGCCCCTATGGCCGGTTAAAGTATAACCTCAAACGTAAACAAGAACTTCGTTCTTCATTTCCTGCGAGTTGGCTATTGGATTTACCTCGATGGTACATTGTAAAGATGCTATCCAGTAAATAATTTATTTTCCGCTGTTTTTTCTAGCTCTGTCAGCTCTGGACGCTCTGGATTCAGATTTTTTAAGGTTATGAGTCACTCGCAGATGTCGAGGAGTGATTCTATTTTTTCAGAGCATATTTTTTACGAGGGCCGTCTGAAATTATAAAGGGTGCCTCAAAATGACCTGACATTTTAATTTATTAATCAAAGGTATTATTTATTTGAAAAGTTCGAATATTTTTATTGTAACGTAAGGTACAAGCATGGAGGTTATGTGTGGAGCTTCTGCCTTAGGCCGCGAGAGGCGCCAAGACTTAGGGGATCGCGAATAAAGCGTGACTGAGTAGAACAGTAGAAATTCATTACTTCAGTCCTAAAGCGAAGTAGAAATCACAATTTTTTTTTAAGTCCTGATCACCTTCCCGACGGCCCACCAAGTCGCAAAACTTTCTAAAATCGAATTATCAAAGTTCCGACAAATTAAAATACAATTGCATCGCCGTTGACACTCAAGAATATTATTCTTCGACAACCTTTCGTTTTTGTTTCTCATTCTGCTGACTCCCGTCGCACGCCAAACGATATTAAAATTAAAAAGCGAAATTTCTTCCGAAGGTGTGCCGAAGCGGAGGACAAGGTCAACCGAATACAGTGCGCCGCAAAGCAAAAAGAAATGACACTGACTAGCGAGAAGTCCAAGCTCGAGAAGTCAGTGAGCGAATTGACGAATCACGTGAAAACGCAGAAGAAACGAATAAGCGATTTAACGTTGATATGCACGAATCAACGAGACTTAATTTGCGCAAATGAGAATTGTATATCGATGAAAATGGCTCAGTTGACCGAGGCTGAGGACGAGATCCAATCGACCAGCTGCAAATGCAGACAAATGCAGGATCAGGTTGATGATCTTCAGTGTAGATTGAACGAGGAGACGATTGCTAGAGAAAATTTGCAAAAAGAGTTGGACAAACGCCAAGACAATTGCGACTGTGAGCTGCGGATAAAGAACAAGATAATCGAAGATCAAATTGAAACCATCAAGAAGTTAAAAAGGGTAAATATATGCACTTACATTATTATTATTTTAAATAATTCTATTTTGATTATTATTGAGAATAATAATAATCGTAATGATAGAATAATTAAGAAATAATCAATAGAATAATTTATGGAATAATAAATAATATTGATATTATTATCAATATTATTATTGTTATTATTAAGAGAAGTGATATGAAAAGAGTGGCGGGACGGTCGGCGAGTGGCTACATATTAAGGGAGAATATCAGTGTGACAGGCTGAAAAATGACTTATTTTTTGGGTTTTTTTTAAAACGGCTCGATTAAATTATTTGAAATTTTGTGTATTAATTATTGAAGTAATGAAGCATACAAGGCTAGTTTTATTTTTTATTTTTAGTACATTCTATTAAGCAGAGGAGCGGTCGCAAAATGGCGTCTTAAAAAGAAGACTCCCCGACGGTTGACAGCATAAGTGCCACAGCAAGCATGTGAAATCAAAAATTCAAAAAGATTATTAAATTATAATGGTATAGCTATCGCAGCATCGTAGGAAATTTTGAAAATTTTGATTAGAAAACAAATGGCGACCATTTTTAAAAAATCGAATTTTACACAAAAAATTTTCAGTAAATTGATAATAAAAAAAAGTAAACAATTTTTTAAAAAACTCTACGATGCGACTATAGCGATGAGTTTTCTGAAGAGAATCCTTTGTGAATGAAGTCGATTGGACAAAATTTGACAGAGTTATGCTGTCAACCAGGTCAAAAAACATGGTTTCGAGAAAAACGCGTTTAAAGTATAGAAAGGCTCTGAGAGCGTCGACGCTTGGCGCCAATTTCGAATACTTCTAAGCCGAATATTGTTTTGAAAATTTGTAGGCATATTCTTAAATGCCAAAACTATCTATTTAAGTAAAAAAAAATCAATTTTATTTCACACTGATATTCCCCTTTAAACATGCTAAAAAAGGAGAGCGAGAGATGGACAAGAATTTGTCTAAGTAAACAAATAAGAAACTGGGCAATGGAAACCCTTTCAAGTGGGGTAGAGAACTAGAGAATGCGTTTAGAAAAGCAGAGAAGGTGGATTCTATGCTAAGAATACGAATAGGTGGAGATTTGGTCTAGACAAAATGAGAAGTAAAAAGGGTTCAAGATGATAATTTATAATGGGAATGTAGTAATAGGAAAAAAGAAATTAATAGGCACCGAAGGCAAGATTATATGTAGTCTCAAGGGGCTGTACCAGTGTCAACGCTGAAAATTTGGGTGATTTTCGGGAATTTTTTGGAAGAAAAGTACTCAATTGAATATTTCGGAAAATTAAGAATATATTTCGCTATATTTGACCTATATTACATAATTTTTTCATAGAAAAATATTGCGATCCAAACGACTTATGCGCTGCCTTCGGAGGCGCTGAAAAAAAAGTTCCTCCACTGCTGACATGATTCCGGTCGATTCATTAGCTAAAACCGCAAAAGGAAAAAAATGTCGTTAAACTGGAAGGTATTTCCTGTACAATGACGTAGGATTTTCGAAAAATATCAAAATCTAACTAAATGGCGTAGTTATTTTAAAAAAGTCTGCTTTCTTGCCTATAAAATGGTCGTTTTTTAAAAGGGGAAATCGTCAATTTTCATCCAATTAAAAATACCCTACGTCATTGTAGAGTAATCATATTCAAGAGTATTCAAGTCATTCGGATAATTGCTTTTTGAGTTACAATGTCAGCGAATTTGAAAAATCCCATCTCGATAAAAACGCATTTAAAGATTTAACTATCGATTTTTGCAAGATAAAAAATTAATATAAATGATATAAACGATAATGATTTCTTGAAAGTATAAACTATCGACAAAGGCAAAAAATCGTTTTTTCGAAAGCGTCACTCTGGTATAGCCCCTTAAAAGTAGTATAAGAGACAACTGTGTAACCGCTGTAAATTGGTGTGGTATTCCTAAACCCGAAAGGCAAGAATGACTAAATAAATCTACTAGAAAAATTATTATTATTGTTGTTACAGTATCTATGGTCATAGAATTATGTATAAATAGTTATATTATAGTAATGAATATTGACAACCAAGTATTGATAATAATAACAATATACTTTAAGGGGTTAGGCCACTCTAGAGGCCGAAAAAAATAGGCTTTTTGGGGATTTTTTTAGAAAAACTACAAAATAAATCGAGAATACAAAAAAGGGTGTTTATCATACATATCAGTGACTGTATACAATAATTTTTTTGAATCGATTCATTTCAAAATGGCGGCTGTGCAGCGTTTATCTCACAAGTGCATTTTTTAAGTTTCCCGGAAATATAACACTGACAATTTCCACCGATTCTCTTGAAATCTTGTTATTAACGATTATCTGACGATTTTTTAGGCAAATTTTTTTAGGCACTTTCCAAAAATTTGCCTAAATAATCGTCAGATAATTGTCAATATAACCTCACAAATTTTCCAACCCAATTTTCTCATTGATGGTTTAATTTTTTAGGAAAAACAAAGCATTAGGCTCTGGGAGAATTCCTTGACGCAGAGCTTGATAATTTCCTTTTGCCCAAAATATTATTTATCTCTGAGAAATCCCTGTTCGAAAATTTCAGCTATCTCTCTCGCACTCATATGTCACGTGGTAGATCTTCCACTTCGCCTTAATAGGGTTGCTGAGAGAAAAGGTAGATGTATATACGTGTACATTGTTAAAGGAAATAGAGAGAGAGTGTAGAGCTCTCAAAATGCAGAACGTGACGAAAATGAAAAATAATGCAAGAGAAAAGATATACGTTAGAGTGTAAGAGAGTGATGCTTAAAGGTGCAACAGCTTTGTAACAAGCCGAAACGGCGATGCAAATAAAACTTCTTACTACTACTTATAAATTCGACACTAAAGTAACGATTATAATAACAATATCAATACAAAAAGTCGGTTTACTGACGATAGTTGAACGTGACAACGTCATAAGAAAATACTGATGGAATGGTTTCATTTTTCAAAAGAAAATTTTTATTTTCTTTGTTTGATAGATATTTTGTATGGATATAGAGAAGGAGGTAAATGGAAATCACAATTGAATTGATCAAGTTACATTTATTTGTACGCATAAATACAATTATGTCAATTTTTATTTATTTTTTTTACAATGTACATATTTTTTACAAGTATGAATGTGCTTTGAGCAATTGTTTTACAACTTTTATTTTTTCATAAAATTCTTCGTTCAGAAAATCATTTTAAATTTACAAAATACTTGAATAAAATTTATTGTTTAAATTTCTACTCGACTGTTAAAATTTAATTTTTGATTTTATTATTTTATGATAATAAATTTTGTATTGACATTATTTCTTTCAGCAAGTAAACTGAATAAAAGTTGTTGTTCAATTAGTTACTTAATTATTTTTGCAAATTTAATTGTAATTTGTTGTAAAAAAGTAATAATTTTGAATAATTTATTATAAGAATAAACTGTGATTAAATTATTGTTCATAAATCTTAAATTTAAAATTTAAAATTTGGAAACATCATTAAAATTTGTGTAACTCTAGCTTTTAAAAAGCCCGCCTCAATGTGTTTGATATAGGAGAAAATTGTTCCCTTTGACGGCTGGCTGGTCCAACCTGTCATTTCAGACACGTTCTTATGATATGTGGAAGATTTAACATTTATGTTTTAATTTTTTGAAATCATAGCTACGCTCGATAATTATTTCGATCGAATAGTAAAGCAATTGATTTTTACTCATCGTGAAATAGTTCTGTTAACTTATTGTTATAGTTTTGTCAATTATAGCATAACCTACAATCGCTGCACTAGCGGACCGATGCTATTTATTTTAATGATGAAAGCACGAATATTCGACAATATATCACTGAACATATATTTAATATCGAAAGAATCATTACCTTTATCGCCGCAATTATCGTTGCTATAAACAATTGACACCACATTCACTTTTCACTGCACTTCATACTTGACGAAAACATGTACATGTATTATTGTATAGCAGCTGTCCACGCGGACGCATCGCTCATGGCCTCTACACACTGCGCGCGATGGGCGACAAGCGATGAGCGATATCCAATGAGAGCTCGAGTATGACGGAAATGCTCTATGAGAGTGACGTTGCTATTGGATATCGCTCATCGCTCGTCGCTCGTCGCTCGTCGCTCGCAGTGTGCAGAGGCCATCACTCAAGTGGGAGAGAGACAGATGTCGAACGCTGCCGAACGCTGCCGAACGCGGAGGCCGATTGTGCCTCTTTGTCGCTCGTTCCGCGCTCTCGCTTACACTTCAAGCCTTAGATGGAACACCTCAGAGCGAGGTAACGGCGATGAGTCATGCTTTTTCGTGCGTGCAGCCGGCTCCATCGAATTATAAGACGTTGTCACGTCAAAAATTCTTGAATATAATAATGGTAATAAAATATTAGAATAACGATACAATATTGTCATTACACTATCAATATTATAATAGTGATCATATTATTATTATTAGTTTTATTTTATTTTGGTAAAACAAATCCCGTGAAAAAGTGGACATATACAAATATATATAATTATTTATTTATACTCATATAACATTATATACAATTATATATGTCGTAACATTACGTCATGAATGATCATATATGAAAAAATAAATACTATACATATTAGCATGTATAGTATTTATTTTTTCTAGGTGTCCATCATATATGCCCATATATGATCATGTATGTTCAAAAGTTGGTACTCTGAACTCGTATATGAACATATGGTTGTATATATGAACTCATATTTGATACAACATGTACTATATATTATCATATATAATTCCATTTGCCCCCCAAAACCCATATGTAAGCGTATATAGTTGTATATGAGACCATGTATATGAACCTATACATATATAGGTTTGTTTGTGCATCATAATGTACAAACTATTTCGGTGTCATATATAAACATATATGTAATCGTAATTATCCGCAACGACCATATTTGAACGTATATAATAACGAAAACATATATGACCATGGATATTATTCCATATATAATACCACTCCAGACTATTTTGATATCATATAGGATCATGTATACTGCGTGTCATTTTTCATATAACATATAACCCTTTACATTTTCAGACTAAACATCATTACTATTATTAACGAAAGATTGTACGAAGAATCTTTTGCTTAATATATATACATATTGAATTTGCGATACACATGACAATATAATTTTGATAAAAATACAAAATCTGTTTTCTCGTAATTTCTTATTTGTGCAAATTAATGTATGACTGAACATGGTTATATATAGTTATATGCAATGGCATATGAGTATGTATAATCATATATGATTACATATGATCATATATCGCTATATATTGCTATATATTATTATAGAGACCAATTTCGTTCATGATTATTTATGTTCAAATATATCCATTTTTTTTCCCGGGATCTTGCGTGAAGAATATAATTTGAAAATACATTTCGACTCCACAGTTATTGCAAGACAGTGAAAAAATGGCGCACCAAGCGGCGTGCGAGTTCGAATCGCTGCGGGACGAGTTGCACTGTTTGAAGCAGAGCAACAAATCGCTGAGGATGGCACTGGAGGAATACGAAGAACGAACGAACGACGAGAACGATGGCTACTGCGATCGTTGCAACGTCCTCGAGGAGAGAATGCAAAATTTGGAGGAACAGAGACAAAAAGCATTGGCGGCGGCGAAATTTGCAGCGGCAAAACTTTGCAGCGCGAGTGCAGAATACGAGCGGCAAATCGATACTGAGAAGAGGCGCAACGAGTATGCGAACAATTCGATCGAGAGACAAAACGTTGAGATAAGATTGTTGAAAAAGGAGATACTGTGCGTGAAGGAATTTCGAAGTCGAAGATCGAACGATTGTATCGATCGTCAATGACAAATATTCCCCGTCGATGCGCGCGAATAACACGAAATATTTCAGTTGTACAGCGGTAAATAAAAATAATGGGATATCCCGATGAATGTTCATTTACGTATAAAAAGGCTCAGCGCTTCCCCTACGGCTTTAAAAAATATTTTTCTCCGTCGTCTTTACGCAGATTGATGCGAAAAAAAGGTTTTAACGGTTAACGACGAAATCGCGCCCTCTCTCGTTGAGCTACGGAACGAAAAGACCATTCTGTCTCTCCCATTGCCAGGAGGTTCGATACATTGCCGCGCGATGGCGCAGCCAAGCCCGCGAAATATACGAAAAAAATTGCGCAGTCAAGCCACCAAACTCTTGTACACAAGATTAAATTTCGATCAACACACAATCGTTGCGTTAACGCGTCGTAATCTCGTACTGCCGAAACTCCGGTAGCCGCGTCGCTCTCTTAACGGAATGTCGAATAAAACGCTCCTCGAGGTCGACGACTCGATCATAAAAAATAATTTATTACTGACGGTGAGAAAACCGCTCGCTCGGAAGTGAACGAAAATGTTGTTTGGAGGTTAGGAACGAGTACGAAAAAATAGAGGACGAACTATACCGACGATGTGGATTGTTTCAGGAGCGCAATGCCGAAGAACGAGAGATCGATGATTTGCTGCGTAATTTCGAAAAACCCGACCCACCCTCGTTGACGTTTCGACCGTTACCGGGTAATTTTTATGCACGCCAGCCGTGCTGCGATTGTATTTTGGGATGACGAGATCGGAATTTCACACAATTGATACAGTCTTACCAAGTTTTTTTTTTTTTTTTAATTGACAAATATTGATGGACAATTAAGTTATTGTTAGTCGAACAGTGGCCCGCATGGCCAATCGGTGTGGCTCTTTCCGGCGACTAGGGTGATCGAAAGGGAAAAATAAAAAAATCTACTTTCGGTATAATAAAACTTTCGTATGGCCGGATGATTTTTTAAATAGTGATAATTACCAATATGGCAAGCTGTAGGAAAAAAGGATGACTTTTAACAAACAAAAAAACTATTTTACGAATTTATTATTAACAAATGGATAAACGTATGAAGAAAACATCTCGTCATACGATAGAAATGAGACTGAAGTTTGCATAATTGGAATGCAATGAATGTTTTTTTTCGTTCACTTGTGTTTCTGGTTTTGCTATGAAAATATTAGGAGTACAACTTTGCAGTGACCGTTTTACTTAGAGAGCCATTGCAGCCGAAGTAGTGGCCCTAGCTCAATAAAAAAAGTGGCATTTTAAACTAGAGGCTCTGCCAATGTAAACAATTTAAAAAAGCTAACGGATACGTATATGCATTATAAAGTTATTGGCACTCAAACATGGCAACCTACGAGCCGAATTCTCAGCATTTGCGGGAACTGTTCCAAAGACAACAAAGGAAGGGATTTTTGCACCGGATTGTGACTGGAGATGAAAAGTGGGTTTACTACGATAATCCTAAACGCCGAAAATCATGGGGACTGCCTGGTCATATTCCGTCATCGACGCCCAAACCAAATATTCACGGATCCAAAGTGATGCTGTGTATCTGGTGGGACCAGCTGGGCGTTGTGTATTATGAGCTGCTCAAACCATCCGAAACCATCACAGGGGAACTCTACCGACGTCAGTTGATGCGCTTGAGTAAGGCGCTCAAAGAGAAACGGCCGCAATTCAACGAAAGACATGACAAGGTGATACTGCAGCATGAAAATGCCCGACCCCATGTTGCAAATGTCGTGAAAAAGTACTTGGAAACGCTGAAATGGGAGGTTTTATCCCACCCGCCGTACTCTCCAGACATTGCCCCTTCCGACTATCACTTCTTCCGGTCAATGGCACACGATTTGGCTGACCAGCACTTCGGTACTTACGAAGAAGTCAAAAATTGGGTTGATTCCTGGATTGCCTCCAAGGACCAAGACTTTTATCGACGCGGGATTCGAACGCTACCTGAAAGATGGGCCAAGGTCGTAGCTAGCGACGGGCATTACTTTGATTAAAAAATATGTAGCCACTTTTTTATAATAAAGCCTTAAACCTTTGAAAAAAACGGTCACTGCAAAGTTGTACTCCCAATACCTCATTGATTTTTTACACTGCTTTTTTTATGGTCTACAATTGAAGTCTGTGATAAATGTAGGATAATTAAGGTATTATTAAAGTATAAAAATATAATAATATTAAAATATATGATAATAAGTAGGGGTGTGCGGGTACTCTATTTACTTGGGTATCGGATGTTTGGGTCAGGTACCCGACGGATTACGTTTTTGTATTACCCGCCACTATCGGGTTCCCGAATTTGGTCATCGGGTACATGTAAACATCGAGTACTCTTAAACGTTGGATATTCATAAACTTCGAATATTCGTAACTCGGAGATCCGTATCTATTATTTATATTTATATTTATTTTTCATCTAGGCGTATCGATCAAGTAATGGGAGAAAAGGAAAACCCGAAGAAGGCGATAAAATGAATAAAAGATAATGTGGGATAAATAAACGATAGATGTTAGATCAGTCTCCCAAAGACATAAATGAGGATAGGTTGAGGAACAATTAGTGGTTAAAGATTCTTTATTAATCTGGAATGATAAATAACAGAATATGCGCCCGCTTTTCTTTTCGTCGTGTTCTCACGATTATTTCATGTCTTACATCCTCCGTGTCTCGTTGTCAACTTCCTCCTCTTGTTTTTTATTGAACGCCCTCCCAACGAGCACTCGCTCGCAATCCCTTGTTTATTCATTTCGTCTTGTTCCACTCAGTTGCTCTCTCACATGTTTTAGCACACACAAAAGCTTTGAATGCCCTACAATAATACTGTGAAAATCTTTTTTTGTTTCACTTTTCTATTCTGTGTGTGTGTGTGAGTGTGTGTGTCTTCGTACGTACATGTGTGTGTATGTTAGGGCAGAGTGAAAAGCCGCCAATGGTGGCGGATCATATTGTATTAGCACGGGAAAGTTGCGTTTTGGCATCACTAGCAAAAGTGTGCGAAAGGAAAAAATTTACAATAAATATCTTCTGTTCCGGAAAATGCCTTAAAGTTTTGAATTTTTTAACGTTGGTTTTAAATGGAAAAAAACCGAAAAAGACCAAGATTCAACGCCCTGCGTTTATTCGAAACAAGAAGAATGTAGCTTCCAATTGAAGTTTTAAAATTGAAAATATCTTGATTAGTTTCAGAGATGTAAGCGTTTGAAGAACAAGTTTTTTCTGGGGACAAATTTAAAAATTACAAAAAATTAAATTAAGAAGAATGAATCGCTGGAATTACGAGTTAGCGCTAGACAGAATTAATGAAAGTTTGATGAAGAATCTTGCTTTTATTCAGTTTTTCGACGTTCAAATATTTCGATATTTCCTGCAATGCAAGTGTCTTTAAAAAAGGTTGCCGGAAAAATTGCAAATATACACATAGCAAAAATACTAAAATAATTAAATCAATTTGTAGTTCTCATGAACTCCAACCGATCGGCGAAGGGTAGAGAACATAAAGCTGGAGTCCGTTTCGTCCGTTTTGGTACGTTTTCGTGGCGCTAACTAATATGAAACAAAATTTAAAATTTTGTTCTGGCAACATGGCTTATCAAGTACTCGATAAAGTTCGAGTATACCCGACTTATCACGGGTACCCGAAAAGTTCGGGTACTCGATCTGAATCATAGTCTAATTACCCGACCCGACCCGACTCGACCCGACCAATTCTGCTACCCCCACACCCCTAATAAGGGGTGTGGGGGTATAATTATGAAAATCAGGAAATAAAAATTAAAGAAAGAATTTTCATTGCTTTTCAAAGATGCAAACTTCAATACCGTTGATAGAAAATCTTATTAACTATACCTTGTCCGAATTTAAAGCTAATCGAACAAACAGATGTTCAGATACGACTTACACAGTTTCCGAAAGCATAATTACAACAGAAAAAAAACGCAATAGAAAAAGGGCCAATCGCAACGAAAACGCTGTAGTGCAGTGATGGGGTTGAGGTCTGCATCATTGGAATGCTATGAAGATTAATATTCCCCAATTCTCTCAATTTTATTCGCCCAATTTTGCCTACAAAAATTCGTCATTTTTTAAGATACTTCTTTAGTAATCTACGATATATATATTTATGAAAAAAAACAAACGATTATAATAAAAACAAGGAAAAGAGAGTGTAAAAAAGAACGTTTGTTGCGTTCAACAATGAAAACTTCAACACTATGCGCAGTGGGGGATTCGCCCCTTTACAAAAATCATCATAACTCTAATTTTCGGAATTTTAATAAAATACCTGTTGCGAACTGAAGTTACGATCTCAGGATATAAAATTATGCAATAAAAAAATCGTCTTTCTGGAATTCGAAGCTTATAGTAGTAGTAGTCTTTATTTCCAGGGTGTTTACTCATAGGTCCCCTTCACATTCTCTTTTTTACCCTTGTTCTTACAAATTAGATACATGTATTTCCGTTTTCGTAACATTTTGTACACCGGTAGTTCCGAATTTCAAGCTTGAACTTAAGCCATGACGTTGATGTTCGCATCGTTGAAATGCTACGATATTTTTTTTCCTAATTTTTTATTTCTTAATTTTTATCATTATACGAAGACTTTTTTTTTCGCAAATTGATGTAAATCTCTAATAAGAATACGTAGAAACTTTTGAGCGATTTTTACATCTTAAGGGGATATACCAGTGTGAATGCTGAAAATTTGGGTGATTTTCGGGAATTTTTCGGAAGAAAAGTTCTGAATTAAATGTTTCGTAAAATTAAGAATATATTTGGCTATATTTGACCTATATTACATAAATTTTTCATAGAAAAATATCGAGATCTGAGCAACTTATGCGCTGACTTCGGAGGTGCAAAAAAAGATCCCCCACTGCTGACATGATTCCGGCCGATTGAGTGGCTGAAACCGAAAAAGGAAAAAATGTCTTTAAACTGGAAGGTATTTCCTGTACAATGACTTAGGATTCTCGAAAAATATCAAAATCTAACAAAATGGCGTAGTTATGAAAAAAGTCTGTTTTCTTGCCTATAAAATGGCCGTTTTTTCAATGCCAAATCGTCAATTTTCATCCAATAAAAAATATCCTACGTCATTGTACAGTAAATATATTCAAGAACACTCAGTTCAAATTTCAAGTCAATCGGATAATTCCTCTTTGAGTTACAATGTCAGCAAATTTGAAAAATCTTATTTCGAAAAAAACGCGTTTGAAGATTTAACTATCGATTTTTGCAAGATTAAATTATTAGAGATACGGCCTTGAGATTTTGACAGGATATTCTTGAAAGTATAAACTGTCGAAAAAGGCAAAAAATCTATTTTTCGAAAGTGTCACACTGGTATAGTCCCTTAAAGCAACCAAAAAAAGTTTGTTTTTTATTTTCATTGCGGTCCAACGATACAAACATCAACGCCACTTTAAGGAGTTTCGATGCCGGCCATACAATGTTGCTATGCTAAACCATGTTAAAAACATAAAAAATTTCAAAAAGTTCAGAATTTTATAAAATTTGCCGAACATATTCTTTAGTGCCAAATTGGATAATACAAATTTTTTCAGATTATTCTTCTGCACAGTTATCAAGTCAGTTAATACTAAAGTTCACGTGTATAAGCATAGCGTTTCCATATATATAGGTATACATTGCAGGCATAAGAAATCTGCTTTAATGCTCAATTACTCGATACTTAAGTGGAAGAAAATTTTGAAAAAATGTGTGTTTTCGCACTTAATGTTGAAGAACATTATCACCAAATTTGATCAATTTCTTAACATTTTTACTTTTGTACCGAAACTCCTTAAGGAGTGAGGTCTAGTTGGAACGTTAAAAAAAGGCCTTTTTTCCGATTTTTTTTCGGCCAAACGATAAAATAATTTACAACAAAAGTTCTTCCGTTTAAAAGATATATATTTAATGTAAACATTATAGTTTTTTTAAAGAAATATGTTTCAAAATAAGCCGATACGTATCAATGGCCGAGGACGCTGCAAAAAAAAAAAAACAGGTTTTGCGGTGATCATTCTCACGCTGTGACGGATTATGTGAAACCAACAAAACAGGGGGGAATCTTTAGTTAATGATATAATGCTCCGGTTGAACGAAGGGTTTTGAAAAATTTCCATTTTTCACAAAATGGCGGACGTTGAAAGTCAAAAGTCTTGTTTTGACCAAAATTTCACTTACAAAAATTGACTATAAAAGAAAAAAATTGTCCAAAAAAAATCCTTCGTTCATCCCGAGGAAAACTATGTATAGAAGAAGTGATATAAATTTCAACCCTATCAGTAAAGCCGTTCTCGAGTTACATTGATCACCGACTTCGAAAACATGGTTTTGAGAAAAACGAGTTTAAAGTTTTGAGTACGATTTGCATGCAGCGTCCACGGCGTCCTTCAAAGTTATGTATTTCGGCGAATAATGGTCTGATTTACATTCAATTAGTCGGAACATACTCGTAAGATATTATACTTTTAGAAAATGAAAAGAAAAATCGATTTTTTGAAAATTCTAAGTAGACCTCCCTGCTTAAGGCACCTCAATCGTACCTCGACAGTACGATGAATCGAAGTTATCCAACTGTGTATGTATATGAATCATTTAGACCATCGCTATTGCAAACACCTGAGAAATCTCTTATTCATAGGCGCCTGCGTCAAGTGCAAAACCGATACGGGAGAAAAAGTATTCCTCAATATATGCCATGCTGAGGAGATACCAGCTCCGGAAGATTTGTCGGAAGAACAGTTCTTCAATGTACTGGAGAAGGAGGAGCCGAGCTGGTGCATTCCCATGAGTATCGGTCATGAGAGATTCGAAGAAGCCAAAGGTCTCGATCTAAAATACGCGACAATGACGAAACATAGATCCTTTTTGGTTTAGAACTCTTTTAACAATCGAAGAGCTTTTTTCCCATGTATGTTATAAAAGTTTCATTCACAGATGGAACAAAGTGTCTGACCTACGACATCGCTCTGAATACAAAGTATTTCGAGAAGTGCCAGACTCACGAAGCGTTCTGGTCTTTCACCATCGTCACCATAATCTCGGGAGTCAGTGAGAAACACAACAGGAGTATACAATCCGAATACATCGTTCTCAAGAATCGTAAGGTGGTGGGCCAGTTGCACGATCACAGAGCTCAAAAACGCGAGGCAAAAAAGCCAACGGTGACGAAGCCCCTGATAGAAGAGATAAACAGTCCGCAGCCTGGAAATAAACAAATTCGAGGTGTAATTGATACCAAAACAGAGGACCCTCCTCAGTACGTTTTACTTCGTAGGCCGAAAAATGGAAGAGTCGAAGAATTGATCGGCTACTTCAAACTTCCTAGCAGGGTAAGGAACGGTGTTGAAGTTTGCATCGTTGGAAGGCAACGAAAATTCATCTTTACTTTTCATTTCTTCATTTTATCAGTATCTGAACCCTTTTTTCCAAGTTTGCGTAAAGGAACCCTAATGAAGATCGTAAAAATGATTTCATGATATCTGTAGCTTAAATGTACCAGCGAAACAATTGGGCAAGACGAAAAAAGAATATTTTCGTTCCATTCCAACGATGCAAACTTCAATACCATGGATAAGGAAGCTGGAGAATTCACCGGCCTAGCTGTTATTTCCATAAGACGCGTGCATATTAGGGTATTCAAAAAACAAAAAGTGAACTCCCAGACAATGCTATTTGCTGTGGAAAAAATTCCTGCCAAATGTGAGCTAACTCAAGTCTCGCGCTCGATCATTTTTTCCCTATTAGCCGCGTCTAGATTTGCCCAGCCGCCTCGCGAGGCAGCCTCGGAACGTGCCTCGGTCGCGGCAACCTCGGGCTCGCGGTAAATCGTCATGAGGCTTTCTCGCGCGGCAAGTGCGATCCACAAGTTATCCGAGGCATGTCAGTATCCTCAAAAGCCCAAATGGCACCGCACGTGCGAGATTCACAAGGAACATCACTTAAGTGTCCGCCTTCGGTTTTGTTGAAACTCATATATGTGATAAAGCTTTGAAAACTATTAGACACGTTTTTTTTTATCGGCGGGATAACGCTTTTAAGGGGTGCAAAGAAACCCCCAAAGAAAGATGTGGCACACCTTCAGTTTTTTAAAAATATTTATACAGTGGATTTTTCATCGCTTTACGTTAGAAGAATTTTGGTTTTTATTTCGTTCAGCGGTGGACTACTTGTGGGTAAAACTGCAAAACCACCCCCCGACACGCCTTCCTTTGAGGGGTAGTTTCCTCCCTTAAGGAGCGAGATGCAGTCAGAGGCGTGGAAAAGACGGGCATTTTGGACCCCCTTCGGCATGTAGTGCTTTGCAGTGACCATAACATTTTACTGGATCATCTGAAATAAAAAAAACTCAAAAAATTATTATTTTAATAATAAATCTAGTCCTTAGTCGAAGCTTTTTTTTTAATTAACAAAATGGCGGCTTCCGACTAATAACATTCGATTTTCGACCAAAAAAATCGCTCGTTTATTGTTTTGAAAAAATCGAAATTGTCAACAAAAATGAAAATTCTTCGATTAAGGACTAGTTTTTAATTATTACGAGTAGTGTGTGCGGCCGTGTTGATAATACGTGTTGTTGAGGAATCGGCTTCGATTTGGCCAGTGAGATTTCCAAGGTCGTGATGGAAAAAAAAGGGTTTTTCTCTTGCGTTTCGATCCTTGGTTCGGATCCTCTTCAGAAATTTTATTTGTTCTATAAATTATGAGATACAATCCTCCGATTCACCTTCACGAGACAGTATTTTATCAACATAAATACTGCCTATACTAATCATCCTCCAAGCACAAACCAAAGAAAACTGGAAATATCGACAATACTCAGGTTCGTCGTTTGACATAATTCTTAACCAAAATAAAGATCTATAATAGATAACATCACATTCTCACACACCACCCGTGTTACTAAACAAAAAGAATAAATCAACATATTACAAATAATTACTCATACAATATCACCATGATTGAAATTAAGGGAAAAAACTAACACATAAGTTACACAAATCATTAAAACACATTTACAACTTGAGAAGAGTATGTGGCTTCCGGATGGAGGCCGTGTTGAGGATCAGCGTTGTGCCGACGTTTCGCAAACGTTACAGTCTGCATCATCAGGGCTGAGAGCTCCGATACTGAAGCTCTCGTGTCTCAGGTATTCCTTATATAGTTGCAGTCATCGTTCTGGATCGCTGCACCAGCCAATCAGATGTTTTAATTGATCAAACAGCTTATTCTGATCAAACTAGTTTTACAAGCAAACAAGTTTTAATTGATCAAACATTTACAACTTATTCATAACACAAAGTACAATTATACAAAATCTGTAAACTCTATATAATCTATATCTCATAATTTATAGAAAAAATAACATTGCTGAAGAGGATCCGAACCAAGGATCGAAACATAACAGAAAAACCCTTTTTTCCATCACGACCTTGGAAATCTCACTCGCTAGTTTTTAATGCTATCAATAAGCACACCAAATTTCATCAAAATCCATCGAATGGTTTTTAAATTATCGTGGTCACCGACTTGAAAAGCGTAGTTTCGAAAAAAAACGCGTTTAAAGTTTTTCGATGTGGATACGGTATTATATGTTCGTAAAATGTTGAGCTCGATGGATGAAGCTAAACTTTTTTATGTATTTTGATCCGCTGAATCCGGATATCACAATTTTTTGCCGAAAAGTCGAGCATTCAATTGTTCATAGCCAATTGTTAAAACAATTTTTCAAAAAATTAAAGTTTTTCGGGATGAATTAATTTAAAAAAACATCATTTTGGGCAATTTTAAAACGAAAGTATTCTTTATAAAGTTTTGCTAAAGTTCATAGTTTTTGAGTAATACATTTTTGAAAATTTCTGAAAGAGTTTTTCAATTTTACATTTGATTTATGTATAGAAATACTGATTAAAAAATTACTTACATCGAATCATCAATTCCTGGCCTATAGAATAAAGCTTCTGCCAGTGTAAAAGCTTCCAAAATATCAATTTGTTGTTGTCTTCGAAGCATTCTGTCTTCCCGGGTATTATCGTTTGCGCGTTTGTCAGCCGCTACCTACCATGGGGACCCGACGCCCCTTCACTAATTGTGGGATATCCCGAAAACTATTCATCGGTTTGACTTGCCATTCTCAGGGAATATTTTCGCAACATCATACTTCAAGAAAATGTTTAAAAAATTAATTTTTTGAAAATTCTGACTGCATCTCAGCCTTTAAAACAGTTTTTCCGCAGATAAAAAATCCGTGCCTAATGGTTTTCAATGGTTTATTACATGTACGAGTTCCACCAACATCGAAGGCGGACACTTGAGTGATGCCACTTGTCAGTTGCCACAGTAGATTTTTTTGGTTATACTACATCGAAATTTAACGAAGGCTAAGAAAAGAAAATGTATCCGGAAGAAGATATTATTTAAAAATCGTATGGATCACGGAAATCGCCTGTTACGAAAAACTGTCATCGACAGCACGGTGCAGGATTTTACGTCCATACAGTGCGAGGCGGTGCCAGGCGAAGCTGCCGCGGTTCTTGCCTCGGCGAGGCTGAACGCGGTTATTCACGTTCAAACGTGGATAAAGGATAAAAAATTATCGAGGGCTCGAATTTGCCACGGATCTTTTTATCCTTAAGACTGTTCTTAGGAGCTGAGGGTTAAATTTTTTTCCATTTCCCGTAATCGAAATATTTGAAGATGTCGATTTTTTAATATTCATAATACATTGAATGCTATTACTTGAGGCATTTTTTCAACTGATTTTCGTCTATAATCAAGTAAAAATACATCCCTGTATGCTGGTAAAATTTAAAGCCAAGTGCCCGAACTTTCAACGAAAAATTACGACTCTAAAAATCGTCTCATTTATACATTTTATGAAGATGGCACACGAGCCGCATTTATATGTAATATCTTATACCCTAAATAACTCTAGATGCCTGATACAAACTGCTCGTGTGTGTAAAACATTTTAAAGATTCCTTAACGATAATAAAAACAAGCGGTCACCGAATGTTCAAAGAAAGTATTAATGATTAAACTTGGAAAATAAGACTAGCAGAAGAATTTTTGCAGCCGTGACTTTGGAGAAAATGTAAAAATGTGGAAATCTATTAGTTTGCCGGAAATTTTTTATTCCAGTTTATCATTGGGTGTAATAATTGATTGTGACTTGTTTTTATTACGGCCTCACAAAGCACGGCCCTCCGCGAAAGGAATACCTTAATATTTGATTATTCATAAATGTCTTCAGCTTCGAATCAAGGATATCAGGGTCGACGTATGTGACGATCGTATAATCGTCGAGGCTCCTCGTACCAATTATCTCGTCGATGTCTTCATACCTTATACTCTGGATCAGGATAAGGTAACGGCCGCGATGGATCAGAACGTGAACGTGAGTTTGTCTCTCATTTTATTTCTACTCTCATACTCATTCTCGTCGATTAATGTCGTCCGAACTTTTCAGGTATTGCGCCTGAATATTCCGGTGATATGAGCACGCACCGACAGCTCGAAAATGCACAATCCTCGAGAAATAAAGAAAATAACAAAATGGTTATTTATTTCGTGCGTTGTACTCGTACTGTACCGATTCGCGCTGTAACAAATAAATTATAGCAAGCCGACCGTATGCTCCTGAGACTCGGACGTAAAATCGACTTACTAACGTCCATTGTTTTTTTTCCCTCACAACCCTCTTCGGACTTAGACATTATTTTTCGTTCGTTATTTCACGAGGAATACAGAAGTCGTACGGTTCGAGACGATTATACGCTGCGACCGCATCCGATTGCGATTCTTGCAAAACGCGTCGCTAAGTATTCTTCTCAACCGTGATCATTTTCGAGTCGCCTTTTTCGACGACTTTTCTCACGTCGAAAATGTTAGCCTGACGATTGAACTCGATCATCACTGACAAATTTATCTTCGTTCATCGACGATAATCGTCCAATCTCGTGGAATTACGTTTTAATCTAGTTTTTCCATAGAATTATTCGACATTGGTACAACTTGTAAATGCAGTAGTGGAAATGATCAATTAGGCGTTGAATACGAGTGAAAAAGCTCCGTTTCTATTCAACATTCCATTTGACTAGTTCATAGTGTTGTGTCTACTTGCCCGGTTATTCAATTTCTAAAACGATATTTACATGTACGGTTGTTTTTTTTTGGCATACAAATATTTTTAGGCTACCTGATGCGGTTACGTACAACGTAAAACAAAGCGTAGTTTCATAGAGTAATATAAGGGGTACGGTAACATCCCGACTTACGTAACATACGTAGAGACGTAAAGATATGGAAATTAGAATAATACAACGAGTGAGAATGATCGGCGCGTATAAACGCGGCGGTGTCAGTTTGCAAACTTACGGGGTGAAATGCAATCGGAATTTTCAAAAAATCGATTTTTTAACATTTTCTTGAAGTATGTTTCGAAAATATCCCCTGAAAATTTCAAGTCAATCCGATGAATAGTTTCCGGGATATCCCACAATTAGTGAAGGGGCCACGTCTATTCTCAACGTATAGACGTGGCTGACAAACGCGCAAACGATAATACCCGGGAAGGCAGAATGCTTCGAAGACAACAACAAATTGATATTTTGGAGGCTTCCACATCGGCAGCAGCCCTATTGTATAGGCCAGGAATTGATGATTCGATGTAAGTAATTTTTTAACTAGTATTTCTATATATAAATCAAGTGTAAAATTGGACAACTCTTTCAGAAATTTTCAAAAAGTTATTACTCAAAAACTATGAACTTTAGCAACGTTTTATAAACAATACTTTCGTCTTAAAGATGCCCAAAACGTTTTTAAAAAATAATTCATCCCGAAAAACTTTAATTTTTTGAAAAATTGTTTTAACAATTGGCTATAAATAATTGAATGCTCGACTTTTCGGCAATAAATTGTGATATTCGGATTCAGCGGATCATAATACATAAAAAAAGTTTAGCTTCATTCATCGAGCTCAACATTTTATGAACACAATACCGTCCTCCACATCGAAAAACTTTAAACGCGTTTTTCTCGAAACTATGTTTTTCAAGTCGGTGACCACTATAATTCAAAACCACTCGATAGATTTTGATGAAATTTGATGTGCTTATTGATAGCATTAAAAACTAATCCTTAATCGAAGGATTTTCATTTTTGTTGAAAATTGCTATTTTTTCAAAACAATAAACGAGTGATTTTTTTTGTTGAAAATCGAAAGTTATCTGTCGGAAGACGCCATTTTGTTAATTTTTGAAAAAAAAACTTCCATTAAGGACTAGATTTATTATTAAACTGATTTTTTTTGTTTTTTTTTTATTTCAGATGATCCAGTAAAATTGTATGATGGTCACCGCAAAGCACTACATTCCGAAAGGGGTCCGACAAAGAAATAATCAATGTTTTTCTTTGAAAATTTGTACAAGTCAAGTTGAAATATAACATAAAAAGTCTGTGTAACCACTTTTGTCAAACACATTGAATGACTTGAAAGAACAATTATTGAAAATGCTTGTTTCTCACGCTTCTGACTGCATCTCACCCCTTAAGGCGATCATCCCACGAGACAGGTCCAAAAAAAGCGGAAGTGTTTTTTTGCACAAAATGCAAAAAAAATGTGTGCACTTTATATAGCTCCCATAGCAGACTAATGGTGAGTCAACATTTTCTTCGTGTAAATCGTACTTGAACTTTTAAACGCGTTTCTCTCGAAACTGTATTTTTCAAATTGTCTTTCGTGATATCTCAAAAACTATTGAACGGATTTCGCTCAAATTTTTATGGTATTGTCAGCACATCTGTAGTTCGCACCCGAACTAGAATATCTCTGATATCTGCCGTAGTTTCTTTTTTAAGCTGAACAAGTCGAAAAAGATGACGAAATTTGGAGCTTAACTTTACAACCGTGCGAAAAATTCAATGTTCAATATTTTTACTTTATTCCAGTTCCGGCAATAGCATCAGGCCTACAAATTAAAATGCCGTTTGATTTTTTTTTCCGGATGAGCAAAACCTCCAGAATCATGCCAACTTTTTTTTACACATGAGTGTCTTCCGAAGGGTGTAAAGCCGATTCAACTCGTTATTTTTGTTTGACTAAATTCCGAGCGACTGTAAAAATATTAATAAACGTGTAGTAAAAATTCAAAGATAGCGTTTTAATGGTTGATAAAAAAACAAAATCCTATAAAAAGTTCACATGGGATGACGCCGTTAACCGTGGAAAAGCGTTTTTCAAAATAAATATTCAGAGACTGATTCAATATCAGTTTGTTTCTGACACGTTTCGTCAGCTTTTTTGACATCCTTCGATGTTTTTTTTTTCATCATCTCATAATTTATCGGAGCGCCAATACTGCTGCACCATATTTCTTTTCTTTGTAAAACAGTACGTGTAATAATTTACCAAATATCGACTTGGACAAAATTCGCATTACGCAATGATCTTGAAGTTTGCAACGTTGGAAAGCAACTTGCTAAATTGCTCACATTTTTTGGCAGATTTGTGCTATGAAAATAATTCGAACGTTTTTTCGAATCCTTGTCGATAATATTAGACGTTAATTAACCAAAAAAAAATTGAACTGTAATAAAAATAAAGAAATAAAAAATCGTTGCTTTCCAACGAAGCAAACTTGAACGTTGTGTTACGCAAAGGTTTACGAAACGCGTTAGTTTCGTAACTCGGGATGTTACCGTTGTACTTTTCGGACAGGACTGACTAACGATAATTACACTCAGAAGGGTGGGAAGAAAAATCACTTCAGCCATCGCTCGAGGGCTCACATCTCCGTATAAAAAGTAGGCCTGTCGATGCCCAATATCGTGAAGACATTGGGCAGAAGATAGAGGGTATTGCAGCCGATCATGAAACAAGTAACGTACTTGTAGACCAAATCGACGAGAACCTTGTTCTTATTGTTCAATGAGTTTTCGCTTTTCATTAGCTCCTTAGAATTTACACGTAGTATCGCGCACATTGTCGCGTAACTGAGCGATTTGCAGATCGCTTTGGTACCGATGACACAACAGAAGCCGATTATCGTACGCAGTATCGTGCGTCCGAGCATCGGATACGAGGGCCAAATAATGTTGTAGGGCGGTGGCAGAAGAGGCGCCGTTAATGCTCCAGTCTTGTAATTCAACCAGGCGCCAAAGTAGACACCCGCGGTCACGGACACCACCATCGCCGTGTCACCTCTGCGGGCAGTTCAATGTTTCGTTATTTCAGTCAGCGGCTGATTTGAACGGCAGGCCGATCCAGGCCTCTAGAGGCCGAACAATAGGCTTTTTGGGGATTCTTTTTTTCAGAAAAACTACAAAATAAATCGAGATTACAAAAAAGGGTGTTTATCATACATATCAGTGACTGTATTAAATAATTTTTTTGAAGCGATTCATTTCAAAATGGCGGCTGTGCAGTGTTTATCTCAAAACTGCATTTTTAAGGTGGCCGGAAACAACCCAGACAATTTTCAACCGATTCACTGGAAATATTGTTGTTTCTGCTACGGCGAACACTGCGCCAATTTTAGCTTCCATGTACAGGGATTTTCCCCCTTTTTTACATTTCCCTCCATTTTTCTCCAATCCACATCCCTAATCGATCCCCACCTTGCGGCCGCAGCCGACTTCCCCCTCTGTATCGCATTCACCATGACTTTTTTTTGTTTTTTTTTGTCATGGGTATCGGGAAACTGCGGAAAACCTATACCAATACAGCCGGTCACGAGTTCGCTTCCCAGCCTCGGAGCTAGTCGCGTTTCGTCGAGAAATAGCTCACAGGCTACAGCCATACACATCCGACACACACACGTACCGGTCCGTGTGCGCGGCATCTGTGTAGAACTGGAGCTACGTCACGCCTGTGTTTTTATTTCTCGCCGAAACTACGAGACGGTGATTCGAACCCGCGACCTCCCGATGTGTTGATTTCAGAGGCAGGTACGCTAACCACTAGACCAACACATCGGTTCGATTCACTGGAAATATTAAATATCTTGAAAAATATATTGTCTATGGAAGTACTGAGGATTTTTTTTATAATGCATAGTTCATTTGTTATTAAGGGGCCGTCCATATATTACGTCATTCTAAATTTGGGGGGGGATTCGTCTGCGGATGACGGTAAATGATGGATGAGGGGGGGGGGGGGGGCGTTTCGAAATTGACGTCATTCTTGTGATACCAGTTACTTCAAAATGTACAATAGTATATTGTACAACTAGAGTGGTTTCACGGCATGAGTGATGAAAAATATTTTGCAAGTACCTAATGGTATTAATTATTGAACTCATTATTTATTTATTTATTACATAAGGTTTGTCTACATTATATTCGAGAACTTCAAATAACAGCGTACCTATGAAAATAGTTCGATCGAGCCAAAATGAATATGGGGAGGATACGGAGATATTACCCGTAATCCAGGATTTGCAAGAATGGGTGAAAACTCCGTGGGAGCTATCCAAAGAAAACTAAAGAATACAGAATAATAATATTATTATATTAATGAAAATTGCCAAAGTACAAAATAATAAAAGATGATTCTATAACAAAATGTGGGAGCTATCCAAAGAAAACTAAAGAATAGGGAAGAATAATATTATTATATTAATAAACATTGCCAAAGTACAAAATAATAAAAGATGATTCTATAACAAAATGTTTTAATGTTACCCAATTTTTCTCAAATCCGCAAATGTTTTAATTTTGCCAAACTGGTAATGACGTCAGTTTTGCGAGAGGCGGGGGGGGGGGGGTCATTAGGGAATGACGATAGGATGATTGTAGGGGGGGGGGGGGTCGAAAATCAGCAAAAATCGATGACGTAATATATGGACGGCCCCTAACAATTATCTGACGATTTTTAAATCTGACGATTTTTTAATCTGACGAAAAAAAATCCTACGTACTTCCATAGACAATGTATTTTTCAAAATATATTCTGTTGAATATATCTTGAAAAATACATTGTCTATGGAAGTACGTAGGATTTTTTTTTTCGAATTTTCCGGAAACATAACTCAGACAACTTTCAACCGATTCACTTGAAATGTTTTTCAAGTGAATCGGTTGAAAGTTGTCTGAGTTATGTTTCCGGCCAACTTAAAAAATGCAGTTTTGTGGTAAACGCTGCACAGCCGCCATTTTGAAATTAATCGCTTCAAAAAAATTATTGTATACAGTCACTGATATGTATGATAAACACCCTTTTTTGTAATCTCGATTTATTTTGTAGTTTATCTGAAAAAAAAATCCCCAGAAGCCTATTTTTTCGGCCTCTAGAGTGGCCTTACCCCTTAAAGAAAAACTAAAAAATCAGCTGAAAGAGAATTTTCCAAATAAACGTACACTACGTGTGAAAAGTTTAGGACTTTTTAGAAACCAAATTCCTAAAAAAAATACATACTCTAATCTGTTTATCTTTTATCATTTTTTCTCTGTAGATGTTTAATTCTTTACCCGTAGCTTTCGAGTTAGGCCGTACCTTCCAAAAATCTACTATTTTAGAAGCTGAATAATCTCCCGGAAAAAATTCGAAAAAAATGTCTCGGAGGCAAATTGGAGGTAAACCCTTCCGAGACCCATTGAGAAGAAATTTCCACTGCCAATTGCCAAAAAATAGTGCGAGATTACAAAAGCAGGAAAATCGCCGAAAAAAACATACAGCCATGTACAAGACCACTTATTAGCGATGAATAACTCAAAACGCTTAAATGGAGCTCGATTGTTTTTTTTATCTTCGAAATACTAGCTAAAAAAAATTCGGGGAGTCTATCGACACTTTACTCCAGCATTGTACGTGCGATCGAAAAATTCAATTTTTCTTCGGCCGCATGCTTGACTGACGAACTTGCCTGGTGGGTGTCCATCGGTCGCTGGAGGGGTAATAAACTATGGCGAGGATAGTGAGTGCGACGAGTGCCCCCAGCGCCCAATCCTCTGTGAGAAAGTAACGATCGGTAAAATCGACCAATGGCATCAGCGGTATCATCAACGCAATGGCCAGACCCAGTCCCGCCACGATGTCGAGCACGGTATGCATACCGAGATACAATCTGCTTGTAAACACGAGGACACACCTGCGTGAAAAATTCGCCATTGAGATATTTGTCGTCGGTGTATCGCGTAACGAGCGGTGCCGAAGCTAATCGTGAATTCCCAGATAACGCAAAGCTCTGATAAGAAATATTAGAAAATAACGACCGAGTTTTACGTATTTCGGATACAAGTTAAGAAAAAAGGCAACTATTTACCAGCGGGGCTACACCGCCAAATGGAATATTTCGGCCTCATCATTGGCGAACTAACTATTTTTCGTAATATATTTTTTCAGCGTAACTTTCGAATTCTCAACTTCGTACCGCGGAAGTTTGGGTTCGTTCGCGTTTAGGCGAAAAATAACCGCGCGTTATATGAGGGCCTTAGGCCACTCGAGAGGCCGAAAAAATAGGCCTTTGTGGGGATCTTTTTTCAGAAAAACTGGAAAATAAATCGAGATTACAAAAAAGGGTGTTTATCATACATATCAGTGACTGTATACTATAATTTTTTAAAGCGCTTAATTTCAAAATGGCGGCTGTCCAGCTTTTATCTCAAAACTGCATTTTTTAATTTGGCCGGAAATATAACAGACAATTTTCAACCGATTCACTTGAAATGTTGAATATATCTTGAAAAATACATTGTCTATGGAAGTACGTAGGATTCTTCTTTACTTCGCATAGTCCATTTGTTATTAACAATTATCTGACGATTTTTAGGCAAGTTTTTCACTTTCCACTTTAAAATTGCGCCATTTGGCCAAAAATCAATATATCGAAAAAATCCTACGTACTTCTATAGCAGTTATTATATATAATCGAAAAAAAATCATTGGCTCATTATAATTAAAAAATTACAGGAGCTGTGGACCCTGGAAAAACGGAGACGTCATCGCAAAAACTTTGCACGACCGCCATTTTGAAATTAATCGCTTCAAAAACTTTTCTGTAATCTCGTTTTATTCTGTAGTTTTTCTGAAAAAAAATCCCCAGAAAGCCTATTTTTCGGCCTCTAGAGTGGCCTCCTTAAGGAGGTTGGAGCGTTAGCCACAATTAAAGGTTAAATTTAATTTAAAAAAATACATGTTATTGTTTAGACTATACTGAGTCTTTAAGAAGTTTTTAAACTTTTTTCACCACCAAACACCGGAGATAAAAAATAGTTTAATGTGTGTAATTTAACGTGCGGTTAGATGGGCAAGACTTTCACACTAAAGGTTATGTCATTTTTTTGTTATTTAGCACCAAGATTAACCACTTCTAACAACGGACTAACGCAAACTGAACCTTTGTAAACATTTAGGAAAAAAATCCTCATCTTGCCCATCGTAAACCATAGGCCAACAATCTCGTGATGTAAACATGAATAGGCATAATTATAAATTACTCAAAATTTCATTGTGAATTGTATAAAATATTCGTTATCGTAGTGTTTTCATAATAATCATCGATAGTGTTATACTTTTTCAAGTTGGTAGTAACACAAAAGTTTTTCTACTTTACGTAATAAAAATACTGAAATGCATCATTTCGCCCGTTAATTATATATTTTTATAAATTAGCATATACAGAATAAATCTGTACCTCGTATGCATTTTTTTGAGGTTCATTGAAAAAAAAAGAGTAACCCGTCATTTGACTCAACTGAATCGCTCTAACCTCCTTAAGGCGGGATATACATTTACAACGATGAAAAAATCGATTTCTTTTTTTGCTCTTTAAACGATAGAACTATATATGTAGAATATTTTCCCAAAGTTTCAAAGTGAAATTCGAAAAACTTGAAACGTTACAACCCGTAAACGCTGTGCCTCACCGCTCGGATCAGGGGCGGGCGTGAACTTCAAACGCATTTAGTCGCAAAACTGCATTATCGAAATTGGCGTGCAGGATTACTTAAGGGGTAAGGCCACTGTAAATTTTTTGAAAAATCGATTTTTTTTTATTGGCTTAAAAAATAGTTTAAACCCTCTAGAATAAGAAAAAAAAGGTCCTGTGCGAAAAAAAATTTGTTGTCCTTAGGAAATGAAGGTCGCCGCCAAGCGTGTCAAAACCCAAACAAACTTTAAACGCGTTTTTCTCGAAACATGGTTTTTCAAAATGGCACGCAGCATAACTCGAACAATTTTCATTTTTTTTACTTGAAATTTTAACCAGATGTGAACATTTACATTATCTTGAGAATGTCGATCGGAATTTTCAAGAACTTTATTTATTGATTTTTTATTAACAAAAAACTTGCCGTTTTTTTCGTCAAAAATCAATTTTTTTTTTCAAACGCACGCCAAATCCACAAAAATTGATACTTTTTAAAATCTGATCGACATTCTCTAGCTATAGCCCTCTAGATTAATGGTTTTTTTTTTGTTCTAGATTCAAAAGTGCACCAGTGGTGCTGCGTGCCGCGGAGCCCTGGAAGCAAAACATGTCCCGGGAAGATAGCTGTGGAACCGCCATTTTGTTTTTTTTTACTGTAAAAAAATTTTATAATAAAGTTTAATGTATGCCCGATAACACCATTAAAAGTTTTTTTTCAAATACCTTCAATTTCGGGAGCAAAAAATTAGTGAAAAAACCTTTTTTTTGGGCCGTTACAGTGGCCTTACCCCTTAAAAACTATTAAGCCGATTGAGTTGAAACTTGGTAGAAATATTGATAATATCGGTACCTTCGACTTGACGAAAATGGTTTTTGAAAAATTGGAAAAAAACTACCTTTTTTAATCCACATTGTACAGAAACGTTGCGTGAAATGTTGATTTTTTTACGTAAATGCGTGCCATTTTCTCAAATTTGCATTTTCTTCATTTTAATTACCGTCATATAGAAACTATACATGTTCTAACTGAAAAAATGTTTGAACTTGTTTGCACATCAGTCTACGGGAAGCTGGACTGCACGCCGATTCGCAACTCCCGCGGCGACCTTGCTGTAACACTCTGCCCCAGCTCCGCCATTTTGATGATGAATTTATTTTGAGAAATTGTTTCGCATATTTAAATATACTATCAAAGTATACCCGAAGTTTGATAATTGTAGAATAATTATTTCTTAGTTTAAAAAATCCCTCATTATTGCTTATTTTCTTCCTGTCTAAATGTATATCCCGCCTCAATTGCCACGATGTTGTTTTTTAGCGATGAGAAGCCCGCAAATAAATGCAGATATTGACGGCGGAGTTCCACTTAGGAAAAATCACGACGAGAAAAATTACCAAAGCGTTGCAATCGCGCAGCCTACGGGTACCGAGTAAACGTATCTGTTCATCGTAAACATTACGACACTGAAGGGAATCGAGATGCCGACCATGGCGTGGGTCGAGGGCATTCCATATTCCTGAGACCATTTGCTCTGGAGTCTCGTTGCCGGTGGGCAGGACGGACGTGGCCAGCGAATTATATCCTTGAGCGCTTGACCTGTGGATCACGTGAATTTATCACCGCACTATTAAGCAATATGCATAGTCTCACGGGCGTCGTAAAAATCGAAAAAATTATTCTCTCGCTGAAAATTCGATGATCTTATCTCTCATTATTGTGTTGAGCAATTTTATAAAAACTCCCACGGAAGTAGTCAAAACCGATACCGACGCTTGAAGAGGCTCTTAGACGTCAGAGACACTCGTAAATATTCCTTGAAGAAATATCAACATCGTATACGATTATTCATTCAAGGTCGGATATTTTATTGTATAGTCAAAGAGAATGGTAATTTCATCAAAATCAGTGTCAGTAGTTTTGTAATACTTTTAACGATAGCATATAATTAGGGAAAAAGAACTCGACATGTGTACGCGTAGGAAACTTATAATACAAATGATTACAAACACGAATACAGTGTTGGAGAATAGTAAAGGTTAATTTAAAATTTAAGAATTCATGAGTTGTAAGGGTCAAGGTAAAAGCCGAATGTTTTGAGGGTCACATTACTTCGGAGGCTGGGAAAAAAACATTTTTTTTTGCCTTTGAATCATATTTTAAGTCGTTGAAGAAAGACTCCATTGCTCAACTACACCAAGCAATAGAGTTTTTTCCGTGACAAAAATACTACCAGGATACCGACTGTGCCATCACACGAAAAACAATCCGTAATTATATTCTGTTATGTTTTCCACTCGCAACTATCGTTTACTATTTTTTTTATAAACATTTAAAAGCAAAAAATCGATTTTTTTTTTCGTTTTTCGCTTGTAAAATGAAAACTAATGAAGCAATCTAGATGCTCTGCAGACACGAATTGTAGAGAATCCAAATGCAAAGAAAATGAGCGTTGGAACGACTCGATCGGATTATCGAGTCGTTGCATACCGATAATATCGATTTCATCGACAATATCATTCTCGAATGTACATTCGTCATCCGAATCAGCTGGAAGATTGTTGGTCGCTATTCTCCCTCACGTGCATTCACAGCCACATTTTCAATCACTTTCCACCTATCTGACAACATTTTATCAATGTCATATTAATATCAGGATAGCAAAGAAAATCCAACAGCAGCTTTACCATTGATTATTAATGAAATCCGAGTGGAGAATCAGTTTTCGCTGGTTCAGTTACCCCAAAGGAAAAATAAAAATTTAACATAGCTCCAGTAGTTGCTGAGATAATCGAATGTGAAGATTCATAACTTGAGCGCTTCTATTACTATATAAACGCGCTCCCCACGTCTGCCGTTCTACCCCCACTAGTGTTGGGCGTCAATCAATTAAATTTTCAATCAGTTAATTGACTGAAAAAGTAATTTAATTTAATTTAATTGCAATTACACTATGAATTGCATGTTGCAATTAATCTGTTTGGATTAATCTATGTTAATTGCAACTCGCAATTAAAACAATTGCACTTAACTTTTTTAATTGTTCTACGAAAAAATTTAAACAATTGACCTATTGAACTTTACAGATATCAGATACATTTTTAAAAAATGTTATCGATTATATATATATATTATTGATGATTAATATCAATCTATTATTTGCTACTCATATACGTATTTCAATAACTTACACATTTGTTCTGACGCTACTCCGCGCCCTATACAATAATCAGTTTTAATTGTTTCTTTTTATAATCAAATACATTGAAAATATTGAAAATTGATTAGTTTCCAATTGTGGACAGTAACGATAAACAATTGGCTAATTGCGACTTTAGTTGTTAATCGTGAGTTTTCACCAATACAATTAATTAATTATTAATCTTTAATTACCCTAGCAATACAATTTTGCCCAACACTGATCCCCACTATTCAACAGCTTTCACGCGCTCGTCCGTTTTCTGTCATGTTTGCAAGTATTTCTCACCTATTTCGCAGCATTTCAACGCCAAATGGGAATATACGTTTCGTAGTACTATACTTCTACTTTCAAAATCCGTTTGGAAAATTCAATTCGGCCCACCCATGACGCGTCCAGGCACGCTGCATGATAGTGCATTAAAAAATTCTCGCCTCGGTTGTGCACACATAAAGTACCTATCAATCACTACTATCTCGCGGAGAGCCTGTGCAACAACTTGAAAAATTGCGGCGCTGTGCATTTTTGAAAAAAACCGCCCATTTTTCTGGTTTTTCCTGTTCTTTTCAGGTAATAATAATCTGATCTAGTTGTTCCAACGCTCATTTTCTTTGTATTTCGATTCTCTGAAATAAGTCTCTGCAGAGCATCGAGATTGCTTCATTAGTTTTCATTTTACAAGTGAAAAACGACAAAAATACGATTTCCAGCTTTTAAATCTTTATAAAAAAATTAATAAATTATAATCACGAGTGAAAAACATAACAGAATATAACTACAGACTGTCTTTCGTGTGATGGCACAGTCGGTATCCTGGTAGTGTTTTTGTCGCCGAATCAATCATTATCTGCTCTATTGCTTGGTCTAAGCGATACGTTCCCATTCCGATCACTCAATTTTCACTGATAAACGGAAACGATGGGAGGCAAAACTTCAGAGGCGTTTTCGCGAGACAATGTTTGTTAAATTAGCTTGCAGCGTAACCCAAACTTCATCCGATTTGTAGGAATTTTTCGATTTCTTGAAAATTCTTATAAACACTCTTTCCGGCGACGATACTTTCTCTTGAAATGCTTTCCATTGTGATGAAAAAGAATATTAAATATTTACATGAAAGAATATTTAATGAAAAATAATATTGAAGAATATGAATGCTAGGTATTATAGCGCTGATTGTAAAGAGACGAAAAAAAGGCGCTTCACTGCAAGCCCTGGCGCATCTGCCGCAAAAAAACGACTACATCCATACGTACGGTCACTCATGACAAAAGTTTGTCTCAAGGATTTCAAACACTACGAGACATGGACAACAAAGACTTCTAAGTGGAGTCTCCATTAATTTGTTTAAATTAGAAAAAAAATTCTGGAAATTATACCTCTTTGGGGCCGTCCATATATTACGTCATTCTAAATATGGGGGGGGGGGGAGGTTCGTCTGCGGATGACGGTAAATGATGGATGAGGGGGGGGGGGGGGGCGTTTCGAAATTGACGTCATTCTTGTGATACCAGTTACTTCAAAATGTACAATAGTATATTGTACAACTAGAGTGGTTTCCCCGCACGAGTGATGAAAAATATTTTGCAAGTACCTAATGGTATTAATTATTGAACTCATTATTTATTTATTTATTACATAAGGTTTGTCTACATTATATTCGAGAACTTCAAATAACAGCGTACCTATGAAAATAGTTCGATCGAGCCAAAATGAATATGGGGAGGATACGGAGATATTACCCGTGATCCAGGATTTGCAAGAATGGGTGAAAACTCCGTGGGAGCTGTCCAAAGAAAACTAAAGAATAGGGAAGAATAATATTATTATATTAATGAAAATTGCCAAAGTACAAAATAATAAAAGATGATTCTATAACAAAATGTGGGAGCTATCCAAAGAAAACTAAAGAATAGGGAAGAATAATATTATTATATTAATAAACATTGCCAAAGTACAAAATAATAAAAGATGATTCTATAACAAAATGTTTTAATGTTACCCAATTTTTCTCAAATCCGCAAATGTTTTAATTTTGCCAAACTGGTAATGACGTCAATTTTGCGAGGGGGGGGGGGGGGTCATTAGGAAATGACGATAGGATGATTGTAGGGGGGGGGGGGGGTCGAAAATCAGCAAAAATCGATGACGTAATATATGGACGGCCCCTTTTTCTAGCCTCCGGAATGGTTATTTTAATTAAGATTTATAGAAGTATATTTTTATATATTATTAAATAATAATTGATTACGTTATAAAAACGGAAGTTTGTGTGCATAATTTGTAAGAAAAAAGTATAAAAGGGACTGGTATGTGAGGGGGGGGGGGAGTATGCATAAACATCCTTAAGAGGCTATACCAGTGTGACACTCAAAAAATCAATTTTTTTTGCCTTTTTCGACAGTTTATACTTTCAAGAATATCATTATCATTTATATCATTTATATCAACATCATTTTATCTTGTAAAAATCGATAGTTAAATCTTTAAACGCGTTTTTCTCGAAATGAGATTTCCAAATTTGCTGACATTGTAACTCAAAGAGCAATTATCCGATTGACTTGAAATATGAACTGAGTACTCTTGAATATATTTACTCTACAATGACGTAGGATATTTTTGATTGGATGAAAATTGACGATTTGGCATTGAAAAAAACGACCATTTTATAGGCAAGAAAACCGACTTTTTTCATATCTACGCCATTTTGTTATATTTTGATATTTTTCGAAAATCCTACGTCACTGTACAGGAAATACCTTCCAATTTAACGACATTTTTTTCCTTTTTCGGTTTCAGCTACACAATCGGCCGAAATCATGTGAGCAGTGGAGGAACTTTTTTTTTGGCGCCTCCGAAGGCAGCGCATAAGTCGCTTGGATCTCAATATTTTTCTATGAAAAAATTATGTAATATAGGTCAAGTATAGCCAAATATATTCTTAATTTTCCGAAACATTTAATTGAGTCCGTTTCTTCCAAAAAATTCCCGAAAATCACCCAAACTTTCAGCGTTCACACTGGTATAGCTCGTTAAAGGATGTTTGCGCATAGTATGCACCCATGGAAATAAAAGACGACTACTACTACTAATAACAATAATTAATTGCAATCACTATTATTGAATAATAGGTCATTAAAATGATTATTAAGTAATAATTCATTACAACTATTATTTAATAATACCGCGTCAACATTCCTATCGAATAATGATATAATATTTATAAGTATACACTCGTGCCAATGAAAAAAATATCAAATGTTCGAAAAAAACCAGAGGCAAAATAATATCTCAACGACAGTTTTTCTAAATTATTTTCATATCCGTGCGAATATAATTCATAAGTCATACCGATAGTCATGATAATTGCCCAGACTAGTACCACTCGCCGGCCGACAGCGCCGTCGATATTCCAGAACCAAAATGGTATAAATGCAGAGTAAAAGGTCTCGTCTCCCAGTTCAGTTCCAAAGAGAAAGAGATAGTACCAAAAATAATTGGTAATCGTATAATTGCGAGAGTCCGTCGCTACCGGCGCTTCGTCGTCGCTGGAGGCATTTCGTGCCTCCTTGTCGCCGTCGGACTGACAGTATCCGTTGGTTCTTCCATCGCCGTATCCGTTCTGCCTTCCCTCTGCTCCGTCGTGGCGATTCTTACTTCCATTCTCCTTCACGGCCTTTTTCGATTCTCCGCCGTGGTGTATTCTGATGCCGAAGAACTCCTGAATCCTCGCGACCAAATGAGGATCCTTCAGATAGTCGATCGTCTCGGCGATCATTTTTCCGCGTACGTTCAATCGATGGGCCTTGAATCGCCGCGCATCTTGAACCCCGATAGCCTGCGTATAGAAACGTGACAAAGGAGCGTCGAGTACAGGGCTAATAACAATTTCAGAGGCCGTTGACCTATGAGTATTTAAAGATTTACACAAGGGGTATACGTATGGGCACTTCCGCCAATAATCGACCACAAATTTTACTCGGATCTCCAATCCTGCTGTAATTTCGCTAAAGCTGGAATTTCAAATACTCATTCCGAGTAACATGCGGAAGATGTTTAATTGGTATGTTTAATTGGTATTTCACATTATCAAGACACATGCTTGAGAAAACATGACTCGAGAAAAATGTTCAAAACTGACGAAATGTGCCGATTTTTTGGTCAATTTTTTAACTGAAAAACTCGGCTACTTTTTAACGATAAATTGCAACTGGGACGTTGAATAATACAAGCTTGAAACAGGCAATAGAAATTTTGATTCATCCGGTGATGTAAAGTTCTATTCATCTCGAGTTTGTATCGGCAATAGTATAATATCATCAGACAACACGATAAATCGGCGAGGGCGAGGTACGAACGGTGCACGGTGTTTCGTTGAATTATCTCCCGAGTGAAGATTCTCTATTGCCGAGCACGTGTGCGCACCGACAAACATCCGTACTCCCATCCTTTCGTGCTCTTCGAGTTTTAATTATTCAAACAATTCGTAGATTATCTTACCTGGTCCGAAGGTACAAACGTTCGACTTGTGAAAGACGTTATTACACGTTTAACGAAACGTTGTGACGCGATAAAGCTTCTTTTTTATCCGCTCACCGCAATGCTACGGAGACTACACGTACCGTTTGACAGTCCTCGAATCAAAGTCGAACAATGAACGCAGTTGTATGTACTTTTTGACGTATATGAATGGAATTATGTTCTAAGTGGAGTTACGAATACGCCACGGCGGCTCACGCGCTCACGCGGTACTATCACACTACGGTAACGTGCGTTGCCGAGTCGGCTTGCCTCCTACATTGCGACTTCGAACTACACCTCGGACCGCGCGTGCGCACCTCCCCCCCCCCCCAAACATGCGGCGCGCTCGATGATGGAAATTTCTCGTGTAGACCACTATTAAATCGTGAATTTCCACACGAAGTACAAACATCAATTTATTATGATTTTAAGGAGAACCATCGTTATGGAGAAAACTTCCTTTGAGTGGCTGTAAGCATCGCTTTATAGGCGAGGACACTTCAATCGCAATAATCACGAAATGCGGCAGTCGAAGATTGCGTGACGCTCGTTATAAAATTCATTGAGAATCGTGGTGAAATTATTTGGAAGAAATAGGCTGAAGGTCGCTCTATGACGAACATACCGAAATTTTGATGACTTAGAGCTCGGGCGAGATAAATAGTGGGACGGGGGAGGGGGGTGGAGAGAGAGATGGTTAAGGGCATGTATGAGATCGACGTCACCTCACAAATATTCGAACAAATTTTTCTCGTTGATAGTCATGTTTTTCGAAAAAACTAAGCATCTTGCTCTACGGAATTCACTGACGCAGAGCTTGATAATTTTCTTTTGCGATAAATATTATTCATTTCTGTTCGAAAGTTTCAACTATCTCGGGCGATCGTACGTCGCGTGGTACAGCTTCTATACTTTGCGTCAATGTACAACAAAGACATTATAAGACATAGACCGACAACGCGCTCGACCGCTTGGCTTGCCCCTCGAACCACACAGCGGCCAGATGACCTCTACTGTTAAACCGACGTTGAATGCCCGTTCAGTGTGCATTCGGCCGCCCTGCGCGTCATTAGTATTCGCTTGTGCGTAAATTACTACCCCGTACTTACTAGCTAACGCGATGAAAACCCTAATTGGGAAATTTTTCCAGAAATAGATTTTCACCAATATATCTTTTTCATTTAAGTTGTCCCAACGCCAAAAACTGAATAAAATTACTTTATTTAGAGGTGACTAATTCGAAATGCTTTCGTGGTTTGTTTAAAAAAAATATTGTTTATTGTCAGACAGAGGTTCAGGAACTGATGAATACTGTGTAATCCGATGAAGATTAATTACGTAGGTTATGATGCAAAGTTATAAATAGTGCCAATGAACACTATTATTTTGAATAAATGTATTTGATTTAACGGTTTTATTTTACATTCCCATACTTCCTTAGGTGTATATGTTACGGTCAATGTAATAATTGTCAATTTATTACTCTGACCGTAAGATATACGATCGAAATTGATTTAATTATGACGAATATAATTATTATAACGTTATTGGTAACGAATTATATCGATAGGTCTGTCGTCACCGTTGCACCGTCACGACACTAGCCGTAGACTTCCGAACACAGCCGAGAAGCCGTCTCGTGGTGTGCGTGTAACGATGAGCAATTTGATTGGTCGCGCTATATCGGACGCGCCTGCCCACCCCGCAAAAGTTGGTCGACGCAGACCACGGTCTTACATACAGGTCTGGAAACGAAGCCAGATTTCAATGGAGTCGCGAGGTACCGTTACGAGCTTCACTTTTCATTCCGCTCGCCGCCACCGCTGTCGCTACTATCGGCGAGTACCTCCCACTCACGGTCTTCTGCGATCTCTCCCTTCGCCCCTTGCCTTGTCTTAGACCGTGCCCCATGCCATTTATTACTCCATTTTTTATGACAACGTTCTCGATAACCCCTGTTTGCGTCAACGAGCATTTGTAGTTTGAAAAATATTCATAAAGCTGGCGAAGGTGGACCGTTGTTTCAGGGCTTTCTAAACTGACGAACCAATAAAGGTATTTGTATATTTAACATTCCATGTGTTGCGTATTTTTTTACTTTCGTCATCGAAAGAAACTCGGAATAAAATTCAAATAAAAATCCATTTCACTCGGAAAAGGTAAGTATTTTTATTTATTTAAAAAAATTTTATATTGGTCTTCTTCCAGCCATACAGGATCTTCCCCTTTTTACAAGCCCCACTTCTATTCTCTTCCACAATCCCCCGTCCTTATTCCACAATTCTTTCTCATCTACCTCTATTGCCCCTTCGCCCCCCACGAAAAAGGTAATGTGCATTTCGGATCATCGAGAAGAGTGAGAGAGACGGACGGAAGCTGTTCTGTCCTTGTCGCACACGTACACGCCGATAGCAATGCCACGTAGTGGCGAAAATTGGAAACAAACGTGAGTTCGTTAACGGTGCCTACCCCCACCACGGTCGTTTCCAGACCTGTATGTAAGACCGTGACGCAGACCCCGTACTTTAAAGTATGTGTTGGTCTATTTCTTACAACGTCTTTGATGTACAAGATCAACATAACCTCACAAATTTTCGAACAGTTCTCTCATAGATGGTCGAATTAAAAAAAAAAAACGAAGCATCAGGCTCTGCAGAATTAATTGACGTAGAGCTTGAAAGTTTTTTTTTGCTGTAAATATTATTCATCTCTGAGAAATCTCTGTTCGACAGTTGCAGCTCCCTCGCGCACTCGTACGTCACGTGGTACGGCTTCTACTTCGCCTAAAATTTGGTCTTGAAGTTATCCAAGCAAGGACGTCGACACTTTCAAATACTGAGATTAAAATTCCAATAGGAGAATTAAATTGAAGGAGGTTGAAGCATTACCCACAATCCAAAATAAAATAAAATAAAAATACATATATTATTGTTTAGACTACACTGAGTATCTGATTTTTTTTCACCTCCAAACATTAGAGATAAAAAATAGTTTAATGTATGCAATTTTACGTGCGGCTTTACGGGCCAGATGTTCACGATACGGGTGATGTCATTTTTTTGACTATTTAGCACCAAGATAAACCATTTCTAACAACCGATTAATGCAACCTAAACCATTGTAAACATTTAGGAAAAATAACCCATGTTGCCCATCTTAAACCATATATATTCAATATCGAATCATCAAGGTTTGATGAAAGATTACGAATCTTAGCTGGCGAATGAAGAGCATTGCTGCCAACCTCAATGTCCGCAAAATTTCCGTATTTCGGCAACACAATATTAATTAATGGTAATAAAAAATAATCTCGAGACATAAATATAAATAAGCGTTATAACTGTTAGACATAAATATAAATAAGCGTTATAATTATAACTGACTAAAAATTTCAGTCCGAGTTGTATAGAAAATTCGCTTACGCAGTTTTTTCATAATAATCATCGATAACGTTATATATACACTTTATCAAGTTGGCAGTAACACACAAGGTTTCTTATTTACGTAATAAAAATATAAAAATGCATAATTTAGCCCTTTAATGATATATTTTAGGAAAAATCAGCATCTATAGAATAAATCTACACCCGTATGCACCTTTTTGAGGTACATTGAAAAAAAAATCATAAACCGTCGACCGCTCCAACTCACGGTCGTGTATGCAAGTCTGGGTACTCCGTCCAAAAACCCGTGCCCTTGAGTGAAGCCATTTTTTCCAAATTCCGCCACGTCGTTAGTGTCGCAGAGGCCGAATCGCTTATATAGTGTTTACGGGGCATGGCATTTGCGTAGTTGTAGCTGCCTCACCCTTGTATAACCTACATAACCTCGCGAAAAAACGCGACACTGATAAATAAGTAGTCAAATGAGGAAACGGGCGAAGTTTTATAAACAATAAATGTAACATGATAATATAACAAGAAACTCGTAAATTGTATAACACTAAAAATAAACAAATCATGTTAAAAAATGAAAACTACATTATTCATTTTCTCAATCCCTCTTACTTTCAGCATGTTTTTCTTTATTTCAAATTATAATTTACGCGTTAATTTAGAAAGTACTACTTGCTTTTCGTAATCAGAAAAATATAATTGAGTGGAACAAAACGTATCTCTTCCTATCCATTTTAAAAACGATGAATAATCATTCACGAGTGGCTCGTCGTTTATATTTTCGGTTTAAGCTTTTAGTTTTTGTGTTCGACTAATTATTCAGGAGGTATTAACTTTTTATTGTAGCCACGCTGATGTGCGACAGAGAACGATATACGCGCACCGCTCTCTGTCGCACATTGGCCTTCGCGATTGCAGCGTTCCACGCTTTTGCGGTAATTTATGCGAACACAGCCTCAAATAAAGGCACAGGTTGGGGTATACGCAATATACGGGAATGCCGAGACCTGTAAATACGACCGTGCTCCAACCTCCTTAAGGGGTTAAGTGGGTTTCGAAGCCGAAAAAAGGATGTTTTCTCTATTTAAAAAATATAATATATAAATTATTTCAATCAAAATGTTAAGCATATAAAAGAGCAACAATTTAACAATATTAAGAAAAATATTCATCCAGAAATTTGGGAAATTCAGTTGGTGGACCTGGTTCTTGGAGACCCCTAAAAAAGTGTCCCCGTGCTGGTCAGCATAATTCATGATAGTTTTATCCGAAATTGAAAAACCAAGTTTTTTCTGATAGTAGATAAGTATAGCTCGTGATAGCACGAAGGCTTTTTTTAAAAATTGAAATTCGAATTGGCAGAGTTGTATGAAAAATAGTTTGTTTTGGTACAATTTACACTTCGTATAGCTTTGTAAACTTAGTTGTAATTGAAAAAAAACCTTCGTTCAATCACGAGTCAGCGCTATTCAGAATCGTGGAAAATTTCAATAATATCGGTGCATTAGTTTTTGAAAAATCGTGTCCACCGACTTCAAAAATAGTGTTTTAAGAAAAATGCGATTGCCTGCGTCGCTCCCGGCCGGTCTTTCCCAACGAGGGAAATTCCTAAAGGCTCTCTCTCCTAAAATTTTACTCCGATTGGCTTAAGGGGCTAGACCAGTGTGACACTTTCAAAAAATCGATTTTTCTGCCTTTTTCGACAGTTTATACTTTCAAGAATATCCTGTAAAAATTTCAAGGCCGTATCTCTAATCGTTTTATCTTGCAAAAATCGATAGTTAAGGGGTTACCCCCACTTGCGATTTTGAAAAAATCGATTTTTTTTATTGCATTTTTTTGAAGTATAAGTATCTGAGAATCCTGATCCTGAAAGTCCTGAAAATTTCAAGTCGATCCGAACAAAATTGACTGAGATATGAGCGTTGAAAGAGAAGAATCCGTTCTTCGTGTAAGCTGAAATTGAAACTTTAAACGCGTTTTTCTCAAAATGGCATTTGTGAAGTCGGTGACCAAGATTACTCGAACACTAATGAACCGATCTTCTTAAAATTTTGCAGGCTTATTTAATACATAAAAATGTAGTCTTTAATCGTTCGATTTTTTTCGTTAAAATCGAACCATTAACTTTGACTGTCCGCCATTTTGTGAAAAATGAATATTTTTAAAAATCCTTCGATTAAAGACTAGTTTATACTTACATTTGACTAAATCCATCCGCATTTTTTTTTCAGATGATCCACTTCGCCGCAATGTTGGTCACCGCAAACCGTGTATATAAAAACATTATTTCATTGACGACCATTTGCCACTAAACAATGTAATATTTTTCAATAAAAAAATTACTGAAAGTTCTTCAAGATGTGTTCTTTAAGATGGTATATTGATCGATTGAAAAAGTTTTGTAGTTTTCTTTAAAAAAATTCATGAAAAAGGCCGTTTTTTGCGCTACAAGTGGGGGTAAGGCCTTAAATCTTTAAACGCGTTTTTCTCGCAATAAGATTTTTCAAATTTGCTGACATTGTAACTCAAAGAGCAATTATCCGATTGACTTGAAATTTGATCCGAGTACTCTTGAATATATTTACTCTGCAATGACGTAGGATATTTTTGATTGGATGAAAATTGACGATTTGGCATTGAAAAAACGACCATTTTATAGGCAAGAAAACAGACTTTTCATAACTACGCCATTTTGTTAATTTTTATATTTTTCGAAAATCCTACGTCATTGTACAGGAAATACCTTCCAGTTTAACGTTTTTTTTCCTTTTTCGGTTTCAGTTACTCAATCGGCCGGAACGATGCCAGCAGTGGAGGAACTTTTTTTTTGGCGCCTCCGAAGGCAGCGCATAAGTCGCTTGGATCTCAATATTTTTCTATGAAAAAATTATGTAATATAGTTCAAGTATAGCCAAATATATTCTTAATTTCCCGAAACATTTCATTGAGTATTCTTCCAAAAAATTCCCGAAAATCACCTAAATTTTCAGCGTTCACACCGGTATAGCCCCTTAAAACTTTGGGCGAATATTCTAGATATATTAGATAATTATTAGATAATAGAATGATGAAAAATGGATTTTTTGAAATTTTCACACCCACGTAACCCCTTAACTACCGCGCCATTTTATTTTCCCACAAAATATCCCCCCCTCGATGGTTTTCAGCCGGTGATAAAGTGGGAGTAGCGAGGATGATCGGCGGTTCGTCGGACAACAATCCGGTAGGCGTCCAAAAACCAACGCAGTCATTTTCAACTTGGGCAAGCGCGCGTCGTCGTTTTTCGTCTTCGAAAGATAATCCTAAGGGCCTCGTGGCGAAAATCGATTGCGAAACAACAATTGTCTGGATCACGTGTATTCTGTTATCTACTCCAACAAATCATATCGTATAGATACAGAAAATATGACGCGAGCCGCGAACACGGCTCCCATATTAGTCGCTAAACTATACATATGGGCTATTCGAGAAATATCAACTTTCAACCCTTCGAAGAATAGTTTCAGGCATAAAAAAAGCTCGTCACTCTCCAACTCGAGGCTTAGGTGGCGCTCGTAAGGTATTTTTTCGCCTCACTTGATTTCGGAACATTTGCTCGCACCTTCGAGATTCACTCGAAAATTTTCGTAATCCGGTTAAAGATTCTTCATTTTGAGACATGTGGCTTCAAAACCCTTTTTTAAATTCCCACATGGACTCTAGCGAAGAAGCTCAAATTTGTCACTTTTTTCATACCTAATACTTTCTTTTCGAAGGGCCTGGGGTCGAAGTATTTTCACACCCTAAGATAGACTTGTCAAGCTGGCGCAATAACCATGCTTTTCTTTCACCCTCGATTGTGTTAATTCGAGCTTGACCAGTCCGTCGAATAAACGTGGTAGCGTTGAATTTGATAAAATTTCGCGAAACACAACCCGTTTTAATTTCGAAAAAAATGCCAAGTGTTATTAAACTATAACATGCGTGCAAAAGTTCGTTGCGCAACTTGCGATACTTCCTCGCAAGTACGGGCATTCTTCAATTTTCTTATTTTCGGGACCAATGACCACTTTGGAATGGAACGTCGACTCGGACAAGTGCAGCAAGTGCAATTTTTGTTCGTCGCTGTATTAGGAATGAAATCGACGACGCCCAGTCTCTCTCTCTCTCTGTGTTTTTTCGATACGAATCGGGGCCAACTGACGAAAAGTATCGAGAATAATAATGAGAAGAGTGCAACGGGTTAAGACATCAAGATATCAATCTTCGTTTATTCATCTAATTATTTATTCTTCTTTTTCTTTTCTTCGAGAGGAACAATTCGATTCGACGTCAGGCGCATCGCGTGTGTACCGAATACCTCGAATAATGATGCTCGTCAAAATGGTCTTTGAGACAAAACGTTCGTCATGTTTTTTGTTTTTTTTTTATTTTTTTTTTTTTTAAGTATAATCGAGTCTATCGGACATTCAGCGCTGCAAAACGCACCGGAGCGTTATTATGCAATTACCGTCTATGCTTCGTTTTGTTCTAGATTTACGCGCCTACGAATAAATATTTGTTTTACGTACGTTTTTTTTGTTTTCTTCTTTTTCGCGTATTAGTTAGGAGCGGGTGACAAATTATGGGATAAGGAAATCAGGCGGTTGCGTCATTGTCGCTCCGTGTTTGTAACAGTAAACGAATGGAGAAAGGTTTGTTTTTACGTCGAGCTCGTTACTCTCGTTTATGCGCGAGCACGGAACGGAAGATTTTCAGCGAAAAGATTCTCCATTCGTCTTTTACCCTCCGCCATTACACCATGATTCTATTTCGCGATTTTTACCGGGGATATCCTCGACCATTGGACGAGAGGGCGCGATTGAGAAGAAAAAAAGTAACGGATCTCTCACGAAGGTACACGCACATTTCAAAAAGATTTAATATCGGGCAAAATCCGAGCCGACGGAGATAGGGGGCGGGGAGGGGGGAGGTGTAAAGAGAGACAGTGAGATATAGGTGTCGCGAACGTGAGTGTCCGGGATAACGGATGTCTTTACGATGAATAATGATCTTCTTTTTCGGGCGTTTTCCAATAATAATTCGTAGCAATTGAAGAAATTATTGTGTGGCGCATTGAAGACGCGACGGGCCGCCCTCGTCCTCGTCGTAAGCCTGCCGTGGGTCCTGCTGCCTCGCCTCGTATTCCGGATCGAAATCGGTCAAGGTGCACTCCTCCGCGTCGTCGGGAATGATGACCTCGTCGGGGGGCGGTAAACATTGCTGGAGGGCCGGTATGACGCTCGGATTAATGGTCTTTGGAAACTGAACCGTGAAACGAATCGTGAGCTTGCCGCGCGTGAACGGATCCCTGTAGACTGGCATACCCTCTCCCATTATACACTTTATCTCGCCGTGCTTTATCACCGTTCCCGGCATCGATGTTATCAGCAAATTTCTCTGGTCGAGAGTACGTATGATTTTCTGAAAACCGCAGAGCGCCTCGACCAACTTCAGATTCATCGTCATTATGAGATCATTGCCGGAACGCCTGGAAAAAAGGATCAATTCGTTTTTGGCACACTTCCTTTGGAGTTTTTCGATTCTCCGGGACAAGGTTTCAGGGATCGTCGGTGTAAAATTGTCGAAAAATCGATTTTTGCGTTATCCGATAGACGGTTACAAAGCTGTTCAATTGTCGGGGCGAAATTCGAATAATTTCTATCGCTACAGCCTTCCTGAGAGAAGGTGATTCGAGCCGCGACGTGCGCACGCGAATCTTTAAGGGGCCA
This sequence comes from Ophion obscuratus, assembly GCA_964007375.1. Lineage (NCBI taxonomy): Eukaryota > Metazoa > Arthropoda > Insecta > Hymenoptera > Ichneumonidae > Ophion > Ophion obscuratus. Next base: position 14,399,238 of record OZ023321.1, on the reverse strand, counting down.
GTCCACGTTGAAGATTTAACAAAATCGAAAGCAAGCAAGACTTGAAGAAATCGACGATGATGAGCAATCAGAACGGATTTTGTACGGTGCAGAAATTGCCGATTGAGTTTAGGTAAGAGTTTTTCATAGTATAAACTTCGAATGCGTTTTTCTCGAAACGTTTTCAAAATGTAGCTCCATTGTGTCTCTAAAACTAATAAACCGATTCTCTTGAAATTTGAACCACATATTGTAAACATGATTCGCAACAAGATGACCATCGATGGTTTTAAAATTTTGATTTTTATTCTTTTTTTTTTGCGAAAAAAACTGCGAAAAAACGCGTTTTTTACTTTTTTCGTTTTTCATCTACCATTTTTTTTATTTTTTGATAAAACTTTATATCCGAGGGTCATTTTGTAGCTGGTGTCCTACTGAATCTAATGGACTGTGATTTTTTTGTTTCAGACAAGCCGTTGCCGAGTTGTGATGGAGCTACCTAGCCCGCCTATTTTTGAGGCGTTACGTTAAACTATAGTTTTTGTACTTGACCCTTCTCGTACACACATCTGCCGTCACCCGGGACATACACACGGGGTCCAGAGGCCCCCATCGATTTTTGAGCGCTTGCTGTGAGAAGACTATTTGCCCGATTTGAATTTAAAAAAAACCAAAACGCAGCTTCAACCATCTAGAATGCGATAGGATGGAATTTAAAAAATAAATTTCATGTTAAGGTTGTCAAAAATGCACGAAAACGATTAAATTCGTGAAAAACGGTTTTTTGTTACAAAAAAAATCGTAACTCCGTTAATTTTATGGATAATTAAGTAAAATTTTCAGGGAAATACGGTCACATATAGCAGTTTCATTTAAAAATTAGTGCAATATTGGGTGTTTAAAAACAGTATTTATTTGTACGTATGAACATGAGATATTTTGGAGTAAAAAAAATGCTGTTTATTTTACATAAATATATATAAATGCATGCTGTAGGCTCTAACTGTTTCAAATTCAGCTCACAAGTTGGCGTTGGGGTCCACTGGACCCCAGGTGTACGAGAAGGGTTAAAAATGAATAAAAATGAATTACATTTAAAAAAAATGTATTTCAAGACTTTATTTATCAAGCCCAACAACTTTTGTGTTCATATCTTTTATAAAATCCTCCACAAAAATCGCGAACATAGCCTTTTTTGCTCCGAAGTGGACTGGCCCCTTAAACGCGCTTTCAAGACGAACGAAGTTCCTCAAAGTTTCAAGTCAAACAAAGAGTTTTCAAGCTATCCGCATCAAATTTCGACACAACATTCTTCATCTTGCCATGGCAGATTTTTTTTATTTTTGAAATCTTCATGTCTTTTTAACGAAAAATTGTCGCGAAAATAATCTAAATTCAACATTTTGTCAATGTTGATGATAAAAAAAAACCTCCATAGCAAGATAGCAGCTTTTATACTGATTAATAATATTTACACAAATTTTGTTTTAAATAATTTCACGGCCACAACCGTGTACACCGTGAGGACACCTTTTTTTTTAGTCATTTTCAACTGTTAAAAAAATGTTTAAAAAAATAAAAATAGACGTTAAAAATTTATTTTCCGTTCTTCACGAGTGCTTCGAATGGACGTAAAAAGAATCAGAATGCTTAGCGTATTTCAACCATCGAAAAAACAATCGCGAAAATCAGTTATTTTTCTGCCCGTTACACTGTGATGATCCCTCAATGGTCTACCGTGAGAAATGGATTTTTCACGCGCGTAAAGTGGTTTGAGAAATGTTGTAAAAAAAGTAATGAATTTTGTTCAGCGGCCCAACAAGTGCGGGATTCTGGGTGAGAAGTTCGAAAGTTCATAAGCGATCTCAAGTATCGCTTAGTTGTTGCAACAAAGGCGCATAACTGTTGGATAGAAAGAGGAGGTTGGATATTTATCGCGACTCACTTGAAAACTTCGTGCTCTTTCTCCTCGAGACGAATCACGATGTCACCGGGTTCAAGACCTGGCTCTTGATCTCCCTCCCCGTTGAACTGAATTTTTTGTCCGTCTACCATACCCTTGTCAACGTGGACTTCCAGAATCTTTCGGTCCCTGACCGTCTTTTTGCCGTTACAATTTTTGCAACGGTCGCGCATGTTGATTCGCTCACCCTGTCCACGGCAGTCGGAGCACGGACGTTGAAGATGCTGGACCATCGAAGGCCCGAGCTGTTGGATGACAACGTGCATACCGGTGCCTTGGCAACTGGGGCACCTCTCGACCGATCCCTTCTTACCACCCACGCCTGCGCGAACGAGCAAGGCGTCGATTAGCGGTTTTCAAGTTTTTCAAAGTATCGATTTTCGGTAATCATGCAGTATGAGGACTTTTCCGAAAAAACGACGGGAATTTTATTTTTTTTCGCCATGTTTATTCCATTATAGTGAGTGATATTCCATCGGGGGAGGCTGACATTTTCCATTAATTCCATACGTTATGGGGTTTTGAAGTTTCCAGAAACATGTAATATTTCGACGCCTCTTGTTTGTTGTCGCTAAGCAGCTACGTGTTTGCTAAGGACCAACCCAAACAGCAGGGTGTCTAATTTTTACCAGAACTGAAATTCCACATTTAAGGGGGGATTGTTTTTTTTTTTCGCAAAATTTACCGCTTTTTGGGAATTTTTTTGTGAAGAAAGTATACAACGGAAAACTTGTGAAACTTGGCATATAGTTTTATTGATCTGTTTACTACATACAAAAAAAATTTTAAACAATTTCATCAAAAAATCCGCCTCCCACCCGCCTCGACGCGCGATGGTCCTTTTTTGATGGTGTGCACGATTTCTCAAAAACTATTCAACCGATTGCCTTCAAATTTGGACAGAATGCTCAGCTGACATCCTTTTATCGTTTGATGAAGCAAAAAAGCAATACGTTTAATAGTTTTTTATTTATAACAAAAAATCGATCAATTTTTTTCGAAAAATCGATACTTCAAGTTCAAAACGTCACCAAATCGTCAATTTTTTTTCCCCTTCATCGAACGATAGCTATATGTGTCTAAAGTAAAATGCTTTTTGGGTTTTTGTTGCAGGATGAACGTGAAGGCTGTAATCGTGCACACCATCAAAAAAGGACCATCGCGCGTCGAGGGGGGTGGGAGTCGGATTTTTTGATGAAATTGTTTAAAAAATTTTTTGTATGTAGTAAACAGATCAATAAAACTATATGCCAAGTTTCACAAGTTTTCCGTTGTATACTTTCTTCACAAAAAAATTCCCAAAAAACGGTAAATTTTGCGAAAAAAAGACAATCCCCCCTTAAGGATTTTTCAGGCAAGAAATGGGGATTTTTTCATGACTCTTGGTATGACTTTCTGGCATAGAAGTATACTTAATGATTGTACAGCGCGATCGATTTTCTAAATTTTTATATTTTTACTTTGCTCTTTCAAAGAGATACGTGTTGTATGCCAATAAAAAGTACACGGAATAAACGAAAGATCACCAACTGTACAATTTCATATGTAGTAAAAAATGTGAGACAAACATAATTTCAAGATTGCTGTAAAGAAATATATTTTGGGAAAATATAGAAAAATATTACATACATCTAGGAACTTTGAGTAATATCATCTAGTCACTTTACACGAATAAGAAAGAAAAACTAATATATGTTGAGACAACGCATCATTTTCTTTTACTTTCTTCTATTTTATTTTCTATCGATTCGATATTCGCTTCTCTATCGACAAGTACCACAAAGTTAGTTCATATTGAATATAGACTCAACGATAATTTAGTAGGGTATAATAATTCAGGTAGACTGGTGATTTTTCATGACATTTTATAACTGTCTCAGGGTCGAGTGTAATTTCATGACATTTAAGATTTTTCATGACTTTTCAAGTCGGTAGACACCCTGAATAAACAAACTCCCCAATATAAGCGTCGAAATGTTTAAAAATTCCCTATTTTATCACGTTTCCGCGAACTTTAAAACCCCATAACTTATGAAATTAATGGAAAATGTCAGCCTCCTCCGACGGAATATCACTAATATAATATGGAATAAACAAGTTGACGGTGAAAGAAAAATTTCCCGTTGTTTTTCGGAAATGTCCTCATACTGCATAATTACCCGATTTTCCTCCAGCTTACGTTTGCAGACCGAAAACTTTTTTTTTCGATGCTTTTTTGAGAACCGTGCAATCGTTGTTTTTTTGTTTTGTTTGCCCTAGATCACGGTCTTACACACAGGTTTTGGAACGATGGTGGTGGGGGGCAGGCTTAGTGTCCGTGGTTCGTTAATTCCGATTTACGCCGCAAGGTTCGCGCATAAAATGTCGGGGCGTCGTGCGCGACAGAGAAGGAATGTAGCAATCTCGTAAGCTGAACTCTCAGACTAAACACGAACCCGACGAATTACAAAAAAATTATCACCAACAAGGAACATCACAAGAAACATTAGGTGCCCGAAAAAATAGGCATTTCAGGGATGTTTTTTTTTTCAGAAAAACTACAAAATAAATCGAGATTACAAAAAGGGTGTTTATCATACATATCAGTGACTGTATAGAATAATTTTTTTGAAGCGATTAATTTCAAAATGGCTGTGCACCGTTTATCTCAAAACTGCATTTTTTAAGTTGGCCGGAAACGTAACTCGGACAATTTTCAACCGATTCACTTGAAATGTTGAATATATCGTAAAACATACATTGTCTATGGAAGTAGGTAGGACTTTTTCTTTACATTGCATAGTTCATTTGTTATTAACAATTATCCGACGATTGTTTAGGCAAATTTTTGGAAAGTTTAAAATTTGCCTAAAAAATGCAATCGATTAAGGCACTAGTCTGCTTTACAGGCTTCAAAAAATCGATTTTTCGTTTTTGTCTTAAATCTATTCTAGGAAGGATTATTGCATGGCCCGGGGATAGCTGATTAACATCTAATTAGTGTAAGTATCCAAAAACTTATATTTTTTTGGACCGAAAACTTTAAAGCCCGTTTTCTCGAGTTTTCATTTTCACAAGTTTTAGAAAACGGTGCCGGCGATAGCAAAAACAATATATGTCCGATCGAAAAAAATCGAAGTGATCTAGCTTCAGTATTAAATTATCTTCTATTTGAACTAAAAAAGTTGGACAAAAGTACTATTTAAATAACTTGTTTTGCAACTTAAAGTGAATTTTTTTTTCTTCAAAAAAGTGAATTTTTTTTTCAAACTTCGAAAAAATTTGGAATTTCATCATTTCTTCGGTATTTTTTTAGTTCATATAGAAAAGGAACTTATAAAAACGAAAAAAAAATTTGGTTCGACTGTTTCAGATGTATCGCACGACCTCCATCACCGGCACCGATTTACAAGTGCAGACTTCAGGCGCCCCAGAAAAATCGTTACAACTTTGAAAAATTTCAATATTTTTTAATAATAAAAATTGTTTTTTAAAGCTTGAATATAATACACTATCGTCTCAAAATTTCGTTTACCGCAATCATTTCCTTCCCTTTCAAAAAAATTGCTGAAAAAACGATTTTTTTCGGCTTCTAAAGCAGACTACTGCCTTAACTTGAAATTTTAACTGTAGCTTCTTGACAACATTTTCTAGGGCCGGTACGTAGGATTTTTCCGATATGTTGAAATTAAAAAATGTTACGATCGATATCTGACCGACTTTTATTACGAACATTTTTTTTCTTCATATTAACGCCATTTTTTTATAATCAATATTTTGAAAAACCCCTACGTACTGGACTACTTTTTTATATTTACTTGCAAAATATTTGTTTTTTGCTCTAGCTTGAAAACGATGACCTGTGCGAATACGCCTGTAGAGGACTATGAAAAAAAGGAGTTCTCTTTCATCGACTACTGCGCCGCCATTTGGTTTCAAAATAATTTAAAAAAACATCTTTTACTTTGAGACTTGTACTAACATGTATAAAAAACCGAATTTAAAGATATCGTTTTTCTTGAATAAATTGTCAAAAATGACCCTTGATTTTGCCCTTACAAAGGTATATTTCCCCTTAAGGCTATGTTTACGTTTGTTATACTTTGCCTGGCAATATTGAAATATCGCTGCGCCACCCTTAGGACGTGAAAATAGCGATCAAATTTTTGGTTATGTTATAGGCTATGATTGACAATCATGGACGCGCCAGTAAGGCCTTAGGCCACTCTAGAGGCCGAAAAATAGGCTTTTTGGTGATTTTTTTCCCCCAGAAAAACTACAAAATAAATCGAGATTACAAAAAAGGGTGTTTATCATACATATCAGTGAACGTATACAATATTTTTTTCAAAGCGATTAATTTCAAAATGGCGGCCATGCAGCGTTTATCTCAAAATTGCATTTTTCAAGTTGGCCGGAAACGTAAATTGGACAATTTTCAACCAATTCACTTGAAATGTTGAACACACCTTCAAAAATACATTGTCTATGGGAGTACGTAGGATTTTTTTACATTGCACAGTTCATTTGTTATTAACAATTATCTGACGATTTTTTAGGCAAATTTTGAAAAGTGAAAAATTTCGTCAGATAATTGTTAATAACAAGTGAACTGTGCAATATAAAAAATTCTACGTACTTCCATAGACAATGTATTTTCCAAGATGTGTTCAACATTTCAAGTGAATCGGTTGAAAATTGTCCGAGTTACGTTTCCGGCCAACTTAAAAAATGCAGTTTTGAGATAAACTTCAAAAAAATTATTTAATACAGTCACTGATATGTATGATAATCACCCTTTTGTGTAATCTCGATTTATTTTGTAGTTTTCCTGAGACAAAAATTCCCAAAAAGCCTATTTTTCGGCCTAACCCCTTAAGGGGCCAGGGAAAGGGCCGTCGACAGCAGCGCCTTGGACACCAAGCGTGCCAACCCCGACCAGTGAAATTTGCCTTCGTTTCGAGACCTGTATGCAAGACCGTGCCCGTGATGGGCAAAAGCCGAAAGTTTCTTGTCAAAGGTTATTGGATGTTTTTTTTTCCGCTTCACCGACCTTCGCATTTATCACAGATGACGTTCTTCTGCAGTGCCAGTTTCCTCACTGTGCCCTTGTACAATTCTTCTAGCGTCACGGACAAATGATGCATGACATCCTGGCCCTTGCGTTCCCTTCTCCTGCCACCGAAGAACATTTGGAATATGTCCATCGGCGAGGAATAATCGCTCGCGGACATGCCGCCCTCCTTCAGAGCTTGCTCGCCGCCCGCATCGTAAATGCGCTTTTTGTCGGGATTCGACAAAACCTCGTAAGCTTGTGATATTTGTTTGAACTGCGGAGAAAAAAATGTAACACGTCAGACGACTCGTAGGTGGTGGCTTGTTTATTACGAAATACACCAAACTGACCCTTTCCCCTTCGTTGGGATTTTTGTCGGGATGATACTTGAGAGCGAGCTTTCTGTAGGCCTTCTTGAGGTCATCCTCTCCGCAGTCCGGCTTCACGCCCAGTATATCATAAAATGTTGTCTCCTTCACCATTGCGCCGGTACCCGGTACAGCGTAGGATGGAGCCTTCGGAGCCTAGCGTCTGCGTGGCACTGACACCTGCAAACCGTAGATTATGTTCAGCCAAACTCTTCCAAGAACTTTACTCCTCTTAGATTTCGCGAAGCGAGAACGACCGAAACTCCGTTTTTGAATATTTATTACAAGGCGTGCCTCGGCTGTTTCGTGGACTCAAGCAAACTCGACTAAGTTCCAGTTTTCGTGGCCTGGTTTTTTTTTTCCAATTACCGGTACTTGGGATTAAGAAAATAATCGCGGAATTTCGAAAAGGCAGGAGGCAGACTGGATCCTCTGGTCTGTTCGAAATATGCTCAGAGAGAATGAGCTTGAAGTTTGCATCGTTGGAATGCCACGATTTTTTTTCGTCTTCCTCATTTTCATTATTATCGAATATTATATTTGGTAGACTTGAGTTGTAGATCTTACTCTGGAGCTAAATAAGTAGCCGAAAAAACGATCGCATTTTTGTAGCTCGAATGTCAGCGGAAATTTGGGAAATGAAGAAAAAAAATATTTCCTCGCGTGCCAACGACGCAAACTTCAAAATCATTCAGAGAGAAACATTGCCGTAGAATGTTATATATCGAATGTGTGATTGAAGTTGGCATCGCTGGAATGCGATAGGATGTTGAATTGTATTTCTAAATTGCTTTAATTTCTTTTGGCCAATGCTCACGTAAATCCGGATATCGTTTTTTAAGATTAACATTTACGATGAGGAAAATAAGGAAAGATGTACAACTTTGGGTCCAACTATGCAAAGTCAAAACGATATTTTGCTGAAATTTCATTTTCGTGGGATGTGGCTAAGATAATTCCTGAACCATTTTTTGGGATCTTTATCTAGATAGCTACCATCTAAATATGTGAAGAAGGTTGAAATATACAAAAATTTGCTAACAAAAGGTTTTACATAACAATAACAATGAGGAAATTAAAATATACAACTTTATTCGCATTCCAACCATGCAAACTTCAACACTACTATTTTTTTATGACATTTTCTTTAGTTGATTTTAGCTAAGACAATCTCTTCACAATTTAAAAAAAAAAAAAAAAAAATGAAGATATCTACAAAGTAAATCTGCAGAAAAGGATAAAAATATGTACAAATTTGTCGAAAAAGGTTTTGCATAGCAATGAAAATGTGGAACATCTTTATTTGCACTCCAATGATGCAAACTTCAAAACCACTTTTTATTTTTATTTAAAATTACGAAAATAAGAAAATGAGATCGCAGGGTAAACTGGCCGGCAAATGGATGAGAGCTGAGTTATATTTAAAATAAGTAAAAAATATGAATTGTCAAAATCGCAGGTGCTAAAACCGATTTCTTAGGTTAATATCGAATTTTGACACCACACGGAATTGTTATAGTTTGTGGTAGTTTCACCCTGTGCAGCTTACAAGGAACATCCCTCAGGTGACACCCTTCGTTTTTGTTGAAATTTGGATATGTTATAAAGCACCGAAAAGTAAGCGATACGTATTTTTTTTTATCAGCGAAAAAACGGTTTTAAGGGATGAAACGAACCCTCGAAAATATGGGTGTTTTTCGTTTTTCGTCGATGACGTTATCGCTCTCATCTCCAACGTATAGTGCCCAAAAAAATAAACATTGTTGCAATTTGAAATTTTTTAATATCTCGTACCGTTAAAATGTTATTGACGAAAAATATGACAAAAATATGAATCTCTTACTTTTCGGTGCTTTACAACATATCCAAATTTCAACAAAATCTGAGGGTGTCACCTGAGGGATGTTCCTTGTTAGTTACGGTACACCTGTGCTCAGTAGGTGTTCTAAAGACAAAAACAATAGTTTTTAGGAGTTTTGAGGGCAAGTATTACTTTCATTACTCAAAATAGAAGCAATCTTTGTTTTTTTGCAAAATTGTTAAATAAACTTGTAACAATAGGTCAAAATTAGACATGTTTATTCACTGGTGCCGTATTCTAACTTTTTCCCACTGAACGGACATAGGATCCATATATTACGATTTTTGCCTGCCGAAATCATCCTATCGTTCCTATAGTCATAATCCAATTATCGTTACCATCATTCAAAGACCAGATCGCCACTCTATTTTAAAATGACGTAATTTTGAATGTCCCCATATGGGCTCTCTTCTGATAATTCTCAAAGTAGAGTAAAAAATTCAACTGATTGACTTAAAATTGCAAAATTTATTACTGTCAAGACATGACAATGTACATTTCATTGAATGTTGTCATAAAATCGTTTCATTTCGTTTTATTCTGACAGAATTAAATTTTCTATTTCTCCGTTCGATACAAATTATGATAGTTTTTTGAACCTGTTACTAAGATGCAAAAAAGCTTTGTGTATTTTCTATGAAAGTGCGATAAACAATATAATACTCCTATGAATAAGAATATTATCACTTTTGTGCAACACAGCATCTCCAAATTTAGCATATAATATAAATAAATAACAAATCACTACCCTTTACAGCGTTCATTTGCACTACACACTTTACTGGCGATTTCGTCCATTCGCCACGATTTAGTCACTTTGCTACTCATTTATCAATTGCTCCTAAATCATTTGTTGCAATTTGAATTTTTTTTTCCTTCAGAATAATATCTCTCGTAAGCCATGGCGATTGAAACATTCGTTTCGCTAATATTCTTATTTTCCAGTCCATCCGAATCCGACAGTGCCGTTATTCGCCTACTGGTCGGTTAATCCTAACAAAGAATTTCTATTTCATTCTACACACAAACTTCAACATTTCGCACCATCTTAAGAAATACATTTATACATTCTCCATCTCCCAATAACGTCAATTGTACTTTCGAATGTTACTTTTCAATTTTAAAATACTTTTTTTACGTCGCACAAATTCAAACTCAAATTCAATCAAATAGACTCAATCAAATTCAATCAAACTCAAAATTCAATTAAATAGACAAATTCATTTTGGCAACCCTGAGAGCGCGATAGAAAGTTCGTAGCTGCGAGTACACAAAAATGTGTATCATTACGAAAAAAATAACTAAAAAAAAACTCCCTATGAATAATCTTTTTTCCATTCTTCGAAAAATGCGCAAACGAATAGTTCGTCAAATCCAATAAGTTGAAATGTTGCGAGACTAATTTTACGATTAAACGAATCCTCACAACTTGATTTTTGCTTGTCGGAGTCGTTCGTTCCGACTCCGCGAGAATCCAAAACAGTTCAAATTAGCGATAGCATCGATTTGCATTGAGAGTAAATAGCACGAAATTGTCGACGCGAAATATATTCGAGAATATTGACGGCGAGAGCCTCCCGACAGTGTCTCTGGGTGTTTCAAAATGGCGACCGCGAGGGTACGAAACCTCGTCATTGACGAGACTTCGAAATCGCCATTCTTATCGAACAATTATACCGCACGAGATCGCCAGGTTCACGCTCGTCTCTCTCTCTCCCTCTCCCTCCCGCCACAGCGTTAAACGTGAGAAAGCCTAGTCGAGACGACAAAACAAAGGAATAAACGCGATTTTTTTTTCCACGGCATTCTGCCAACCCAAGAATAATCAAACACTCGGATAGGGATTCGAATGATTGGGCACATACACCGGAAGTATATCTAGGAGCTAAGCCCGCAACGCGTCTTTTTTCCTGTTGTCCTTGACGAAAAGGACGAACTTTGAACACAAACGATTCCGGAAGTGTCGTCGCGAGTCAGCGCGATCGTCAGCAGAAGTCTAGAATTTGCGCTCCGTCGCGATCTAGCGGAAGGCGGGGCGGGGGGAGAGACGGGAAAAGCGAGTGAAATGACGTAGAGGCTGTTTCTACTCGGAAAAAACGAGCCTGGAAAACCCTCGAAGGACGAAATTGGACTGGAGCTCCAAAATGGGCAAAAAAAATGCACTGCGACGATTACAGCATGGAGGTTGGCTAAGATCGTCGCGAACCTTCGAAGCGGCGCGTTCCAAGTGCGTATTTCGTTACAGGCGTGCCTTCGTCCAATTCCGATATACTATACAGCAAGGCAGCCTTCAAAGACCAAGGGGCAGGTTGTGTTGCACCGTGACTACGAGCGGAAACGAGCGTTCGACGGGGGAAAAAAGGGGAGGCAAGAAAAGAGCTCGTGAAAATCTAGCTTCGATCTGAGGGAACGATTCTCTCCCACCGTATTGATCGACAGCGTCCTCGATGTTTCCAAACGCAAAAATAATGCAAAATTCGATCGTTAAAAGTTGTTGGCGACTCACCTGAACTTTGATGAGCGAAATGTTAGAATTTAATAATTTATGTGTGTGTGTACTCGTGCGAAACGTGTTTGTCAAAGCGTGTACTCGATGCTTTCGGCTCTTCACGAATATCGTGAATTCGTTATGCGCTCGGGCAGAGCGATGTCCCCGCGTCCGTTCGTGTACGAGAGTCTACGATACAATAAACCGTGGCACGAAATTAACAACTGCCAAAGTACCGCACACCGTTTCTGGAAAGTTCCCAATAGGTAATGCCGTAATGGAGGACGTCGATCGGACGTGGTGTGAGCTTCGCGTTCCGTCGGTGCGAGACTCTCGGCCAATCGCTCGCGTCTTCTTTTTTTCCCATTGGCCCGGGCCTCCGACCAATCGGCTTGCCTCGTACGACGGAAGTTGACGAGCGCGGCGCTCTCGTCGCGGCCCAATCGCGACTCGTCGTCAAAGCGGAGCTGGACAAATTTTGTTCTTTTTCGATTTAAATAAATCCGTTGTAAAGTTAGAGGCGCAGGATAATTGTAAATTTTTCCATTCGCGATGACCTGGCTACGGTGACGAAACGCGCGAGAATTTCGAGACGTTTTCGGGATTTCGCGCGGCAATTGGTTTTTTGAAATTATCGCTTTAACAAAAGTAGAGAAAAAATTCCGATAATTCAACGTTATTCGCGAAATGAGCACCGACCGCAATGCAAAGACGGTACGAAGTAATATTTGACGTGAAATTTCAGTCACTATTTGCAATTCGGCGGTTACTTTACCCGATTAAAATTGTACATCGCGGCGCATGCGCGCAGCGACAATTGGCATCGACTTTGCGAACGCGCCGCGCGGAGACCGTCGCGTGAAAGTCCGTTAGAATTTTTTTTTTTTAATCTCGGTTGGCCTGTCCCTTTTTCTCGATCATGCGCGTGTCGTGTCCGGTAAGATTTTTCCTCTAGTTTCGCCGGTGTCACCTTTTCTTTCCTCATCGGATTAATCATTCGTGAAATTATACACAACCGTTCCATTTTTGCATACGATGCGTTTTTTCTTTAAATGTATACAGTGTAGGAATATTGTAGAATTGCACAAAAAATCGTCACAATGAGGAGGCGGTACAGGGTAAAAAATCTCTGTACCGATGAAAATTCCACAGAGTTATGTATCATCCTAAAATTGCACAAGAATCGTAAGCTCGCGGCGCTATAAATCGAGAAATCATCACATGATATAACGTAGTAGAAGGAAAAATTTTAACTCAACGTTTTGCTTCCAAGAGTTGGAGTATGTTCGAGAACTTCGCGAATGGGCTGTCTCTTAATATATATACACACATACACATATATGTATATATATTACTTACACTTGAGTTATCTCGAAAAATACTGCTCCTATCAAGTAACTGAGTATAGTGAGACTTTGAGGGTCGAAAGGGGGACGAAGAAAACAAATTTGGTCCAAAATAAAAAATGTTGTCTCAAGGATGGCCGACATGTTTTTTTAAATATGGAAACATGACTTTTTGCAACATGATATTTGTCAGGCCAAAATTAACAAATGTTGTGGGATTTTTTTTATAAAGTCCACCATTTTTAGGTTAGAACGCCATTTTTACTATTTTAGCGTGATCCAGGATGTACGATGAGGAGGTAAAATCTTTAACATCTCAAGTGTACGCCTGTGTGTGTGGATGTGACTTTGTTTAGGTTGTCAAGGTTTGTTTGATAAGCCCAAAGAAACTCAAACAAGGATTCCGTTGTATCATATTTAAAAAAAAAACATGTCAGCCATCTTAACATCGCCATTTTGAATTCTGAACAAGAAAAAGTTATTTTGAACGTCCTTCTTTAAACCCTCGAAGTTTAAATATGCTCAATACTTGATTGGAGACGCATTTTTCGAGATAAATCAGGTGTAAGATTAAAATAGGACGCCCGGTATGTATACCAATTATATATACAATAGGGTGACCATCATGAGATGGGCATGTGTTTTTTAAGGGTCTCGCGCAGAGATTTTGCGACTGAGAAAAATGTTTGTCCAAAATGACTCTCCAAGTGCTCTTCGAGAAACAATACAGCGTATTTTTATGATGAATAGTATTTGCCAGAAAAAATGAGCGTTCTGAAAAAAATGCTACCCTGGGTACATCAGGATGAAGATAATTGAATTTCGAATACGAAATACTCCTAAGAAACTTTTTTTCATTGGAATGTTTCAAATTCCACTTGAAAATGCATTTTTGATTGTTCGGTCTCGATAACGGAACGCACAAAAAAAGTTTTTGTGCGTTTCGTATTCAGAATTTTGTTATCTTTATCTATATGTTGTGTTTCAAGTTCAGAATTTCATTGTCTCATTTCAAAATGATATTTTGATGTGTTTTTCGAGAATGCTCAATTTTTTCGAGCAAACAGTACTTATAAGCAAAACAATATCGCGAATTTTTGTGATGAGTTGTATTTGCCAAAAAACATTGAGTGCTCTGAGAGAAAAATTAAAATTCCATTTTGAGTACAACAGAAAGATAATTAAATTTCGAATACCAAATACTCCTGAAAAACTTGTTTACAACGAAATAAAATTCCATTTATCCACTTTAAAACCACTTTAAAACTTTAAATCCACATTAAAAAGAAAAAAGTTTTTGATGAGTGCTTCGTATTCAGAATGTGATTATCTCATCTTTCTGTCGTACTCAAAATGGAATTTTGGTGTTTTTTTTTTCGAGAATGCTGAAGTTTTCTAGCGAATATTTACTACTCATAAAAAAAAATATGTCGTATTTTTTGCGATGAGTTGTAGCCAGAAAACATTGAACATTCTGGAAAAAATGGAAATTCCATTTTGAGTACAGCAGAATGAGAAACGTCATCGAGAAACAAAATGTTCAAAGATGCATTTCGAAGTGGCTGACTGGAATATAATTCCATTTTTTCCGAGTATTTCGCATTCGGAATTTAATTATCTTCATGATGAAAATGAAATTCTCAAAATGAAATTTTGATTTCTTTTTTCAAGAATGCTCATTTTTTGACAAATACTAGTCATCACTAAAATACGCTATATTTTTTTTCGAACGGGATCATATTTTTTCAGTCGTGAAATCTCCGCGCCGGACCCTTAAAAAACACATGGCGACCTGATGACTGTCAGCCGGTTGAAAACGACGAGATTCGTGCGAGGTGCGAGATCGCAATATCGCCTCCAAGTAATAAAGAATTTTTACACAGCAGTACAATGTTTTGCACTCGTAATGGCCAATGAGCCATCAGGGAAGAAATTTCGTGTTTTTTCTTTCACGCGCGCGAACTTTCGGAGCAGTTGCCTCTCTCGGCTCCCGCGCTATTATACTAATTTTTTTTTTACATACAACGACGACTCATTTTCGTAGATTACGCACGGTCCACTTCTTTTTGCTTTGTACGTATACGGTAATAAATAGACTAGACCAGAATTTCTGGGGGCGAGTGGATTATCGCAATTTCGTACGCGGCATGAGTTTGCTTGCCGGTATCGCACGGTATAACACATTTATCTATATATGCGCGAGATTATTCTATGTATGCGTCAAGGTATGCCGAAAAAGTGTCAACCCTTGGCCCTTTCATCAATATCTTCAGGTGTACAAAAAATTCGTGACAAATTTAAGCTCTTAAAGTCGTCGAGTTGAGAATTTGTTCATCCTCTGATTTATTCGAGAAATTCGATCTTCACGCTCGAATTTTAATAACGCAACGATTATTATTCTCGAAAATCGCTTGAAGATTGCTACGGTTTTGAAAAAACTTATTTTTTATCTCTATATTATTTCTACACAAGTTACAGCTATTTGAAAAATGTATAGAGCTGTGTTGAAAATTTAAAAAGAAAACACATTTTTCACGCCACCGTAATTTGTATGAAAATAATATCGAGATGAAAAAAGTTTTTCACAGTCATAAAGATCTTCGAACCACTTTTGCAAATTTTACGTATAAGGAACATCACTTAACCCCTTCGTTGGCAGAGAGAATTCGACAAAAATCCCCAAAATGGCAGGAACATTTTTTTATCCCGAAAACTTGTACTCTGTCGTTTTTGAGGGTGCTGATTACGAATCTGAATTCAAAAATCAGGAATTCACACTGACGAACAAATATGGCGAATGAAAATTCGAATAATACAGATTGATTTAGATGAAACTCGGTACTCGTAGGTTATGTAGGTCACTGATTACGAGTCTGAACATTTTGAATTTTCAAATTTAAAGTTCAGATTCGTAATAAGCGACCTCGAAAATCCCGGGGTACTAATTTTCATCTAAATCGAGTAAAGTTTTTGATTTTTGTCCGCCATATTGGCGCCGCCATTTTGAATTGCCAAATTTTGACTTCAAATTCGGATTCAGCGAGTCCAAAAACCCCCGAGTGCGGCTCCGATTTCAAATCAGAGTAAGTTAAATAGGGAAATAAAGGTCGACGCACTATTGCGTCAATGCCACACAGGGCACGGAATTATTTGACGCACTATTGCGTCAATGCCACACAGGGCACGGAATTATTTGACGCACTATTGCGTCAATGCCAACGAAGGGGTTAACCCTTTGAAGTATACATTTTTCTTTACGTGCAATTGGCTTGAAATTTTGTACTCGGGGGTTTTCGGGGTCGCTGATTACGAATCTGCACTCAAAATTCGGGAATTTAAAATGGCGGATCCAATATGGCGGACCATAAATGCAAAGCGGCGTTTGATAATAGCGAAAGTTGGTACTCGGGGGTTTTCGGGGTCGCTGATTACAAATCTGCATTCGAAATTCGAGAATTAA
This sequence comes from Ophion obscuratus, assembly GCA_964007375.1. Taxonomy (NCBI): domain Eukaryota; kingdom Metazoa; phylum Arthropoda; class Insecta; order Hymenoptera; family Ichneumonidae; genus Ophion; species Ophion obscuratus. The sequence goes on along the minus strand of OZ023321.1, from coordinate 14,382,738 downwards.
AGATGGCGGATTGAATATAAATGCAAAACGTTGTTTGATGATAGCGAAAGTTGGTACTCGGGAGTTTTCGGGGTCGCTGTTACATGAAACGAGCTCCCCCCCCCCCCCCCAAAAAATAGATCAAATTTGGAAAAAATCCTATAGTTTTTCCCATTCACAGCCGCCATGTTAGATCTGCCATTTTCAATTTGACGATTGAGACTTCGGGTTCGTACTCAGTGGATAAAAAACCAAGTTTTTACCTATTTTTTGGTTATGGTTTACCTGCTAGATTAGTCGTAATCAGAGTTATGATGTAAAAAAATCGTTTTTTTGCACTTTCGTTATTCATGACACCCGCTACGCGAAGAAAAAAATTTAATAGGTAGGTTTTAGAGTTATTAAATGCCTAGGAACCTTGAAACGCATTTACAACCGCCATATTTAATCAAAAAACACTTTTCAATCGTCAAAATCTGAATTGAATTAGGTGTAACACCAGTGTTACACTATGCGTCGAAGCGCCGGCCTTCGATTTTCACGCATTGAAAATGATCGGACACGTATTTATTTTATCGGTGGGAAAAACGGTTTTAAGGGGGGAAACCGCCCCTCAAAGTAAGGCGTGTCACCCTTTATTTTTTTTCTTGTTTTCCGATATTCCTATAGTGGATTTTTCATCGGTTTACATTCGAAAAATATTGGTTTTCGTTTCATTCGGATTGGTGAACTGTTTGTGGGTGAAACTGTAAAATCAGCCCTCGACGTGCATTTTCTTGAGGGGTAGTTTCGTCCCTTGAAACCGTTTTTCCGCCGATAAAAATAATACGTTTCTAATCGTTTTCAATGCTTTGCCACATATATGAGTTCCACCAAAATCGAAGGCGGGCACTCAAGTGATGTTCCTCCTCATCTGTCTGGCCATTCAAGTCTGACAGTAGCGCATATTTTCCATACGAACCAATTGCCGGTAAATAGGGGGCTACCCTATTTACTAGGGGGCTAGACTTGAGCACTGTCGTCGAATATCCATAAGTGAATATCCATAAGTCGAATATCTATGAGTATAGAGTAGAAATGAGTGCCAGAAATCCTGGGAAGTAGACAAATATAGTGAGTTTGTTTGGGTTGTTAAGGCAAAGGTTAGCTAAGTTGTTATGGCAAAATGGCAAATGTTAGCTAACATTTGCCATTTTGTAAACTTGAACTTTTACCGAGTATTTTCTTTATTAAAAATTTCTTAATACTACAGTCGTTCTGTATATTGGAATCGGCAAAAATTAGAAAAAGGCCAGTTTTTTTACACGTCATTTCGTAGGTGCCGCGGTTGCTAAATTCAAGTTTGCCTCAAAATCGGGGTGTAGGGTTTTTTTAGGGGATGAAAGGGGATTGGAGTGAATTAATGCCAAACTACAATTCCCACGAGGTCGGGGCCGGGAAACAAAATGTTCAGAAAAATCCGGGCTTAATTTTTGTCCACTGCGCCGAAGTCGTGGAAGTTCATTTTGGGGGTGAAAAAATGGGGTAAAATTTTGAAAAATCAGTTTTCATTCGATAACTGTTTAGGAAAAATTCATACAATTTTTGTTCCAATGGGAACGTTGTAGCCCTTAAAAAGACGCGTCGATGGGGTATTTGATCAACCCTCTCCGAAAATATCTTCACGCCTAAAAGAATTGTTGAAGTTTAAAAAAAATTGTTTATTGTATAACTCAAAAACAATCGATTTTCCGGGGATGGTTTAAATGTACGAAATGTAGAGAATAAATTTCTCTATATTTTCACTTCTATGGACCACCCTTGAATTTTGCTTTTTCGAACCCCTCTCAGGGGTTCAAAATTTAATATGAAATTCCGGGACAACTATTGACCGAAAATAAAGAGACACGAGTTTAGCGCTGTGGACAAAAATGTAGCTGAGAGTTCAAGCTACAAATTCTTCCGCAGCGCCGAATTCGTGCGGTCAATAGTTTTCCCAGAATTTCATTTTGAATTTCCAACCCTCGAGGGGGCTTGGAAAATCAAAATTCAAGGGTGGTCCATAGAAACGAAAAAATATAGAGAAAATTCTTCTCTACATTTTGTACATTTGAACCATACCCCGAAAATCGATTGTTTTCGAGTTATTCGATAAACAATTTTTTTTTGTATTTTAACAATTTTTTGGGGGGTGAAGATATTATCGGAGAGTGATGATCAAATACTTGATCGACGCGTCTTTTCAAGGGCTACAACGTTTCCATTTGAACAAAAAGTGTACGAATTTTTTCTAGAGTTGTTGAATTAAAATTGATTTTTCAAAACTTCACCCCACTTTTTCACTCCCAAAATGCACATCCACGACTTCGGCGCTGCGGACAAAACTAAAGCCTAGATTTTTCTGCACAATTCTTCTCACGGCGCCGACCTCGTAGGAGTTGTAGTTTGGCATTGATCCACTCCCATCCCCTTTCATCCCCCAAAAAAATCCTACATCCCGATTTTTAGGCAAACTTGGATTTAGCATCTGCGGCACCTACAAAATCATCTATCAAAAAATTAGCCTTCAAATTTTTTCCGATTACGGGGTTTTACAGCGACAGCACGACTGTACTATAAAATGCTCATCTTTCTTTGTGTTTTCACTATTCCGCCATGTCTGGCGTTCATGTTTACTCTATACTCACTTATGGACATTCGACTTATGGATATTCATACTTATGGATATCCGTACTTGTGGATATTCACTTATGGAAATTCGACTTATGGATCTTCAACTTATCGACATTCTACCCCAATCAGACTTGAAAGCTCCATTTGCCATGAATTTTCAATCACCCCAATAAAGCCGTACAAAGTACTGAATTTTTTTCCGACATATCCCAATCTGCATACGAGATACGTGTAGTGTGTCGTTGCGACGTGCTCACCGCGTCCTACATGTATAATTTTGACTATTTGGACATTTGTACTCGACGTGTATACGATTACTCGCTCGGCATATAACACTCGTGTACGGTAAAGAGATATATATATATTTACACATATACGCACATGTGATCGCGCGTCATGTGTACCATATGACAAAATATTCAAAACTATTCTTTGTTTCGTTTGTGGTGAAAACGAATTGTGTACTAGCACAGTCTTTTCCTCGAGATCGAGTTTTTGGTCAGGCATGGCCGCACATTCGAACAGAGAACGGTAGAAAATAACGAATCTTTGCAAGATAACTAACAAACGTTTTCCAGATTTTTTTGTCCATTGAACGTTGCTTCGATCAGTTGGTACGATAATACCTTCGATTATCTCCACGTCGCTGCCATCTTTGATGACATTCTCATTCGAATAGTGTGCATCTTCGTATTTGGTCGCGAGCTCGAAGTAGAAGAGGTCGTCGAGTACGTACACGTACTCGTGCGAATGCGTCTTTGAGACGGCGTCGGGGATCGGTAAAACGAGATTTCTCAGGATTTCCTCGAACCGGACGAGGGTAGAAAAATAGTTTCCACGGGATTATCATGTTTTTTTTTGGTACGTGGTAGTTGAATGTAGTTGAAAGCTCCTTGATGGAAGATTTTGTACCGATCTCGTACCGATCTTGTACCCATCTTGTAACGATCTCGTACCGATCTTGTACCCATCTTGTAACGATCTCGTACCGATCTCGTACCGATCTTGTACCGATTTTGTACCGATTTCGTACCGATCTCGTACCGATCTTGTACCGATTTCGTACCGATCTCGTACCGATCTTGTACCGATCTCGTACCGATCTCGTGCCGATCTCGTACCGATCTGGTACCGATCTCGTACCGATCTCGTACCAATCTCGTACCGATCTCGTACCGATCTCGTACCGATCTCTTACCGATCTTCCATCACTTATGTATATATCATTACAGCTAATCGATATATACATCGTGTATCGAGATTACGATATATTCGATACATCGAAAGCTTCATGGAACGCTTTCCCAGATCCGGATTATTGTCAGATTCGTTCATTGATGACAATATTCGCCGCAACGCCGTTCCAGGCATCATCAAAGCGTCGCGAATTTCTAAAATTCGGCACCCGCATTGACAATCCCGCCGGGTGACACTCACGAGCTGTTTTTCTCGCGCTCTTCGCGAACCATCAAAATCTTCGCCGGCTAGGTGGTCGATGGTTTTGGCGCGTTGCGGGCGCGCGCCACAGGCACGTCTATCGACGAGAAACCCTCAGGGGATATCTTCATTCGATTCTGGGAGTCAAATGATCGTTCATCACGGATGTCCTCGTGTAGACTTTCCTGGGTCTGCCGCGTTTGCCCTTGATGGTCGAGACGTGAGCGACGGTGGCAGCCGGAGCGCCACCCACGGGTATCGAGGTCAATTGTATCATGTGACCTTGTACCCCGCTGTCGCCGAGTCTCGCGAGGTTCTTTCTCTTCGGCCACTGCATATGAGAGTCCAGGTGCTGCTTGAGTTTGTCCTGCCGGGCGAACATTCGCGGACATAGACTGCAGGCGAATGGCCTCTCGCCCGTGTGCACGCGTCGATGACGCGCCAAGTGGGACGCCCTAGTGAACGCGAGGGTGCAGAGGTCGCACGGGAAAGGCTTGTACTGCGACTTGTCGCGCTTCGCGGTGACGCCGCGCTCCCTCTTCTCGGTGATCGTTACGGAACCGGCTGGGCCCGACGGGCTATCCTTTTTCGCCACCTCCGCCGAAATCTTCTTCGTCCCGGCTCTCGTCTCGGGCACGTCGAGGCTCTCGCTGTCCAATGAATTCTGTTGCAATAAGTTTCTCGTTAAATGCACTTATTTCCGAAAATTTGTGTTAGGACGCTGAACAAGTTTACGCTGTTTTCCAAACGATTGCGTTATCGAAACTGCGTGCGTGTGGTTTAAGGAGTTAGGCCACTGTAACGGGTGTAAAATCATGTGCGAATTTAACAATTTTTCTTCGCATGGAAAATTGAGTCATAAAATTAATTACACATCTATTTAGTACGAATATCAAGCTGTTAGAAAAAATATATATATTTTTTCTTTCGATGTACAAAATGGCCGACTACTCGAAACTTCTCGAAACAACTTTTTTCCAATTGGCGTGACAAATAACTTCAACAATTTTCACTCGATTTACTTCAAATTTAAAAGTTATGTTCCTAATTGCATTTCGCAGAGAAGTACCTAGGGGCCGTCCATATATTACGTCATCGATTTTTGCTGATTTTCGACCCCCCGTCCCCTACAATCATCCTATCGTCATTTCCTAATGACCCCCCCCCCCCCCTTCTCGCAAAATTGACGTCATTACCAGTTTGGCAAAATTAAAACATTTGCGGATTTGAGAAAAATTGGGTAACATTAAAACATTTTGTTATAGAATCATCTTTTATTATTTTGTACTTTGGCAATGTTTATTAATATAATAACATTATTCTTCCCTATTCTTTAGTTTCCTTTGGATAGCTCCCACATTTTGTTATAGAATCATCTTTTATTATTTTGTACTTTGGCAATTTTCATTAATATAATAATATTATTCTTCCCTATTCTTTAGTTTTCTTTGGATAGCTCCCACGGAGTTTTCACCCATTCTTGCAAATCCTAGATCACGGGTAATATCTCCGTATCCTCCCCATATTCATTTTGGCTCGATCGAACTATTTTCATAGGTACGCTGTTATTTGAAGTTCTCGAATATAATGTAGACAAACCTTATGTAATAAATAAATAAATAATGAGTTCAATAATTAATACCATTAGGTACTTGCAAAATATTTTTCATCACTCATGCGGGGAAACCACTCTAGTTGTACAATATACTATTGTACATTTTGAAGTAACTGGTATCACAAGAATGACGTCAATTTCGAAACGCCCCCCCCCCCCCCATCCATCATTTACCGTCATCCGCAGACGAACCTCCCCCCCCCCCTAATTTAGAATGACGTAATATATGGACGGCCCCCTACGGAATTTCTGATTAATCGAATACCTTCCATTTTATGAGCAGTTTATGAGCAGTTACAACGAAATTTTTCACGGAAAATTCATTTCTCAAGTTCAAATACCCACAACTTTTCAATGAAAAAATATTTTTTTAATTCCGTACGTACTTCTCTAGGTATTCTAATGTAGATTGACGAGAATTTTTTTGTTCTAGGTGAAAAATTGTGAATGCCAAATGTCATGCCGCGTAGCGCCTAAATAAAGACAACAAAAGGAAATATTAGTAATCAGCCATTTTGTAAATCGAAAAATAAAGATATATTTTCCAACAGCTTGATATTCATACTAAATAGATGTGTAATTAATTTTATGAGAATCACTTTTTCATACGAAAAAAAATTACTAATTTCGCACATGATTTTATACCCGTTACTGTGGCCTAACGCCTTAAGCTATTTCTCTATGCTCGGCTTGGATAAAACAGATGAAATTAATCGATTATTTGAATTTAATTATTGAGGATCGCTATTTTTCTGGAGGTGGGTGCCCCCTTCTGGCTACGCCAATGTCTTCATGAGGAAGTCACCATTAAAGGCTTATCGGGAACACTTTGCGAGCGCGATAAACCAGCAGGAAATGCGCAAATTTTCTAGCTCGCACGACTTTCTCGTTTCTATTTCGAAAACAACGATCGGGGCGGCCGTACCATAAGTTCCAGGGAATTGCGTTCCCGCTCGACCATGGTGTCCTCGTTCATCTGTATGGCTGGTACGGTCGGATCGAAGTTTCCATTGTTGGAGACCAGTTCTGATTTGATTACTTCCGCGACGTTCTCGATTCCGGACGCCGATTCGAGGTTGTTGTCGCAATCGTCGCCACGGTTCGAATCCCTGGCTGGAAAACTATTGTCCCAGTGAATTCTCTTGGCCGGATTCTCGTCGTTGTCCCTTCCTGGCGCGGGATGAGCCACCGAAACTCGCTTCTGACTGTCGTACCTCATCTGTCGTTTGAACATCGGGGCTGGCACGTGTTTCTGCATTGAAGTCAAATACCATGATAGGAAAAACCTTTCGTCCCGAAGTTTGTCGAGATCAACGATTTTTGGAAGGCAACCATTAAGACTTTGAATGAGTTCTCGCTGTTTACCAACAGATGGCGCTATCAGAACTGCGTGCGTGTAGTCTAAGGGCATGCGCAAGGTCAACATAACCTCACAAATTTTCCAACCCAATTTTCTCATAGATGGTTAATTTTTTTTAGGACAAACAAAGCGTTAGGCTCTGGAGAATTCCTTAACGCAGAGCTTGATGGTTTTCTTTTGCCTTAAATATTATTCAGCTCTGAGAAATCGCTGTTCGAAAATTTCAGCTATCTCTCTCGCACTCATACGTCACGGGGTAGATCTTCCACTTCGCTTTAAGATGGTAACTCATCTATAAAGTAGTACTATAAGCAAGCAAATTTCGTGTATGTCATTTCGCCGAAGCGTAATCAACTTTTTTTTTACAGTGTTACACATGTCAAATTTTGTGCCCAAAAAGCGTATTTGCGGGAAATTTTACTGCACTGCTTTATTAAGGGGTTAGGCCACAGTAACGGGTATGAAATCATGTGCCAATGCAACAATTTTTTTTTCGTATGAAAATGTGATTCACTCATAAAATTAATTACACATCTACTTGGTATGAATATCAAGCTGTTAGAAAATATATATATTTTTTGTTGTTGTACAAAATGGCTGACTACTAATATTTTATTCTGTTATCTTTTTTTAGGCGCTCCGCGGCGTGGCATTTAGCGTCGACAATTTTTTATCTAGAACAAAAAACAAAAATTCTCGTCAATCTACATTCGAATACCTAGAGAAGTACGTACGGAATTTAAAAAATATTGTTTTATTCAAAAGTTGTAGGTATTTGAATGAATTTTCAGTGAAAAATTTCGTATAAAACTGCTCATAAAATGAAAAGTTTTCGATTAATCAGAAATTCCGTACGTACTTCTTTGCGAAATGCAATTAGGAACATAACTTTTAAATTTGAAGCAAATCGAGTGAAAATTGTTGAAGTTATTTATCACGCCAATTGGAATAAAGCTGTTTCGAGAAAAACGCGTTTAAATTTTTAGGTACTCTATGGCCGTGCCAGAGGAGGGCTTATGTTATACGTTGAAAGTGGGAGAAAAAAAAATGTCTTGCTATAAATCGAATAGTAACTTATTGTTATGATGATAAAGCACAGTTTTAGCGAGAAAAAAATCGATTTTTTGTAAATTCTACTGTGGCCCTTAAAGAAAAATCCCTTTAAAGAAAAATCTGCAGCTAAAGTACACAGAATTCTTGTTGAGACTTACGCCGACCATGGTCTGTGAGAAACCACATGCAGATATTGGTTTAGACCCTGGGTTTCGAACCTAGGGGTAATTACGCCCGCGGGGGTAAAACAGCTGTTCGGCGGGGGTAATAAGGCTGGTACTTTTGAGGACCCCGTATGTTAAGGGCGCTTCTCACTTTAGACGCTAAAAAAAGGATATTTTCATGAATTTTTTTGATAGGTTTATATTATATATTGATATAAAAGTTATTACACTTAAAAAATACACTTTCGAAATAGATTTTTTTTAAATTTAATGCATTTATGTAACCCAAACAAACATTAAAGGCGTTTTTCTCAGAATAACGTTTTTCGACGGCTTTTAATAAAATCTTCGAAACTACTGAACCGATTGTTATGAAATATTAACCGCATATTCTTTACAACTATAGCTATAGCGCATATCAAGGATTTTTTAAAATTTTGATATTTACTATTTTTTTGCCAAAAACGGTGAAAAAACACTTTTTTTTTGTTTTTTCGAAAAATATCCGCCATTTTGCTATTTTTGCATACATAAAAAATCGTATGATATGCGCTATAGCCATTAACATACTGAATCTAAAACCGTTTGATTTTTTGTTTCGGATGATCGATCTCCGAGATTTCATCAACAGCGCAGACTTACAATTTTTTTAGGACATTTTTGTAACTATCATTTTCGTCTATAAATAGTGCCTTAAATGAATAAATAAAATTTTTAAATGTACTTCGAAAGTGTATTTATTAAGTGCAACAACTTTTATATCAATATCTATAATATACGCTTATTTAAAAAATGCATGAAAATAGCTTTTTTTAGCGTCTAAAGTGAGAAGACCCCTTAATAAAGACTATTTGTATTTGCATGTACTCTTTTCTTTGATAACATTTTGAGAGGGGGGGGATGCGTAAAATAAGTTTCCCTGATAGGTCATGGGGTTAACAAGACTGAAAAGATTAGGAACCATTGGTTTAGATGCTTAAAAAGTAATGATTTTGATGTGTTGAATTGGAGGCATTACTTCATGATGATTAGGGCGCGCATTCCGAAATTCTGAGATTTCGGAACAAATTTTCCGATATTTCAATTCCAGAATTGAGACGAGTAATATCGTTATTCCGATATTCATAAATTTTACACATTGAGTGATATTTTGATTATTAACTTTTCTGAACGCGCCCAATCTAAGACTGGCGTTCCTCTAAACATGCGAGCTAAGGATGAGTATGAAACCAATCGATAGGACTGCTTGATTTTCATAGCTTAGCACGCCAAAAAGAAAATGAAGCGATGCTATTGGTGGGCTTCGCACACATCGTTAGCTCACATCTCCGGTGGTTCCTATCAATCAAACGGTTCTAATAAAAAAAAATTATTATATAAGCAAGTTGTTGATTTGATCTCAGTTTATTGTCAAATATGAATCACCTGATGTTGTTTATTCTGCTGAGTTTATCTCATTTCATAATGAACATTTGAGAACTAGAGCGTGTGTGGATTTATAATTATCGTATGTTTTTCATTCACATTTCAAGTTTCGTTTTAGTGCGGTGATTTTACTGTTTAAAATGTCTCATTAGAATATTATGGGAGACCTACGATAAAACGTGTTTAATTATAAATTATTAAAATACTGATTTAATAAATCTTGTTTGATTTATAATGGAAACCATCTTTCGTTTCCTAGATCACCAAAAAAAGTTCTATAGAGGCCAGTTCGGGAACCGGTTACGGAATTCCGAAATTAGGTCTCTAGTATCGGAACTCAGTTTCGGAATTGAAAATCTTCCGATATTGCATGCTCCATGTCAGAAGCTGGCTGAACTTGCAGAATCATTAGGAGTTGATCACACAATAATTTCGAAACGTTTGAACGCATTAGGTACGATTTTTCAAAATAAAGCATCAATTTCGACGAACAAAAAACAGCCAGAACTTATTCAACATCTCAATAATTTCCACCAGAATAATTCCAATACAATGTCATTCGATTCGAATGAATATATCCTTGAGCACTGAGAAAAAAAACCAAATGAATAAAAAAAATATATTGGTTGATCCAAATAATTGTGCTGCTGCGGAGTGCCACCGATATATGAGGTTGTTACAATACTATAAAATATTGGAAAATGTGATTGATTTAAATAATATATTATTTTATTTGGAAAAGCTCTTCTCTGTTCTCTGAATATCTACATTATCCTTAAAATAAAATGATATTCTATTGAAATCATTCTCCATACAATCTGTAGATGTATGGATGAAATAATTAAGCGGTTGCTACAACATTTTTTATTTCGTACAAAAATATAATCGATAGAATTAATTATTTCTTTGCTGCACCGAAACGAATATGCCATGGGACGTAAGTTTTTCAATTTGTTTTAAATCTTAAATAAAAAGTGAGCATTAGAATGATCATCCACGATAATAGTGGAGAAAATATCAGATATCCAATGGAATATCCATGGAGAGAATATCAGATATTCAGCTGATAAGAACAGATACTACACTTTGATCTTAGCCACAGGCCAAGAAGCGATACTCTTTAGAGTTTCTCCAGCGTTTAAGGGGTTACCGCCACTTGCGATTTTGAAAAAATCGATTTTTTTTATTGCATTTTTTTGAAGTATAATTATCTGAGAATATGTCCTGAAAATTACAAGTCGATCCGAACAAAATTGACTGAGATATGAGCGTTGAAAGAGAAGAATCCGTTGTGTAAACGACCGGAAATTGAGACTTTAAACGCGTTTTTCTCAAAATGGCATGACCAAGATTACTCGAACACTAATGAACCGATCTTCTTGAAATTATGCAGGCTTATTTAATACATAAAAACGTAGTCTTCAATCGTTCGATTTTTTTTTCGAAAAAATGGCCGTTTTATAGCCAAAAAACGGCCGTTTTTTTTCGTTAAAATCGAACCATTAACTTTGACTGTCCGCCATTTTGTGAAAAATGAATATTTTTTAAAATCCTTCGATTAAAGACTAGTTTATACTTATATTTGACTAAATCCATCCGCATTATTTTTTCAGATGATCCACTTCGCCGCAATGTTGGTCACCGCAAACCGTGTATATAAAAACATTATTTCATTGACGGCCATTTGCCACTAAACAGTGTAATATTTTTCAATAAAAAAATTACTGAAAGTTCTTCAAGATGTGTTCTTTAAGATGGTATATTGATCGATTGAAAAAGTTATGTAGTTTTATTTAAAAAAATTAATGAAAAAGGCCTTTTTTTGCGCTACAAGTGGGGGTAACGCCTTAAGAGGTAAGGCCACTGTAAATTTTTTGAAAAATCGATTTTTTTTTATTGGCTTAAAAAATAGTTTAAACCCTCTAGAATAAGAAAAAAAAGGTCCTGTGCGACCCAAACAAACCCAAACAAACCCAAACAAACTATTCGCAAAACTTTAAACGCGTTTTTCTCGAAACATGGTTTTTCAAAATGGCACGCAGCATAACTCGAACAATTTTCATTTTTTTTAATTGAAATTTTAACCAGATGTGAACATTTACATTATCTTGAGAATGTCAATCGGAATTTTCAAGAACTTTATTTATTGATTTTTTATTAATAAAAAACTTGCCGTTTTTTTCGTCAAAAATCAATTTTTTTTTTCAAACGCACGCCAAATCCACAAAAATTGATACTTTTTAAAATCCGATCGACATTCTCTAGCTATAGCCCTCTAGATTAATGGTTTTTTTTGTTTGTTCTAGATTCAAAAGTGCACCAGTGGTGCTGCGTGCCGCGGAGCCCTGGAAGCAAAACATGTCCCGGGAAGATAGCTGTGGAACCGCCATTTTGTTTTTTTTTACTGTAAAAAAATTTTATAATAAAGTTTAATGTATGCCCGATAACACCATTAAAAGTTTTTTTTCAAATACCTTCAATTTCGGGAGCAAAAAATTAGTGAAAAAACCTTTTTTTTTGGGCCGTTACAGTGGCCTTACCCCTTAAGTAGATTTTCGGTTCGCGCTACGCTTGCGAGAAACGAGCGCGCGTGCGGGTTCTAGCGGTTACTACGCTCGGCCATGATTTGGTTGAATTTTTTCAACCAAATGCGCAAGAAACAAATTTTATTTTCGCATAATTTTTTAACCAATTCAGAAATTTGCTTAATATTATTCAGTCAAAATAAAATATTAATATTTTAACGAATAATGGACTTGGAAACCAATATCGGATACGGTGAAAAAAATAAAATAACATATTTACTCAATAGAAATTTTATCTGAATGAAACTAGCGAAATTCAATTTTCCTTGCGTACTCGAATCAACAATATTAATGTTATAAATTGAAACGCTTTTTTTGTTCGTTTCAGAAAATGCATTCAAAACTATATAACTTATTCGCGATAATTTTTTACATAGTTTCAATAATATATTGTTCTCGGCTAACAATATATCTTTTGAATGAAAAAAAACCTTAAATTTTATCATGTTATTAAAGTCAATAGCATTTTGTTTGGACTAATAAATCCGATTATTTGTACCAACAATTTTACAATTGAATCAACGAAATTATCAACCAATGATATTGGATCAATGACTTGTTTTTAGCAGTGAGGAAAAAATAAAACAGCCCGATTGTCAGCTTACGATTTGCTGTTTGGAATTCGTGGTGGCGGATGTTAGAGTGTCCTCGAAAGGGTCATCCTCGTGACTCTCCATGATCATCGGGTCGTCCTCGACCTCGATCTCCTCCAGCTTGATGCAGTCGGCGGCGATTGAATTGTCGCATACTTTCGTGTAATTCTCGAGCCTCGTTTCGATCTGGCAGGTTGCTCGCACTCTCGCCTCCACCTCCACCCTCGAGTAGACGTTGTCGTTCTCGCTTCTCTCGTCACCCGACAAGCCTCGAATCTCCAAATCGGTCGCGGTCTTAATCAACGACGGCAAATGCTCCTCGGCGACGTTTATCGAGCCCCGGTACATGAAGTCCAGCAAACATTCCATCTCCTCGAATGGTACGCCTGCAAAGTAGACGATTCGTAAATTCTTTCGAATTTTTGTTACTCTTCCTTCTAGTTAAGCTTTTTTAAGGGACGTTTCTACTCTCTGGGGCCAAAAAAAAGTTTTTTCTTCTCCAAAACTCACGACGAACTTTTTAAGGAGGTTGGAGCGTTATCCACAATCCAAGGTTAAATTTAATAAAAAAAAATTCATGTTGTTTAGACTATCCTGAGACTTTACGAATTTTTTGAACTTTTTTCATCACCAAACATCAGAGATAAAAAATAGTTTAATGTATGTAATTTAACGTGCGGTTAGATGGGCAAGACTTTCACATTAAAGGTTATGTAATTTTTTTTTCGTTATTTAGCACCAAGATAAGCCATTTCTAACAACGGATTAACGCAAACTGAACCTTTGTAAACATTTGAAAAAAAATATCCTCATCTTGCCTATCGTAAACCATGGGCCAATAATCTCGTGACGTAAATACGAATAGACATAATTATAAATTACTCAAAATTTCATTGTGAATTGTATAAAACACTCGTTGTCGTAGTTTTTTCATAATAATCATCGATAATGTTATACTTTTTCTAGTTGGCAGTAATACAAAAATTTATCTACTTTACGTAATAAAAATATTCAAATGCATAATTTTGCCCTTTAATTATATATTTAAAAAATTAGCATATGTAGAATAAATCTGTACCTCGTATGAATTTTTATGAGGTTCATTGAAAAAAAATGAATTAATCGTCATTTGACTCAACTGAATCGCTCCAATCTTCTTAAAGAAGAGGAAGGTGTACTCTAGGTTCCTAAAATAGCAGATTAAGTGTAAGAATGAAACGGTTTATTTTATTCGCACATAAACTTCCGTTTAACTTTGAGGAGGATGCTCAGCTAACGCGAAATATTGAGAATTTGCTGATATTTGTTGAGGATATTTGCGAACAGGTGTTACGACTCCGTGTAAAATTTCAAGTACATCGTCTGCGTGATTGTTGAGCAATTAATTATTTAAGTATTATTATTATTATTGAAGGAATTATTCATTATTGCTCTTATACACGGGCGACATAGCAAAAGCTTCCTGAGAACTCTAATCCGACTGTCGCAACATTACAAAAATAGTAAGAATTGGAGGGAAATGGCGGAAAAAATTCTTGAGATTTTTATGAATAATTTCAACAAACAGTACAGCGTTTCGTCTGTCTCGTTATCGACATATTCTTGAAATAAAACAGGAAATTTCAGCTGATTCGCTTAAAACGATAAAGCGCCGTACGGCACGTGGCAGCGCTGCTGTCAAGTCGGCCATTTTGAATAGGCGCCAAAATTTGAAACGCACAAACTATTGCTTCCTTGCTGTAAATTTCTTACCGCGGTTTCATGAAGAGTATTTAAATATTTTGATTCATTCTTTACAGAAGCTGCAGTGCATGTGTTTCGACATAACCTTCAAATCAATTACGGGTCGTCCCTCGACTGCGCATTCATTTTCCGGCTCAACTACTGTTTATCCGCCGCTTTGGGGCCGTCCATAAATTACGTCATTTTAAAATAGGGGGGGGGGGTTCGTCTGTGGATGACGGTAAATGATGGATGAGGGGGGGGGGGGGGGCGTTTCGAAATTGACGTCATTCTTGTGATACCAGTTACTTCAAAATGTACAATAGTATATTGTACAACTAGAGTGGTTTCCCCGCATGAGTGATGAAAAATATTTTGCAAGTACCTAATGGTATTAATTATTGAACTCATTATTTATTTATTTATTACATAAGGTTTGTCTACATTATATTCGAGAACTTCAAATAACAGCGTACCTATGAAAATAGTTCGATCGAGCCAAAATGAATGTGGGGAGGATACGGAGATATTACCCGTGATCCAGGATTTGCAAGAATGGGTGAAAACTCCGTGGGAGCTATCCAAAGAAAACTAAAGAATAGAGAAGAATAATATTATTGTATTAATGAAAATTGCCAAAGTACAAAATAATAAAAGATGATTCTATAACAAAATGTGGGAGCTATCCAAAGAAAACTAAGGAATAGGGAAGAATAATATTATTATATTAATAAACATTGCCAAAGTACAAAATAATAAAAGATGATTCTATAACAAAATGTTTTAATGTTACCCAATTTTTCTCAAATCCGCAAATGTTTTACTTTTGCCAAACTGGTAATGACGTCAATTTTGCGAGAGGGGGGGGGGGTAATTAGGAAATGACGATAGGATGATTGTAGGGGGGGGGGGTCGAAAATCAGCAAAAATCGATGACGTAATATATGGACGGCCCCTTTCCAGGTTGTACTTGCTCCAACTGTCGATTGTACTGTTTTTCGGTTTGTACTTTTCCCTTCCATCTTTTCATTTTCGCCGAACTAAAAAACGAAATTCGCGAAGTATTAACTAAATTGCCCGTTTGCCACATTTTAACTCGGCTAATAACTTATTCGCGATGTAAATAAACAACAAAGATGAATAACATTTCTAAGCAGACAATTATATGCATTCCGCATATTAGCTGAATTTTATTCATTGTACGTAACCGAAAATTTGATTATTCGGGGTTGGTAGCCGTTACAGGCGCCCGTGTTTAAGCACATGCGTTCCCCTCTCGGCGCCTGCGCTGCAACGACCATGAGCAGCCTCCTGAAACGCGGTTCTCTCAAAAGCGCGTTTTCCAAGTTTGCGAAAGTGCTCCTATACGCGCTACTTGTACATCTTCATCAGTCGAATTAGAATTATCCAAAAATATTCGAACGTTTTTACTTTAAGAACAAAGAACTGCAAACATTTTGTGTAAAAAAGTAAACTTCCCTTTCCATCGCTCACTATTGTTAAATTTTTAAATTTTTCTTAATTCTAGATCGACTTATACATAATATTGTACAAAGTAAATATATGTTTGTTTTTTTCACTTCCGATCGCCTGTTCAGGACTGTAAAACTGGGTTAAATTGACATTCAGGGTAACTTTGACACTTTTCGGGCTACTTTAACAGCGCGCCAAAATACGTATGTGGTTCCTCCCACAACCACGTTTTGTCAAACTTGAAAAAATATTATCACATTCAATAAAGCCCCCTTTACACTGAGAAAAAAAATCATTGATCCGATATCATTGGTCTTAGTGAATGAAATTTCGTTGATTCAATTGTAAAATTGTTGGTGTAAATAATCGGATTTATTAGTCCAAACAAAACGCTATTGACTTCAATAACATGATAAAATTGAAAGTTTTTTTTTTCATTCAAAAGGTATATTGTTAGCCGAGAATAATATATTATTGTAACTATCTAAAAAATTATCGCGAACAAATTATATAGTTTTGAATGCAATTTCTGCAACGAACGAAAAAAGCGTTTCAATTCATAACATGAATATTCTTGATTCGAGTACACAAGAAAAATTGAATTTCGCTCGTTTGATTCAAATAAAATTTCTATTGAGTAAATATGTTGTTTTACTGTTTTCACCATATCCGATATTGATTTTAAGTACGTTATTCGTTAAAATATTAATATTTTATTTTGATTAAAAAAAATTAAGCAAATGTCTGAATGGGTTAAAAAATTATGCGAAAGTAAAATTTGTTTCTTGCACATTTGATTGAAAAGTTCAAACAAATAATGGCCGAGCGCCACCGAAATTATAGGTGTGAGGAAACTCGTAGTTCTCGGAGTAACCGCTAGAGGCCGCACGCGCGCTCGATTGTCGTAAGCGTAGCGCGAACCGAAAACCTACTTAAACGCTGGAGAAACTCTAAAGTGTAGTATCTATTCTAATCAGTTGAATATCTGATATTCTCTCCATGGCTATTCCATTGGATATCTGATATTCTCTCCACTATTATCGTGGATGATCATTCTAATGCCCACTTTTTATTTGAGATTTAAAACAAATTGAACAACTTACGTCCCATGGCATATTCGTTTCGATGCAGTAAAGAAATAATTAATTCTATTGATTATATTTTTGTACGAAATAAAAAATGTTTGCAGCAACCGCTTAATTATTTCATCCAATACATCTACGCATTGTATATAGAATTATTTCAATAGAATATCATTTTATTCGAAGGATAATGTAGATATTCAGACAACCGAAGAGCTTTTTCAAATAAAATAATATGTTATTTTAATCAATCACATTTTCCAATATTCTAATACATTGAAACAATCTCATATATCGGTGGCACTCCGCAGCAGCACATTTACTCGTATTCGGATCAACCAATATATTTTTTTGATTCAATTGGTTTTTTTTTACTCAGTGTAGCAAACATGCCAAATTTTGACATTCCACACTCAATATTTTTTTGCATGAAAAATTCGTTAAAAAAATCGAACATTTTTTGGCCCAAAAAAGGTAGAAACCTCCTTCAAGGAAAAAAAGCACAGCGTCTTCGTTTCTGGTTGACGCAAATTTCGCTTCACGGCTGGCTCGCAAACTCAGCGTAATTTCCAAACAGCCGTATCGTCGTCGAGTAGCGACAAATCACATTCCTTAGCTTGCCTTTGAGTATGAGTATGGGTTGCTCGCCGTGATGCTCCTTGAAGACCCTCTCGAAGTAAGGACTGCAGGCGGCAAGGACGAGTTTGTGGGCGCGCAGCATGCCACCCTGGCAAGCCAGGGTCGTGTCCGTGAGGGATCCGCTCTTGTACAGGCCCTCGAACAGTCCCGAGAGATTGGCCAGATGATTGTTCCACGTGAGATTGAACGTTTTGTCTCCCATTTTGAGCCTCTGTTTTCTTCTGTGTTCCTCGCGTCTTATCTGTCTACCGGCCGTTTCGCCTCACTGGAATTTCCAAGGACGAATCATCAGAGGAGAAAGCGAAACTGAAACCGCGCGAGTACCATCGACTCGTGTTCAACTTCGTTACGCATTGATTCGAACGAAAAAAAAAAAGGAAAAGCTCTCGTGAACGCTTTACTGGGACGTTTTGGGATGCAGCGTGGAGATTCGCGGCTTGAACGTTATTTTATAAATCCCCCCCCCCCCTCCTCCTTCGTGCTGCATGTGTGTGCGTGCAGTGACGTACGTGGCCGTGTTTTGCGTGGGTGCTAGAAGCGAAAGCTCGAATTAAGGGATGGGACGCGCTCATGGGGTTGGCGGGGCGCTCCCGGCTTCGCGTTAAGGGGGGCCGCGAGATAGCGAGCGTTGCGCATGCGCAAAAGATGTTTCTCTCTCTCTCTCTCTCCCTCTCTACCCTGACGCGATCCATAATTTTCCTGTTACCATTCTCTCCCCGAGATACGCACGCGGCCATAGCGAATTCATCTTCTTCATTTTTCTTATGCCCGATACGAGGCTCATCCTCGTTCCTGCTAGTTGCTCTCGTGTCCGCCCCCCGCCCGTTTTAAGGGGCTATACCAGTGTGACACTTGAAAAAAATCGACTTTTTTTGCCTTTTTCGACAGTGTACACTTTCAAGAATATCCTGTAAAAATTTCAAGGCCGTATCTCTATCATTTTATCTTGCAAAAATCGATAATTAAATCTTTAAACGCGTTTTTTTTCGAAATGAGATTTTTCAAATTTGCTGACATTGAAACTCAAAGAGCAATTATCCGATTGACTTGAAATTTGAACTAAGTACTCTTGAATATATTTACTCTACAATGACGTAGGATATTTTTGATTGGATGAAAATTGATGATTTGGCATTGAAAAAAACGACCATTTTATAGGCAAGAAAACAGACTTTTTTTCATAACTACGCCATTTCGTTAGATTTTGATATTTTTCG
This sequence comes from Ophion obscuratus, assembly GCA_964007375.1. NCBI lineage: Eukaryota > Metazoa > Arthropoda > Insecta > Hymenoptera > Ichneumonidae > Ophion > Ophion obscuratus. Next base: position 14,363,742 of record OZ023321.1, on the reverse strand, counting down.
AAAATCCTACGTCATTGTACAGGAAATACCTTTCAGTTTAACGACATTTTTTCCTTTTTCGGTTTCAGCTACTCAATCGGCCGGAATCATGTCAGCAGTGGAGGAACTTTTTTTTTTTTGGCGCTTCCGAAGGCAGCGCATAAGTCGCTTGGATCTCAACATTTTTCTATGAAAAAATTATGCAATGTAGGTCGAATATAGCCAAATATATTCTTAATTTTCCGAAACATTTAATTGAGTACTTTTCTTCCGAAAAATTCCTGGCAATCACCCAAGTTTTCAGCGTTCACACTGGTATAGCCCCTTAATTCCATTCGCAGTTGCCGAAGTATATAATTTTTGCTTTTTCGTTTGGACATCGCAATTGTCTTCCGAATCTCCCTAGAGCTAGGATCTCCCGCGTAGAGATCAGGTGACGCGATAAAGCAAAATTACCAAAATCTTTGGCTCATTCTTCACGGCGTTAGCCCAAGTCATCCGACCGATAGCTTTGCAAGATGGAGTTGAAAACAGGGCGGGCTTGATACTTGTCCCGTTTCCAAAACTAAAACGGCTCCCGACCGAGCGTTCACGGTACAGTGCACTGTGAACGGGACGACGAAAAACGCGTATGCTCGCGTAGGCCCGGTTTATTGCGATGTTCGTCATCACGCTAGAAGAGGGTGTGGGACGTATGTAAACGGAAAACTAGGTCTCTGCCCGCGGACGAGAAAAGGTCGTAACGCGTCGTAATAGTCCAGTAAAAGAGACGAAAACCCAGCACTTTTTAGCTTAAAATATGAATTTTTCGCTGAAGGTAAATGGTTGCATACTAAAAGTAACCCCAACAAAATGTTACCCCTCGACCAGCCCCAACCCTAAGAAATAGGGGTTGAAAACTTAAAAATCGCCGTATCTCGATAATTAATAGCTGGATCGAAAAATGTTTCAAACAAGAGTTGTTTGGAATAATAAAATTCGTATAAAGTTACCTGACGTCCAATCCCCTGTCGTTGAAACTAACGGCACAAAAACGATTCGAAAAGTCTGGATGCTCTCGTGTTTTTGTGCCGCTATTTTCAAAAATAGGGGATTGGACGTAAGATAACTTTATACGTATTTTATTATTTAAAACAACTTTTGTTTGAAAACTTTTTTGATCGGGCTATTAATTATCGAGATACGGCGATTTTTAAGTTTTCAACCCCTATTGGTAAGGGTTGGGGCGAGTTGAGGGGCAAAATTATGTTGGGGTTATTTTCAGTATGCAACTATCTAAGTTCAGTCAAAAATGCATATTCTACGCTGAAAAGTGCTGGGTTTTCGTCTTTTTCACCGGACTATAAGGACGACGTTGCGTTCAGCGTTGGGGAAGCGGAACGCTGATCTGCAATTTCGTACAATTAGAAATCTGCCATTCCAGCCGGCTACTTTCGGACGTCTCGAGCAAATCTTCAATTCAAGTCAATATTGTATATCGATTCGAGAAACTTGCTAACGCGTTATCGGTGATTTTTTTATCAGTACGCGCAATTATTTAGAAATCCCCATCGACGATATTTATTTTATTATAATTTTTTTCTGCAAATAACTTTTGAACGTTCAATATAATTTTATTATTATCATAACCATCATTATCAATAATGTCAAGTCTTTTAATCAATATCAAGTATCATTCTGAAATCAATGGTGTTGAAGTATGCATCGTTGGAATGCAACGAAAATAATTTTTTCTTATTTCCCAAATTTCCCCAGGGAGACTTGACCTGCAAAAATAACGCAGATTTTTGAGGAATCTTATTGAGCGATCTACGAACTAAATCTGCGAAAGATGATTTCCGCTGACAATGAAAATAAGAATATTCAAAAGACTTTGGTTGCATTCCATCGATGCAAACCTCAACATCGTTTTGTACGTACGTGCTCACACACGCGAGACATTGTCAAAGTTATGAACCATGATGGAGATTCGCGCTTTATTTCTTCGTTTAGATGAGATCAAAGCTTGGATCGTTGGAATCCAATGAAACTTAATATTTCGGAATTGCTTCGATGTTTTTTTCATCGGAATTTGCCTATGAAAACCCCTTGGGTATTTTTTAATATACTTATTACGAGATTAACCATATAAATTTGCCAAACGCTCTTTTGTATAATAATAAAAATGAGGAAATGAAACTGTAAAATAAATCTTTAGTTGCATTCCAACGATGCAAACGTCGACAGCTTTAAATGTTTTTATTTTTGGGCATTTATAGTAACAACAATAACAACAACAACAACAATAACATATAATAATAATAACAACAATAATGAATATTATTATAAAGTAGTAGTTTAAAAATAATAATAATAAATATAAGGCATCCTGTTTTTTTAAATGTACTCATACCAATAATAATAACAATAATAATATATTATTGAATCTACATTATTAATTAATAATAATTGATAATAATTAACAATAGTTGATCAAAAAATTAAAGAAATTTATAAGAAAATAAAAATCATTGAAAATATTTGTTATTGCTAATATATTACGTAATGATAATTATTATTTTGTATATATATATATATATATAATAATAATTATCATTACTTAATGTATTAGCTATAACAAATATTTTCAATAACTTTTATTTTCTCATAAATTTCTTAAATGTTTTGATCAACTATTATTAATAATATTATTAATATTATTGAATCTTCATTATTAATTAATAATAACTTATTAACAACGAATATATATATATATAATCAATCAATAATAATTGATAATAGTTAATAATAGTTGATAAAAAAATTAAAAAATTAATGAGAAAATAAAAGTCAATGAAAACATTTGTTATTGTCAATATATTACGTAATGATAATTATTATTATAGTCATCTCATAGTATATCAGCAATAACAAATATTTTCAATGACTTTCTTGTTCTCGTAAATTTCTTAGCTTTTGTTCTGAAAAGTAAAAGTTTCTTCTGAAGCTCTTCCCTCAACTTCCAAATTATGAAAATCAACGAAATAATTCGAACGACTGCAAGTAAAAAAAAGATTGCTCGCGGTGATCCCGGTAGCGATGAATATGCTGCCGGTTATGCGAGTTCTTTCTTTTTCCCAAAGTAAGCCTTGCAACAACTTGCGTAATATTAGCATCACTGAAAATGATACACGATGATTAAAACGTTCACGAAAGCGCCGTCAGCTCCTATTGCGTCTACGATAGAAATTGCTTCGAAAGATCCCGCGTATGCAGCTCCGCAATAGAACTTTTAAAATCTTTCTTTTCACGCGTTCTTTTCGTATACGCTATAGAGCAAAAGTCAGTAGCGCTAGGAGTTCCACGCAGTGCAGGGAATGGGTATGTTTTTTTTTTCATCCTAATGGACGGGGGGTCCGAATTAATTTTCGTCAAAGGCATGCGCGAGAAAAGAATTACAGCAAGTGCGTCGGGAACGTCGAAGGCAGCGTGGGGCGTGTTTTTTTTTTTCGTGGATGCCCATGTTTCCCGACGACTTTGACATTCCGATAAGAGCAAAGCAGCTGTTCGAGCCACAACGCGTTTAGTTTCACAGTAGCGAGTAAAATTGCGGACAGCTCGCGCGGACGGGCCTCGGTGGTACCCCTTTGCCACCGGGCCACCCTGACCAACATCGCGAGAGCAGTTTCCCAAAGAGTCCAGAGTGTAAAGCGAGCGAGAGAGGGCAATAGAGAGAGAGAAGTGTCTATTAATATACCGAGCGCTTGGCACGAGAATCTCCCTCCCCCTCCCTCACTCGCGAAGCGCACGCACGTTCGTTTGGCTCCGAATATATTTCAACTTTTTCAACTCTTCTACACAACAATAGCTTTCGCGCGAGCCCACGATGGAAAAAACAACACGTATATACGTCGCCTCTTCGCCGGAAGTCTTTCGCGAATTCGCGCGCGAAGTAAAATTGTGCAATATCTACCGAAATTGTTCTCCGGAACAGCGCGTTGAAAATAGTCAGGGGTCCGAACTCGTGCGGCAAAAAACTTCGAATTTTTCTTCACCCGTTCACCGAGAATTTTTGTTCTCCCGGAGACACCTCGTGAATTTTCCCGTTTGCGCGGATTTTCGACGGTCGAGGGGTACACGCGGATCGAGCGCGACGCGAGAGAATAAGATTTGAAGAAAACGTTGTGTTGACGGTACAGGCGTATTTTTTTCGTCGGATCAATTGGGTTAGCGATGGTGCGGGATAGGCGAGGAAAGAACGGCCGAGGGGCACGCGCGCACGGAGCGAGATAAAAAAAAACACGTTGTGGCTCCCTCGCCGAGCCGCGACTGATATCAGTTCAGGGGGACGACTACAGGGACTGTCGGGGGCCGAGGGATAGAGGCAGCGAAGCCGAGCCCCACGGGGGGGCGGAATATAACCCCCTCCCAGGCATCCGTGTGGCTCCCTTCGTCTGCCTCTCTGCTCTCTTGCTTTTATACTTACTCTCTCTCTCTCAATCTCTCTCTCTCTCTCTCTCTCTCTCTCTCTCTCTCTCTCTCTCTCTCTCTCTCTCTCTCTCTTTCTCTCCCTCGCTCTCTGTTTTGTCGCTCTCGCGGGTCTTTTCGAACCCCGCGGCTTCGAACCTATTACTACACCGCTCCGTGCACACCCACACGCGTCCACTTACGAGTGTGTACACGGCGGGTGTATTACGGTAAAGTCGAAGGGGGAAAGAGCGCAAGAGGAGAGCACTTTCGCAACGTTCTTGTTGGGCTTCCAACGAAAATAAGAACCCCCGAAATAATGTCAACTTCTTCGACTCTACCGCCCCTCCAGACTTGCCCCTCGCCACAGCGTCGCTTCTGGAACCGAACGATTCTCGTTACCCCCGTGGCACTTGCAGCCACGTTTCCCTGTGACGACCCGACTATTTTACGCTTTTGCCATTCTTTTGGCTATTTGAACCCCCTTGGAGCGAGGAACGGTTAAGCAAAGACCACTTTGTATACTTTTCGTTCTAGAAACATCAATTTTCATAATACACTCTGAACTTCTTATTCAAATTGAGCTTCGGTCATTTAGGAACGTTATTTTTAATATAAAGCTTCAGTGACGATCTTGGAAAATGTAAAGAAAGGGTTTAACTTAGAATTCGTTCCGTGCGCACTCTTAGGGCGCTGCAAAGAGGACGCAGTACGAACCTTTTTTAGAAGCTGAGAGTGCGCATGAGAGCGGAGTAGTGGTATTTTTATTTATTTATTATTTTTTTGAGGAAAGAGGAGGGCAGCGCCATCTAATCTTAGACGACTACGTTCAGATCCTTAGGGAGGTATTTTCCGCTTAACCTAGATATGTGAAATAAAAGAGATTCAACAAGATTATATTATAGTTGTTATAATTATCTTATAGTCGATATTACTTAAGGGGTCTCCTCACTTTAGACGCTGAAAAGGCTATATTCGTGAATTTTTTGTTAGGTTTATAATATAGATATTGATATAAAAGTTGTTACACTTAATAAATACACTTAGAAATACAGTAAAGAAAAATGATTTATTTAAGTCACTATTTATAGACGACAATGGTAGTTAAAAAAGTGTCCTTAAAAAATTGTAGGTTTGCGCTGTTAAGGGGCTGTGTGACACTTTTAGAAAATCGATTTTTTTGCCTTTTCGACAGTTTACACTTTCAACAATATCCTGTAAAGATTTCACGACCGTATCTCTAACATTTTATCTTGCAAAAATCGATAGTTAAATCTTTAAACGCGTTTTTCTCGAAATGAGATTTTTCAAATTTGCTGACATTGTAACTGAAAGAGCAATCATCCGATTGACTTGAAATTTGAACTGAGTAGACTTGAATATATTTACTCTACAATGACGTAGGATATTTTTTATTGGATGAAAATTGACGATTTGGCATTGAAAAAAACAACCATTTTATAGGCAAGAAAACAGACTTTTTTTTCATAACTACGTCATTTTGATAGATTTTAATATTTTTCGAAAATCCTACGTCATTGTACAGGAAATACCTTGCAGTTTAACGGCATATTTTCCTTTTTCGGTTTCAGCTACTCAATCGGCTGGCATCATGTCAGCAGTGGAGGAACTTTTTTTTTTGGCGCCTCCGAAGGCAGCGCATAAGTCGGTTGGATCTCAATATTTTCTCTATGAAAAAATTATGTAATATAGGTCAAATATAGGCAAATATATTCTGATTTTGCCGAAACATTTAATTGAGTACTTTTCTTCCAAACAAATCCCGAAAATCACCCAAATTTTCAGCGTTCACACAGCTATAGCCCCATAATGAAATCTCGGAGATGGGTCATCCGTAACAAAAAATCAAACGGTTTTAGATTCAGTATGTTAATAGCTATAGCGAATATCATACGATTTTTTATGTATGCAAAAATAACAAAATTGCGGACCTTTTTCGAAAAAAAAAAACAAAACAAAAACGTATTTTTTCACCGTTTTTGGCGAAAATATTAAATATTGAAATTTAAAAAAAATCCTTGATATGCTATAGTTGTAAAGAATATGTGGTTCAGGATCGGTTCAGTAGTTTCGAAGATTTTATCAACAAGCCGTCGAAAAACGTCGTTTCGAAAAAAACGCGGTTTAAAGTTTGGGTCACATAAATACATTAAAAAAGATTTTAAATGTATTTCGAAAGTGTATTTATTAAGTGTAACAACTTTTATATCAATATCTATAATAGAAACCTATCAATAAAATTCATGAAAATAGTCTTTTTTAGCGTTTAAAGTGAGAAGACCTCTTAGCTCGTAGTGTTTCTCGTGACATTGAGTGGTCCATGTCCTCACTAACGATATGAATTATAGGTCTCTTCTATATACGAGAAGATTAGTTGTTTTTTTTTAAATAAAGTTTTGACCAGAGGTAATAAACTTTGCTATAGATGATATAACTTTGTACGTCATAAAGTGTGAAAGGGATTTGATGCAGTACGGGGAATTTTCGTTTACTTTAGTTACCTCTTTCACTCGGAATTTTCGTTCGGCTTCTCATAAAGGGTGTTGCTGGAATATGTGGTTAGCAGGCTCTATAGATTCCCCACAATCACAGATTTCTGATTCTATTATCTTATGCTCATATATAGGCTTGCCTTGAGTGAGGTGTGACCACTCCGTAGTCTAGTTATGGATACAATTGGTCGTTGCATTTTAAACTTCTCATACCAGGGGTAAGATCTTTTCTCGTAGAATCTCTCAAAATATTGTTTTCCTTTCTCCCGGTCGGGGAGTAGCGGTAAGGAATAGTGGTACGAGTGCCCTCTTTGGGTGCGTACTCTTACCAAATACGTGTTTGAGGCCGTCCATATATTACGTCATTCTAAATTGGGGGGGGGGGGGGGGTTCGTCGGCGGATGACGGTAAATGATGGATGAGGGGGGGGGGGGGGGCGTTTCGAAATTGACGTCATTCTTGTGATACCAGTTAATTCAAAATGTACAATAGTATATTGTACAACTAGAGTGGTTTCTCCGCATGAGTGATGAAAAATATTTTGCAAGTACCTAATGGTATTAATTATTGAACTCATTATTTATTTATTTATTACATAAGGTGTGTCTACATTATATTCGAGAACTTCAAATAACAGCGTACCTATGAAAATAGTTCGATCGAGCCAAAATGAATATGGGGAGGATACGGAGATATTACCCGTGATCCAGAATTTGCAAGAATGGGTGAAAACTCCGTGGGAGCTATCCAAAGAAAACTAATGAATAGGGAAGAATAATATTATTATATTAATGAAAATTGCCAAAGTACAAAATAATAAAAGATGATTCTATAACAAAATGTGGGAGCTATCCAAAGAAAACTAAAGAATAGGGAAGAATAATATTATTATATTAATAAACATTGCCAAAGTACAAAATAATAAAAGATGATTCTATAACAAAATGTTTTAATGTTACCCACTTTTTCTCAAATCCGCAAATGTTTTAATTTTGCCAAACTGGTAATGACGTCAGTTTTGCGAGAGGGGGGGGGGTCATTAGGAAATGACGATAGGATGATTGTAGGGGCGGGGGGGGGGGGGGTCGAAAATCAGCAAAAATAGATGACGTAATATATGGACGGCCCCTTTTTAGTCTATGGTCACTATGATTTTCGTTAGGAAGCAAAACGGTGACATGACCTCTCAATAAAAACAAAATTTGCATCACACATTTCAAGTATGATAACATTCGTTGGGTGCAAATTAATGGCAAATCTTACAAAACGTGTTTAAAATTGTTAAAAAGTACGATCAAATACTTAGAAAATCTATTGTTAGCCATAAAATTGGAAATAAATACGTCAAGATAGTCCTATCGCCAGGCTTCAATCCATAGGATGTTCATAATTTTTTTTGAGCTTCACTAAATATATTAATAATCGTCTCTGTAAAATTTCAGGATCGTTTATCGACCTAATTGCAGAGAAAAGAAATATTAAAATTGCGTATTTTTGTGAAGGAATTCCGAGACGACATACAAAAACCTAATTTCCGGTCGCTACAAAAGTGTATATAATTGTAGGAATCCGTCAGATTCTTAAAAATAATCAGATTTACATACTTAACACTTGTAGTAATCCAGTGCTCTCAGAAAAATTAACGCTTATTCACCTAATTTTTATGTAATATCAAGTTTAATTTGAACTTCCGGTATTGGATTTATTACCACTTGCTACGATAAAGAAACGTGACAGCAAGGCAACAGCTGACTGTAGTCCTAACCTTATCTCACTCATTCGAATTTCCACACATATTTCATTTTTAACCGACATGTTTCGCCGACACAAATTTTCCACGCTTTTTACCAGTCGTGGCCCGAATACAGTGCTTGATATTGCCCGCACCTGACATTGTTTTGACAGATCGACGTTGAAAAGCACGGAGGTTAAACTCGCCTGGTTGAGTAAAAAGAGACGGAGATAGAACCAATATTGCCAAATATCAAACCTAGAAATACTGCGCAAATCGTTGGATTAACTATTTTTTTCATTTTTCTTATTAAATGTGAACACTAATGAAAAAGTTTACACATGGAAAATTTAGTTATTACAAATTTTTTTTTGTGCAACTTTGTGGAGAGTAGTTTTTTTTTACGACGTTCGAATAACGTCTGGGGGCCTCGTTCTCATCAGGAAGATGCGATAATGACGGAAATGGATTTGGGTTTTCCGCGTTGGAAAACAACGAAAACGTTTTTCTGTTATTTAATTTTGTCAGAAATCTTCGTTGCCTATCGGCGAAGAAAAATATTCGCAGGATTGAACGAAATTAATTTTTATTTCACGAAAGTTGTAAGAATAGATACAGATTAGGGGGTAAACACGACATTTCGATTGCGGAGTATGGAGAACGTGTTTAGAAAAAAATATTTTATCGCCTTTCTTCAACGTCATTGAACCTAAAAAATATGTTACTTTGAATCCTATCTGGATAATATACGAACAGATATAATTTTTTTGGAGTTGAGGAGATTCTTGTGTGTCTTTTCTTGTTGAGTTTGCATCGTCGGAACGGTTTAGATCGTAGATCTCTCGTGGAGATGAGAGAAAATGTTCCAGTGATATTCGTTGCCCGTCTGGGGGAAGAAAATTTGGAGGATCCACAAAAATTAATTTTGATTTCAGAAAAATTCTACCAATATCTACATATTAATGGGAAAAATCAGAATGTCAATCGTGGAGTACGTGTTTTTAAATTCTTTAAGGGCTTACGTGGGTTCGAAAATTTTGAAAAATCCATTTAAAAAAGTTTTATTATCTATTTTATTTTGCACACTTCAAAATAGCATTGACTAGTGATTGGAGGAAGGTTTTTTTTCGATTACAACTAATTTTACAAGGCTATAGGTAGTGTAAATTGTACCAAAAATTGAACTATTTTGCATACAACTCTGCCAAAAATTTAATTCTCTCTAAAATCCTACGTTCAATCACCAGCTATACATATCTACTAACAGAAAAAATTGATTCTTCAATTTCCTGACCACCATGAAAACACTTTTTAAGGGGTCTCCGGAAACCAGGTACCACCGGCTGAATTTTCCACATTTTTGAACGTACTTTTACAAAAATATTGTTGACATGTTGCTCTTTTATGTGCTTAACATTTTGAATAAAATAATTTATATATTATTTTTTTTTAATAGAGAAAATATACTTTTTTGGCTTCGAAACCCACGTAACTCCTTAAGACATGTTTCTAAAACGTCGTTGAATGAAAAAAAATGTACACTGAATAGAATCTGGAGAAGATACGACGGATATTATTTTCTTCAAGTTAACGAGCTTCTTGTTTCTGTTCCCCTGTGCTCATATTTCCCCTGGCCGAATGACGTCTTTCCATGGCGGTGGAGACTACCTGGGGTAGTTCGTTATTTGCCTTGGAACCTACCCTGGTTTACAATATTTTACCGCGTCTCCGCCCCCTCCCCCCGTCTTTTCCCCGTTAAAAACAAAAATTCCGATTATCTACGATATTAAAAGAGTCGTTGCAATTTTTTTGTTCTCGTTGATCGAACGCGGGAAATTAAGTATTGTATATCGGTAGCGAGAAAAAAGATGCTGTATTTTTAAGGTCTTTAAAAAATGAGAACAGCTTTCGAAAGCTTTTATTCGGGCTGCGAAGAATTTTTGGCCCGTCGAATTGGAAAATTGTTTATTCAAACCTTTGTTTATTTTCTTATTATTCACGTGGTCAATGCTGCACGATTGAGGAGCTCGTTGGGTCATGCGGTGGTTGGCTGCGATCCAATTTAATTATTTTTCTTGCGAGACTCATTTTATTCTGTAAAAAAGAGCCGAGTATTTGTTTGGGTTTGTTCGGCTCACGGCAAACAAATAGAGCAACCCTCTTCGGCCCCTTTCGATCATTTGGATCCTGGGAAGATTATCGATGAGAGTATATTCCTATTGTACACACTATTAGGATCGACGATTCTCCCTTATCGTCAGTATACTTGGGGTCAAAGGACCAATAATATTCGATAATAATAACACTCGTAAAAATGAATCAAATCCTTCATCGTGGACGTCCGTATAATATTTTAGCACGTATGGTATTTTTTGTTTGCTACCTTATGATCGTTCAAATTTGAAAAGAAATATAGTTTTAAACTGCATTACAAATATTTTGAACAAGTAATTATATTTAATTATAAATATAATTATAATCAATTATAAATAACCTTTCATCATGATTGATCATCGATTAAATTCAATTATAATTAACTATAATTAATTATAATAAAAATTCCAAATCATTTGAATAAGAATAATGGTAAGTAATCCCCCAGGGTAATTATTTTAATTTGCAGTTTCAGTGAACGTTTGTATAATATTTCTAGCACATGTGGGGTTTTTTGATTGCTACTTTATTGTAGGTCTAATTTGGAAGAACCACATTTTTAAATTTGACTAAATAATTGTATTTTTTATTATAATTCATTATAAATGAAGTTCAATTATAAAGAGTTATAAATAAAATTTAATTTCAATTAATTATAAATGAAATTTAATTATAACTAATTGTGAATGAAATCATAGATAATTTGAATAAAAAGACTGGGAGAAAAACCTCAGGGCAGTTAGTTTTAATTGCAGTTTGAGTTAATGTGCAGTGTTTTATTTATCTTCTTTCTCTGTATCTCGTGGGCCCGTTGAAGTAATCCTTTTTTTATTATCCTTTTCTCCCGAATTCCTCAGCAGCCATATTTTTCTTCACAAATGTCGATTCTTGAATAGCCAATTTTCTCTTCTTTTTCGATATCAACATTAATGTCACATTAAAGTCCCGATTCTTTATTTTTAAGTGTTCAACGAACGTAGTCAAGGATAATCTTCATTCTCGATTTTCCCATATTATCTCAATGATCTCAGCATCAGCGTCTCTTCTTTTAAGTATAATAATCCTCGTCGAAAATCTTTTTTTCCACGATCTTTCATCCTCCATTATTTTTCGTCCCAATTTCTAAGGATCAAGGGCGAGAATTCCACAAGTGTTTTTTCCTTCTCTACAGGCATTTTCAGGGGCATTAATTCTTTGGCATTTCCGGCAATAAAAAACGACTATTCCTACGATTAAGGCGGGATATACATTTAGACAGGAAACAAATCAGCAATATTGAGGGATTTTTATAATTAAGAAATTTCGTCAAGTAGAAGGTACCAATATTATCAATATTTCTACCAAGTTTCAACTCAATCGGCTTAATAGTTTTTGAGTAAACCTGCACGCCAATTTCGATAATGCAGTTTTGAGAAAAACGCGTTTGGAGTTCACGCCTGCTCCGAATCCGAGCGGTAAGGCACAGCGTTGATGGGCTGTAACGTTTGAAGTTTTTTGAATTTCGCTTTGAAACTTTGGGAAAATATTCTGCATATATAATTCTATCGTTTAAAGAAAAAAAAGAGAAATCATTTTTTATATCGTTCTAAATGTATATCCCGCCTTAAGGCGAAGTAGAAGATCTACCACGTGACATATGAGTGCGAGAGAGATAGCTGCAATTTTCGAACAGAGATTTTTCAGAGATGAATAATATTTAGGACAAAAGGAAATCATCAAGCTCTGCGTCAGGAAATTCTCCAGTGTCTAATGCGTTGTTTTTCCTAAAAAAATTAACCGTCTATGAGAAAATTGGGTTGGAAAATTTGTGAGGTTACGTTGACCTTGTACATGTCCTTAAGGGGCTATACCGGTGTGACACTTTCAAAAAATCGATTTTTTTTGCCTTTTTCGACAGTTCATTTTTTCCAGAATATCATTATCATTTATGTCAATATCATTTTATCTTGAAAAAATCGATAGTTAAATCATTTTCTCGAAATGAAATTTTAAAAATTTGCTGACATTGTAACTCAAAGAGCAATTATCCTATCGACTTGAATTTGAACTGAGTACTCTTGAATATATTTACTCCACAATGACATAGGATATTTTTGATTGGATGGAAATCGACGATTTGGCATTGAAAAAAACGACCATTTTATAGGCAAGAAAACAAACTTTTTCATAACTACGCCATTTTGTTAAATTTTGATATTTTTCGAAAATCCTACGTCCTTGTACAGAAAATACCTTCCAGTTTGACGACATTTTTACCTTTTTCGTCTTCAGCTACTCAATCAGCCGGAATGTCAGCATCGGAGGAACTTTTTTTACGCCTCCGAAGGCAGCGCATAAGTCGCTTGGATCTCAATATTTGTCTATGAAAAAATCATGTAATATAGGTCAAATATAGCCGAATATATTCTCAATTTTCCGAAACATTTAATTGAGTACTTTTCTTTCAAAAAATTCCCGAAAATCACCCAAATTTTCAACGTTCACACTGGTATATAGCCCTTTAATTTCTCGTTCCCCCTTTATCGTCCTAATGTTCGGTGGCATCCATTTTGTTTCGCGATGACCTTCGATGACAATTACGTTTTTTTACGTTTTCCGTTTCCCCGGCGCCTGTGCGTTGACGTGATCTCAGAAGGCAATTAGATTGTTTTTTTGTT